>JAWQEG010000446.1:0-467500 GCA_033782935.1 Petrolisthes cinctipes | reverse complement strand
TTGTAAAGCCAAGTCCCAGTGTGTTGCTGGTAATGATTTATTCAACTCTCCCCAGTCCACTTCATCACTGTTAAAATGGAGAGCTCTGAAACCCTCTTGCTTTGACACATATTCTTGGGTATTTTTCACATTTTTCTTCTTTGTCAGTGTTACTAGAATCAGTTTATGATCAGAGAAATTTGTGATATCCGTTCTGTACCCATGAACTAGCTCTTGATTATTAGTTATAGTAAAAGATCCAAGATGTTTTTATCTCTAGTTTGGTTCTGTGATTTCTAGGCTTAAGAAATACTGGTTCATAAACTGATGTTGATTATTGGTTGATGTTGATTATTGGTTGATGTTGATTATTGGTTGATGTTGATTATTGGTTGATGTTGATTATTGGTTGATGTTGATTATTGGTTGATGTTGATTATTGGTTGATGTTGATTATTGGTTGATGTTGATTATTGGTTGATGTTGATTATTGGTTGATGTTGATTATTGGTTGATGTTGATTATTGGTTGATGTTGATTATTGGTTGATGTTGATTATTGGTTGATGTTGATTATTGGTTGATGTTGATTATTGGTTGATGTTGATTATTGGTTGATGTTGATTATTGGTTGATGTTGATTATTGGTTGATGTTGATTATTGGTTGATGTTGATTATTGGTTGATGTTGATTATTGGTTGATGTTGATTATTGGTTGATGTTGATTATTGGTTGATGTTGATTATTGGTTGATGTTGATTATTGGTTGATGTTGATTATTGGTTGATGTTGATTATTGGTTGATGTTGATTATTGGTTGATGTTGATTATTGGTTGATGTTGATTATTGGTTGATGTTGATTATTGGTTGATGTTGATTATTGGTTGATGTTGATTATTGATTGATGTTGATTATTGGTTGATGTTGATTATTGGTTGATGTTGATTATTGGTTGATGTTGATTATTGGTTGATGTTGATTATTGGTTGATGTTGATTATTGGTTGATGTTGATTATTGGTTGATGTTGATCCTCTCGACTCCCTCCTTCAATACACCCCTGTACCCATTTGATGATTGGGAAGTTGAAGTCACCTGTTTTTTTTTTGTTTTTTTTTTATATGTTCCGACACTGGACATAGGCTTCATCAAGCTCGTTACCGTGGCCCAGGTCAACTGCTACTCACACACACACGTCACGACTTCCGAACTGGTACCCAGCCACAGTGGGAGAGAATTGAAGGTTATTCCCAAATACTGCAGCTGTTATGGTACCAGTGAGGATGTTATGGTACCAGCGAGGGTGTTATGGTACCAGTCAGGGTGTTATGGTACCAGTGAGGGTGTTATGGTACCAGTCAGGGTGTTATGGTACCAGTGAGGGTGTCATGATACCAGTCAGGGTGTTATGGTACCAGTGAGGGTGTTATGGTACCAGTCAGGGTGTTATGGTACCAGTCAGGGTGTCATGGTACCAGTCAGGGTGTCATGGTACCAGTGAGGGTGTTATGGTACCAGTGAGAGTGTTATGGTACCAGTGAGGGTGTTATGGTACCAGTGAGGGTGTTATGGTACCAGTGAGGGTGTTATGGTACCAGTGAGGGCGTTATGGTACCAGTGAGGGTGTTATGGTACCAGTGAGGGTGTTATGGTACCAGTGAGTGTGTTATGGTACCAGTAAGGGTGTTATGGTACCAGTGAGTGTGTTATGGTACCAGTAAGGGTGTTATGGTACCAGTCAGGGTGTTATGGTACCAGCGAGGGTGTTATGGTACCAGTGAGGGTGTTATGGTACCAGTGAGGGTGTTATGGTACCAGTGAGGGTGTTATGGTACCAGTGAGTGTGTTATGGTACCAGTAAGGTTGTTATGGTACCAGTCAGGGTGTTATGGTACCAGTGAGGGTGTTTTATGACGTTCGGTGGCCTTATAGTTAGTGCCTCAAACTCAAATCGGAAGAGTAAATATTCTCAGGCCCTCACCTGAGAGGATCGATCTCCCGACCTCTTGGTAACGAGTCCAGAACACTAACCACTCGGCCACCTTCCCTTATTATCAGATCTTGTGTGAACGGTTGTAGCTGGTCCAGGGTCTTTTTAAGGTGGTGATTCTTTTTTGGTACATTGGAGTGCCTTGATTCCTCCAAAGTATTGCTAGGAAACAGGACCAGAAGAGCAAAAAATAATGGTGTTCTGTTGCTTGGAATAGTTTGGAAGATTCAGCTGCTCCAGAATTACCCACACAAAACTTCCACCTTAAGTATAGTGAGGACGTCTAGGAAGTTTTGCTGGCTGCACTGAGGGGGTCGATATAAGTTGACAAAGATAAGTGAAAGCTTTTCGACGTGGAGTACCAAAATTTCAACTTGCCTATTTGAGTAAGTTAAGAGAACCTCAGTATTGGATGCCAGGTCCTTTCTAATGTAGGTTATTGTACCACCATGTCACCTATCTTTTCTGTCTGCCCTGAAAATTGTGTAATTTTGTAGCTAGATTTTGGTATCAGTAATGTCGTCACATAGGTGGGATTCCATTAGTGCGAGGAAAGCTATGTCTTCAAGATATGCAAGGTCAGAAAGGAAAGGTACTTTGCTTCTATTGGACTTGGGGTACAGGCCTTGTATATTTCCAAACTGGGGCTAGGGGCGGTAGATTCTGTGTTTGCCTCTCCATCTGGTTTTGTATTATCATTCCTTGGGCATCTACTATTTTGCTTAAGTTGTCCATTTGTGATTGCATTTCTGACATAATAATTTCTAAAAAAGTTGGCCTAGACTGGGTGTTTCCATAACTGGTAGCTTCATTTTGGCTATATTTCTGCTGATGTCCTGGAGCATTTTTTTGGGCATTGTTTGTGGCCCCAGACATCGGTTGATTTTGTGCTGGTTGGTCAGGTTGTTGTGGTTTAGTGCCATGGATGTGAGTGTATGTGCATTCTTTGTTGAAGCACTCTCGCCTCTGCACAGCATTGGGTGGTATTTTTGACACTTTTGTCCTGATTTGCAGCCTTGGTTGCCTCTTGGTCCATGTTGAATTAATCTTTGGCAAGGCTTAGGGTGATCAAATTTACATCCTCTACCACTTATTCCATATTTGCAGACACCCCTCTTGTAGAAGCGACAGATAGGCCTACTCACATTTGTATTGCGCAGTGGCATTTCGTTCGAGGCGGTGGCTGAAGCAGAGTTTGAAATGTCTCTTTGGTTTGTTTGCATTAAGTTTGTAGTCACATTTGAGATATTAGTATCATTTGGTACTTCCCTACCCTCCTGTGATTGTGGTGGTGATGGGGGGAGGGGGTGTGCTTCTCTGTTCTCTTAAGGCTGTGGTGTTGGTGGTGTTCTATCCTCCAGCTGGTGGGAGTCCAGTGTGTTTCTTTGTGTTGGTGCCCTCTGAGTCCCAGTGGATTCCCTATCCCCTCCAGTTTCATTATTGGCTGGATCTTGATGCATTTGTTGGGTTGGTGTTGGCTTATTGTTAATACTTTCTTCAATTTTGCAGTTTACTATTTCTGTATACAACTTATTATAGTTGGCATGGTTGTTCTTTGTACATGCTTGGCATGTATATTTTCGGTTTGACTTAGTGAGTGTAATCAGTATGTATGTTGGCAATTCAGTACAATAATAATGAATCCACATATTACAATCATTGCACTTAATACCGGTGTCACTATGTCTTTGGCAAACACCGCATGCATAGGTGTTCCTTTCTAATTCACTGAGAGTTTGGTTAGCCTGGTCATTGTTTACATTTCCCTGATGGCCTGCCATGCTGTCCTAACATCTTTATTACTCAAGTTTTTCAGCAAAATATTCACAAGCACAGCTGTTTCCCAATTCACATACACACACTGATACCGGCGGAGCTCCGTGAGACACGTCCTTTCACCATGGTATCTCAACCATGTCAAATACCACTGCAAAGTCTATTACTTTTTCACCTTCCTCATTTCTCTCTCCTATACCCCATCCACCATGCATTCTCTCAATGACTTTTCTATCACTTCCCACGGGGCCATTCATATCTCCTCCAAGGACAATTCTCTCCTTCTCACCCATCATAGTGATTTATGCATCCATCTGTTGCCAAAAATCCTCCTTCTCCTCTATACTGCAACCAGTTTGTGGAGCATTGGCACTGATGATGTTAAATGTGTCTTTTCCATACATTAGCTTAATGCTCATCACTCTGTCACTACACCTGTTAATGACCACAGGTTATATAGTATGCCAGCTATATAATAATATGCTATAATAATACTATGCTAACCTATTAAACACTTGTCAGTTAACATAGGCACAAGAGATAACTTAGTCTATAGTCCTGGAGTAGCGGCGTCTACGTCGTGGGACCACCCCCCAAGGCTCCCAAGGAAGGAAGCTATGGGGGCCAAACCGTCACAACATCACCCCGCCCCCCACCAGGGGTTGCAAGTCCCTGGGAACGGCTTCGGTCACCCGGGCAATACCACACCCTCACACAACACACACAACTACACATTTTTTCATCACCAAGGAATGATTCTCCGGCTGTCATTTCTCGGCTTCTCCTTCTAGCCGGAACCATTGAAAGCAATCCTGGACCCACAAACAAATACACATGTCCGACATGCTCTAAACCCATCACATCAAGTAGGCAGACAAAGGGTTCAGTTCAATGCAACTCTTGTAAGAACCGGACCCACTTATTATGTACAACATTAGCATCCATGAAACACTACACAAACACATGGACCTGTTCCACATGTCCCTCACCTCTTCCATCACCACAACCTCCACCACCCTCACCATCACTCCCACCTCCACCACCCTCACCATCACCCACACCTCCACCACCCTTACCAACACTCCCACCTCCACCACCCTTACCATCACCCACACCTCCATCACCCTTATCATCACCCTTACCATCACCCTTACCATCACTCCCACCTCCACCACCCTTACCATCACCCACACCTCCATCACCCTTACCATCACCCACACCTCCATCACCCTTACCAACACCCACACCTCCATCACCCTTACCATCACCCACACCTCCATCACCCTTACCAACACCCACACCTCCACCATCCTTACCATCACCCTTACCATCACCCTTACCATCACCCACAACTCCATCACCCTTACCATCACCCTTACCAACACCCACACCTCCATCACCCTTACCATCACCCTTACCAACACCCACACCTCCATCACCCTTACCATCACCCTTACCATCACCCTTACCATCACCCACACCTCCATCACCCTTACCATTACCCACACCTCCATCACCCTTACCATCACCCACACCTCCATCACCCTTACCATCACCCACACCTCCATCACCCTTACCATCACCCTTACCATCACTCCCACCTCCACCACCCTTACCATCACCCACACCTCCATCACCCTTACCATCACCCACACCTCCATCACCCTTACCATCACCCTTACCATCACCCACACCTCCATCACCCTTACCATCACTCCCACCTCCATCACCCTTACCATCACCCACACCTCCATCACCCTTACCATCACCCACACCTCCATCACCCTTACCATCACCCTCACCTCCATCACCCTTACCATCACCCTTACCATCACCCTTACCAACACCCACACCTCCATCACCCTTACCAACACCCACACCTCCATCACCCTTACCAACACCCTTACCATCACCCTTACCAACACCCATACCTCCATCACCCTTACCAACACCCTTACCATCACCCTTACCAACACCCTGACCATCACCCTTACTAACACCCACACCTCCATCACCCTTACCAACACCCACACCTCCATCACCCTTACCATCACCCACACCTCCATCACCCTTACCATCACCCACACCTCCATCACCCTTACCATCACCCTTACCATCACCCACACCTCCATCACCCTTACCATCACCCACACCTCCATCACCCTTACCATCACCCTCTCCATCACCCTTACCAACACCCTTACCATCACCCTTACCATCACCCACACCTCCATCACCCTTACCAACACCCACACCTCCATCACCCTTACCAACACCCACACCTCCATCACCCTTACCATCACCCACACCTCCATCACCCTTACCATCACCCACACCTCCATCACCCTTACCAACACCCTTACCATCACCCTTACCAACACCCACACCTCCATCACCCTTACCATCACCCACACCTCCATCACCCTTACCAACACCCACACCTCCATCACCCTTACCATCACCCACACCTCCATCACCCTTACCATCACCCTTACCATCACCCTTATCATCACCCTTACCAACACTCCCACCTCCATCACCCTTACCATCACCCTTACCAACACCCACACCTCCATCACTCTTACCATCACCCACACCTCCATCACCCTTACCATCACCCACACCTCCATCACCCTTACCATCACCCTTACCATCACCCACACCTCCATCACCCTTACCATCACCCTTACCAACACCCTTACCATCACCCACACCTCCATCACCCTTACCATCACCCACACCTCCATCACCCTTACCATCACCCTTACCAACACCCACACCTCCATCACCCTTACCATCATCCACACCTCCATCACCCTTACCATCACCCTTACCAACACCCACACCTCCATCACCCTTACCAACACCCACACCTCCATCACCCTTACCAACACCCACACCTCCATCACCCTTACCATCACCCTTACCAACACTCACACTTCCATCACCCTTACCAACACCCACACCTCCATCACCCTTACTATCACCCACACCTCCATCACCCTTACCATCACCCTTACCAACACCCACACCTCCATCACCCTTACCATCACCCTTACCATCACCCACACCTCCATCACCCTTACCAACACCCACACCTCCATCACCCTTACCATCACCCTTACCATCACCCACACCTCCATCACCCTTACCAACACCCACACCTCCATCACCCTTACCATCACCCTTACCAACACCCTTACCATCACCCTTACCAACACCCACACCTCCATCACCCTTACCATCACCCACACCTCCATCACCCTTACCATCACCCTTACCAACACCCACACCTCCATCACCCTTACCATCACCCTTACCATCACCCACACCTCCATCACCCTTACCAACACCCACACCTCCATCACCCTTACCATCACCCTTAACAACACCCTTACCATCACCCACAACTCCATCACCCTTACCATCACCCACACCTCCATCACCCTTACCATCACCCTTACCATCACCCTTACCAACACTCCCACCTCCATCACCCTTACTTCCAACACCAACATTACATCCACCTCCACCTCCTCTTCCCCCTACACTCTCCTCTCCCCCCCACACTCTCCTCCCCTACACTCTCCTCTCCCCCGTACAGCAACACCTAACACACACCGCACACACAACATTAACATACTTCAACCAAACACAGATGACATAAACACCAAAAAACAAGAACTCACACACTTCATCGTACAACATAATATACACATTGACATCTTACAAGAAACAAAACACCTACATTCACCAATTTCACCACCAACAGACAGGACCGGGCCAACGGAAATGGTGGTGGACTCATCACCCTAGTCCATAAATCCCTTAATTATATAGAAACCAGTGCAGAACTCAAATCCCTCCTCCCTCACTACGACACCACCACAGAAATTCAAAGTATCAAAGTCCGCACTGGTAAATCATCCAATATCACAATAGTTAATTTATACATCCCCCCTCAAAACAGCCCAACAGTTCCCCAAAACTTCTCCCCCCAGCTCCATCAAACCACCAACCAACCTGACCTCATCCTGGGTGGTGATTTCAATGCCAAGACGTCGGCCTGGTATGTCAACAACCCCGACACAGACAGAGGGCTTGAAATCCTTGCACAAACTGACAACCTCATTTCATTAAACAACCCACATCAACACACTCATATCCCTCACCAAGCCCTCTTCCAACCATCCTCTCCTGACATATCCTTCTGCTCTCCCAACCTCGCCCCCAGAACATCATGGAGGGTGGTCAGAACCCTCGGCTCTGACCACCTTCCAATCATAATCACCACAAAAACAAGAATCACCCCAGTTGGCCACAGACACACATACACAAATTACAAAAGTGCCAACTGGGAAACCTTCACTACTGAAACAGAACAACACTTCGAAACACTGAACAGTACACCCATCTCAAACATCAACACAGCTGTTCAAAAATTCAATACAATTATACAAAACGCAGACAAACAGCACATCCCTAGAGGTAACAGGAGAAAACACAACCCCAACTTTACAACAGAAATTCAAGACCTCATCAAACAACGTGACACACTTAAACACACATCCCCAACTCCTCTTACACAACACACAATAAACCAAATACAAGCACTAAATACACAAATAAACAACAAAATTAAGGAACAAAAAACACTTAACTGGCAAAGCTTTGTCAACACACTTAACCACACAACCAACACCAGCAACTCTACAAAACACTATACAGCATCACACTGTGTAACAACGAGATTATTGTCCCCTTACTTTACTCTGGGAGGAACACAAAAACCCACTGCCTTCAACAAAACAAAAAGCCACCAGCGTATGCTACTACTCTATCCTATAGCTGGATCAACCCGGTCTGGAAAAAAAAAGAACAAGAGACTGATGAGGAACAGGACAAGTCCAGTCCCTTCTCAGTACGAGGTATACGCTGCCACCACCAGACCAAAGTTGATCCGAGGAACCAAGTGAGCACACACCGGAAGGGTAGCTTAGCGTTAGTTTATTTAGGCGCGTGAGTAAGCAACCCAGACTACAATTTTAACGGGGGTACGATCAGTGTTGTGAATTGAGAACTAACATCTATATAGGTACACAGTCTATTTGTTATATCGGTGACGGAAATACTCAGACAATTTAAAAACTCGTTTATTTTATCAACCTATTTGGTACGAGTACAACATAATCACAATAATAATAATTTCTGTTCCCTCCTCCCTTGCTAATATTTCCTACTCCCCGTTCTGTCAGCTAGGACCGGAACCCTTCCTGGTCTCGCCAGTTGACAGAGCTAAGTACATATAAACAAAATATTACAACAAGGCCGAAATATAGTTAATACAATAAAAAAAAACACATCCTAATCTCAACACTATAATAATGAAATAATATAAAATTGCCAGCAACTGTTCTTAATTTTCTTTGGTACCACGTGGTTCACTTTACACCAAGGGAGAATGCTTTTTAATGGCTGTCACCCAGCAGAGACGAGACCAGAATGAGCTTGAGAAAAAAAAACAACATACTTTACTTACTATGTCTGAATGTGAACACACCATATTCTTTAGTTAGTTATATCCCATCACGGGACTAATAGATTCACCACACTATATTCACAATACAATATTTATGATGAGAGCGAGTTTGACTCCTACCTGTCACCCAACAGAGATGAGATCAGAATGAGGTAGAAGCAACGCAGGGTACTGCCTCGTCATCTCCCCCACTCTCACTCTCTTAAGCAAAGTAGTGACCAACTCATCTTAATTTCTGGCAAATCCATCAGTTCTACCCTTACTGGTGTATATAGTTACACAACATGATTTATACATATTAGTGAACTCAAATGCATTGCTTTCTCCCTTGTTTAAAGCTTTATATTACTGTAATTTACATATTCACGGCATGTATTGTTCCGCCAACAAAAAAATGTACTGTCCCGACTTTAGTCCCTAACTAATCTAATTAATTTTCTAAGTAAGTTACAATTAAATGCCGGTAACAGTATAGGAATGTTAGCTTCGTAACTATACATTATAATTATAAATGCAGGTTATTCCCTGTCTCCAATAAATTATTTTACATTCACTTCTTAAATTACCCCGTATTTTTCTATTCCTATCAATCTACCTAAGTTTCAATTATTCCTCTCTTTAACCTATTTACCTAACTATAATCATTAATTCTATTTTCCTCATATTAACATTTTGTGTTGAAGAAGCCCAACACCGAGATTATTCGTTAGTGATAATCTCAGCCTGGCTACTCCCTACAATTTTACACTTATTTCGTGTTGAAGAAGCCCACCACCGAGATTATTCGTCAGTGATAATCTCAGCCTGGCTACTCCCTACAATCTTACACTAAAACTATTCTAATACATATACATATATAATACCCGTAAATATCCTAAATAACTATACATATAAAATAGGGGTGTTACAACTGTCCAACAGCAACACTACACAATCACATGCAGCCATCACAACAACAGACACTATACCCTCTAACAAACAACAAGCAAACACGCTCATCCAACATTTTTCTCATGTCAGCCACCTTCACCCTCACCATGAAGACAGACAAATCATTAGACACAAGAGATGTTTCCCCACTGACCCAGACTATACACCATTCACAAATCATCAGACGAATCACATCATTCACAACTTAAAACACTCACCTGCCTGTGGCCCTGACAACATCAGCAACATACACCTTAAATACCTTGGACCACAAGGCATACAAACACTCACTAACATAGCAAACTACAGCTACTCAAACAACACATTACCCAACATCTGGAAACTCGGAAACATCATCATCATCCCCAAACCCAACAAAGATCCCACACTACCTTCATCACACCGTCCCATCACCCTTCTTTGCACCCCCCTCCAAAATCACTGAGTGCCTCATCTTTAAACTAATCACACCACACATCCCCCTTGCATCTTCACAACATGGCTTCAGACTGCTACACTCAACAAACACCCTTCTTACAGACCTAACACAAAGAATTTTTGATGGCATCAACTCAGATAGGCCCCCACATAGAACACTCTTAGTTACATTGGACATTAGTAAAGCATTTGATGCCATCCCCCGCCACAACCTCACAAACAAAATATACAACACAAACATGCATAATAACACCAAAAGATGGCTGGCCAGCTTCTTGGGAGGAAGAGTAGCCCATGTTACATTTGCTGGTCAGTCATCTAACATTAAAAGTTTCACCAATGGTGTCCCCCAAGGTTCTGTACTCTAATACACCCTTTTCAACCTATACATGCACGACATACCAACACCCCAGGCACCACAAATACACATAGCCTCCTACACAGACGACATAACACTCACATGTACACACAGAAATGCAGACACAGCCACTCTCATCCTCCAACCCTACCTCAGCACACTTATAGCCTGGTTCACCACAAACAGACTTAAAATAGCACCCACCAAGTCAACTGTCACCCTTCTCACCAACTGGAACGCAGAACACCGCTAAACACCACCCCTCACCATAAACAACACACCTATACCACACACACACACACACAAAATACTTGGCATAACATACAATACATCCATGACATTCAAACAACATATCACGGCCATCAAAAACAAATGCATGCAAAGACTTAAAGCCCTCAGATCACTTGCCAGCACAACATTCGGACACAACAAAGAATCCACAATCACAGTATACAAACAATATATTCGATCAGTGATGGATTATGCAAGCCCTGCCTGGGCCTCAAACCTCACTGAGACTCATCACAACACCCTTCAAACGATACAGAACAGAGCCCTTAAGACAATCACAGGCAGCACAGTTACCACACCTACAGACCATCTACACTATGAAACCAAAAACCTCAAAATGAAAGATCATCTTGACGTGAGAGGCACACAAACACTTGCTGCAGCCTCCACAAACCCACACCATCCACTACACTACATGGCACAACACCAACACATGCCAAGGAACATCAAAACAACACCCAGTACACGATACAACACACAAATACTATCATCTCTTACACCCTGCCCACCCCAAACCAATCTCCAGAAACACATCCATACTCAAATCACTCATCAATCCATCCAAACACTTAAAAACAACACACAGCTGCATGCACGACCTCCTGACATACACCCATCTGAATCCTCCCTTCCCCGTGAGGACAGAGTCCACCTGGCCAGGCTGCGGTGTGGCCATCACCCGGCCCTTCTGACATATCAGAAGAGGCTGGATGGAGCCATTGCGGATGCCTGTCCGGGATGCAACACAGCACCCAATTCTATTAAACACATTTTTGAAGACTGCAACGCACACAACCACACTCGACAACAACACAACATACACTCTCTGAGGGCACTGTGGGAAAGCCCGGTTCAGGCAATGGCCTTCCTCAGGAGCTCGGGGCTGCTCGGCCAGACAGCTTGAGGAACTTCAACAACAACAACAACAACAACAACAACTTAGTCTGTATAGTAAAGAAATAATGTGTATGTATTAGCTATAGTAATGTTGTAATAACATTTTAATTAATGAAGATATGACAGATAATATAATAATAATATTATTCAAAATTTTGATATGGTAATATAATATGTACTGTGTTAATCTTTATTATTAGGTTTTGTAAAAATTTGAAACTAATTAGATTTTATTTTGTTGCAGAGTTGTGTAGTTTGTTGTTGTTGTGTGTGTTGTTGGTGAGTGTGTTTGTGTGTATTACAGTCTTCTATAATGTGTTTAATAGAATGGAGTGTTGTGTTGTTGGTGAGTGTGTTTGTGTGTAATACAGTCTTCCATAATGTGTTTAATAGAATGGAGTGTTGTGTTGTTGGTGAGTGTGGTTGTGTGTAATACAGTCTTCCATAATGTGTTTAATAGAATGAAGTGTATGTTGTGTTGTTGGTGAGTGTGTTTGTGTGTATTACAGTCTTCCATAATGTGTTAAATAGAATGGAGTGTATGTTGTGTTGTTGGTGAGTGTGTTTGTGTGTATTACAGTCCTCCATAATGTGTTTAATAGAATGAAGTGTATGTTGTGTTGTTGGTGAGTGTGTTTGTGTGTATTACAGTCTTCCATAATGTGTTTAATAGAATGAAGTGTATGTTGTGTTGTTGGTGAGTGTGGTTGTGTGTATTACAGTCTTCCATAATGTGTTTAATAGAATGGAGTGTTGTTGGTGAGTGTGTTTGTGTGTATTACAGTCTTCCATAATGTGTTTAATAGAATGGAGTGTTGTGTTGTTGGTGAGTGTGGTTGTGTGTATTACAGTCTTCCATAATATGTTTAATAGAATGGTGTGTTGTTGATGAGTGTGGCTGTGTACTTTGCAGTCTTCCATAATGTGTTTAATAGAATGAAGTGTATGTTGTGTTGTTGGTGAGTGTGTTTGTGTGTATTACAGTCTTCCATAATGTGTTAAATAGAATGGAGTGTATGTTGTGTTGTTGGTGAGTGTGGTTGTGTGTATTACAGTCTTCCATAATGTGTTTAATAGAATGAAGTGTATGTTGTGTTGTTGGTGAGTGTGTTTGTGTGTATTACAGTCTTCCATAATGTGTTTAATAGAATGGTGTGTATGTTGTGTTGTTGGTGAGTGTGTTTGTGTGTATTACAGTCCTCCATAATGTGTTTAATAGAATGAAGTGTATGTTGTGTTGTTGGTGAGTGTGTTTGTGTGTATTACAGTCTTCCATAATGTGTTTAATAGAATGGAGTATATGTTGTGTTGTTGGTGAGTGTGTTTGTGTGTATTACAGTCTTCCATAATGTGTTTAATAGAATGAAGTGTTGTGTTGTTGGTGAGTGTGTTTGTGTGTATTACAGTCTTCCATAATGTGTTTAATAGAATGAAGTGTTGTGTTGTTGGTGAGTGTGTTTGTGTGTATTACAGTCTTCCATAATGTGTTTAATAGAATGGTGTCGTGTTGCCTGGAATAGTTTGGAGGAATCCTTTGCTCCAGATTTATCACCCAAAACAAAGTGCTAAATATCCCCTTAATGTGTAATAATTATTATTTTGTAGGTGTTACTGTAACAAGAACCTTCCCCAGGATTCATTACCAAGATGATACAACAATTACTAACAACAACAACAACACATCTAATGGTAGGACAATGTGTTAGGGGGGTGCGGGAATAGGGGGACAGACTTTCTACCCCCCCTCCCCCAAGACTGTCCCCCTAATCCCTCACCCCACTAACCCCCCCCAAGCCTGTCCCCCTATTCCTGCACCCCTCAAGCCTGTCCCCCTATTCCTGCACCCCCCAAGCCTGTCCCCCTATTCCCGCACCCCTCAAGCCTGTCCCCCTATTCCTGCACCCCCCAAGCCTGTCCCCCTACTCTTGCACCCCCCAAGACTGTCCCCCTATTCCTGCACCCCCCAAGCCTGTCCCCCTATTCCCGCACCCTCCAAGCCTGTCCCCCCTATTCCCGCACCCCCCAAGCCTGCCTCCTACTCCCGCACCCCCCAAGCCTGCCCCCTACTCCCCCCAGGATTCATTACCAAGATGATACAACAATTACTAACAACAACAACAACACATCTAATGGTAAGACAATGATGGTATGAGTTAATGTTTATATAATGGATGAATTTCATTGGACTGTCAGAGTATATTATTTACCACAACACTAGTATAAATATAAAGACAGAAAACTGTGTATTTTCCTTCATCATTTATAATTACAAAACATGGTCTTTTTTCTTTTAATTATTCATGATTACAAAACCTGATCCTTTCTTTATTTTCTACAGCTGCCTACAGGTTCAAATAATTGTTTAGCCTATATGGAAAGGGATCATTATTATTATATGCCTTTGTTTGTACTAATGTCGTGTTTTTGTCATCCAACCAACACGAAGCTAGCTTGGTTTCACAAAGCCAAGGCCTATACAGACAGAGAGCTGGTACATTCTAGGTCTCTGTCCACCCATCTCAGCTCGTCATTATTTCATTTGTTCATCGTACTGTTTATCCCCGATATATTATCTATATTGTTTTATAATGTTAAACAGGAAAGTATATAAAGAAAGTAACATTTTAATTATTATATTTAGACAGTGAAGGCTATACATATAATTATGCCACCACTAGACCCCTTATCATGACAACCTGCACTTTATAATGAGGTCTGTAGAGTCTATCTGTACCTTTATTATAACTCCACTCACTTGTTACAGTCATCTCATCTACAGACATAACTGCTAACCTTTCAAGTTCATCAAATGTTTCAGACTTTGACTTCATTAGAGACAAAACTGAATGCAAAATGTCAGGCTCACAAGCAAAGTTGTTAGCTCTCTCATTTAATGTTGATTTGCAAGGCACAGGCATTCCCTCTTTCTTTCTCAGATACTCATAGCACTTGGGACTCATACTTCTCAGAGTCAATGCTGAAGTAATAATTATCTTCATCAGACCATTTCCTTACACCCCTCTTGTTAATAATTAATGCATCAATTTGTGAAGAAATAAAAATTGGTTTCAAGACACCTTCTACTACAGCATGAATATTACTATTGTTGGACTCAGACTCAAGTCAGTTCACTTTTGTTTTCAGTGCATCATTTTCCACTTGGAGCTGTCTCTTTCCTTCTTCTAACTTTTTAATTTTCTGTTCTAGCTCATTATGCATATGTGTGTCTCATTGCCTTCCTCATTTTCATTATTCACACATTCATCATCATCATCATTTTCGTTTAACGTTCGTATTTTCCCACTTAGGATGGCGATGACTGCTCTCCACATCTGTCTATCTTGTACCGTATGTTCTTCTATCCCCATTAAATTCATATCCCAGTCCACTACTTTTACCATCACTACCGGTATTATTAGGAAGTATTTCATAACCATCAGTAGGTTCTTTTATTAATAATGTGCTTTTTAGTTTGTGTGTCTTTTAATCGTGGTGCCTGTCCCTTTAGGGTATTCATGTTTTATTAATTGTGTAGATGACAATTTTATGTTGGGCGGTATATGACCTTGGCTGTTGCGCCACCAGATGCTTAGTTGCATCAAAATAAATCAAATCAAATCAAATAACCATCAGTAGCTCCAACATCAGCACAGCTTTCTTCATTTACTGCTACAGACAGCATATCTTGAATTGTTCTCTTGTGACCCCGTTTTGCAGACCTTGTTGCTCTCTCACTTGTTATTGTTTGTATTAAAATACATTTTTCCAATACCATCCAGTGAACACATGCTCATACTATGTTAATTTTCACACCTTTGCATTTAATATGACAATTTCTGTCGGACATTGTTATTAACACACACACACACACACACACACACCTTGAGGCAAAAATAAAGATGGAATTGCATCAGTCTTTATAGTTCTTTGTCATTGTGGAGTATCAATACCAAGGAGACGGCTCTTCAAATCATCCTTGAAGTCACAGTTTGCAAAGTGTATGGAGCACACTACAGCATTAGTTGTGTTAATTTTATCACTTCTGCAACAAGAATGGATCCACTGTTGTCTCAGATGTTCTTCCTTTGGGAAGCAAGAGTATCTAATGTTTGTACCAGCAGTTTTCTATCTAGTATTATTGCACCCATAGACAGAATTATTATTATTTTTTTTTAATATATCTTTCGACACTGGACATAGGCTTCATCAAGCCCGTTACCGTGGCCCAGGTCAACTGCTACTCACACACACACACGTCACGACTTCCGAACTGGTACCCAGCCACAGAGGGAGGGAAGTGAGGGTAATTCCCAAATACTGCAGCTGTTATGGTACCAGCGAGGGTGTTTTACGACGTTCGGTGGCCTTATAGTTAGTGCCTCAAACTGAAATCGGAAGAGTAAATATTCTCAGGCCCTCACCTGAGAGGATCGATCTCCCGACCTCCAGGTTACGAGTCCAGGACACTAACCACTCGGCCACCTCCCCTACCATTGCTAGGCATATCTGTAGCTTAAATAAACTGCTGCCACAGTGACCTACTCAGACCCTAGTCAAACTGAGAAATGAAATAATTAAGGACTGAGATGGGTGGACAGGGACCGAGAATGGAGCAGCTAGCTGACGTCATCATCTCCCTGGGACTCGTCTCGTGCTCTCTGGCTGGCTGACCTGTCTGACTAGGCCGTGCACCAAGCGAGCTTCCCCTTGTACTGTTTTTGTGGGTCAAATGGATATGAACCTGTGCCAAGCAATAGCCGCTGAAATCAAACCATCTTGGCATTCAAAGCAACCCAGTACTTGGTAACAGTGTTGGTGCCACTTGGTAGTCACCTGACAACAACAATATGGACCACAGATAATTGAAATTGGCTTAATTAGTACATGTAACTTGCAATCAGCGATAGATAAACAAAAATAATGATGTAATAAGATGTTGTAGTATTATTTAAGGAGGTATAATAGGCTGCTTGGATAATTTTTGTACATATTATTATGGAAGACAAAAAGGATTATTAATAAGTAATCAAAGTTACAATTTTTTAACCAGTACTTATACTGCTGCAGAGGTCTTAATCTAAATAATATTTATTATTACAGATAAATGTGGTTACTCAAGTTAATTGATTCTTTACCTAACATACCTAACCAGGAAATTTTGGTGAAATTTCAACATGTCAGAATTGGTATAATAGCCATATTTTCATTAATAGTGTCCAATTGTTGTTTTTTTCTTCACCTAATCTCAAGATATGAGGCAGAAGGCTGTGTACCTATATTAATAATTATGATGATTTTATTTGGAGATCAGTTGGCCTTCTCTGTGGTTACTTTAAATGTTACCCAAGTGTATTCCTACTAATATTAACCCTTTTATTGCTTTCCTAAGATATCACCATTCCGTCAAATGATAATTTTTGGGCAATTATATTGGTTGAGCACCTATGGCAAGCCAGTTGTAAACACGACATAAGTAAACTGTGGTTTGTGTATGGTATGGTGTACTGGGTGTGTGTTTTGATGTTTCTTGGCATGTGTGTGTGTTTTGTTGTGGATGGTGTGTGTTTGTGGAAGCTGCTGTAATTGTTGGTGTTTTGTTTGTGGGTTTGTGTAGGCTGTAGTAAGTGTGTTTGTGTATTTTGTTATGTAGTGTAGTGGATGGTGTGTGTTTGTGGAGGCTTGTGTGTGTGTGTGTGTGTGTGTGTGTTTGTTACCATGTAGGGTAGTGGGTGGTGTGTGTTTGTGGAGGCTGTAGCATGTTCTTACCTATTTGTTCTTACCTATTTGTATCTTTACAGGATTGAGTCAAGCTCGTAATGTCCCGTATTTTAAATCACAATTATCATATTTTTCTTTAAAGTTATGTATGTTTTTGACACACACCACTTCTTCTGGTAATTTGTTCCATTCGTCTATTACTCTATTTGGAAAGCTATATTTCTGTACATCTTTATCTCCTCTTCTTTTAATTAATTTCTTACTGTGTCCTCTCATTGTAGGTATTCCTTGTTGACATAAGTTATCTATATCTATCTTTTCTTTTTCTGTGACACATTTGTAAACCATAATCATATCTCCTCTCTTTCGTCTTTCTTCCAGTTTAGGTAATTTTAGTTTCTTTAGTCTTTCTTCATAACTTAGTTCTCTTAGACTTGGTAGCCATCTTGTTGCTGCTCTTTGTACTTTTTCTAATTTAGTGATATGTTTCTTTAAATGTGGGTTCCATACTACTGCAGCATATTCTAAGGTAGGCCTTATAAAGGATGTTATTATTTTCTTGACCATTTCTTCATCTATATAAGTGAAGGCCACTCTCATATTTGCTAACAATGCATACATGCTTCTCACTTTTTCATTTATATGATCATCTGGTGTTAATTTCTTATTTATCATTACCCCTAAGTCTCTTTCTGTCTCTGCTTCATTTAATATTTTGTTTCCAAGTTTGTATTGCCAATTTGGTCTTTTCTCACTTTTTCCAAACTTTATAACATGACATTTATCTGCATTAAACTCCATCTGCCATTTATTACTCCACTCTACCATTTTGTCCAAGTCATCTTGTAACTTTTTACAGCAGTCTTCATTTTTAATTGTTCTTTGTACCTTTGCATCATCAGCAAACATATTCATGTAAGTGCCATCTGTACTATTTACTTCTATATCATTTATATATATTAAGAACATTATTGGTGCCAATACTGAGCCTTGAGGAACTCCACTTATCACCTTCAGCCATGGAGAATAGTTCCCTCTTAGTACTGTTCTCATTTTTCTTCCTTCAAGGAAATCTTCCATCCATTTTAGTAGTTTTCCGTTCACTCCTCCTTTATGTTGTAATTTCCATATAAGTCTTTTGTGTGGAACTCTGTCAAAGGCTTTTTTAAAGTCTAGGTAAATACTATCCACCCATCCTTCTCTTTCTTGTATTTTTTCTGATATTCTCGTATAGTAACTTAGTAAGTTTGTAACACATGATCTTTCCTTCCTAAACCCAAATTGTCTCTCTGTTATCATATCATTTTTCTCCAGGTGTTCAACCCAATTTTTTCTTATAATTTTTTCCATAATTTTACATACTACACTTGTTAGTGATACTGGTCTATAGTTAAGTGGGTCTTGTCTATTTCCTTTCTTAAATAATGGGACTATATTTGCTTGCTTCCAACTTTCTGGTAATTTTCCTTGTTGTAATGAGTTTTGAAATATTATAAATAATGGCTTACTTAGTTCTTTAGCACATTCTTTTAATACCCAACATGAAATTTCATCAGGTCCACTTGCTTTAGTTTTATCCACAGCTTCTAACTCTTTCTCTATTTCTAATCTGCTCACCTCAAACTCTTTTAGTTCATACGTGTTTGTGTTCGTATTTTCTTCTGGTGTGAATACATTTTCCTTAGTGAATACCGACTGAAATTTTGTATTTAATATTTCACAAATTTCTTTTTCTTCTGTATATATTTTTCCTTCATCCATTATGTTTTGAATTTTGTCCTTTATTTTTGTTTTGCTTTTGATGTAACTGTAGAATAGTTTTGGTTGTTCCTTACTTTTATTAATAATATCTTTTTGGTATTCCACTTGGGCTTCTCTTCTTATCTTGGTATATTCATTTCTTACACTTTTATATTTATTATATGTTCTTTCACTTCCATGTCTTCTGAATCTGTTCCATAAGGTGTCTCTCTTTTTCTTGGCTTCTATACATTTGCCATTAAACCATTGTTTGATTCTGTTAGTTTGTGGTTTCTTGTTTGGGATGTATTTATTCACTCCATCCTGATATATTTTGCAAAAATTTGAATATTGATCATTTATGTTATCAACGTCTATCATTTCGTTCCAATTAATATTTCTGAAATACTTTTTTAATTCATTGTAGTTTCCTTTTTTAAAGTTTTGTATTTTGTTTGGTTTATCTTGGACTTCTACTATATCATATGATATTATGAAATCCCATTTTATTACAACATGATCACTTTTTCCTAATGGTGGTTTATATTCTATATTATTTATTTCATTTTCATTTCTAGTAAATATTAAGTCTAATAGTGATGGTTCATCCGTTCCTCTTATTCTTGTATTATTAGTAATATGTTGTGTTAACAAGAAGTCTTGAATTACATCTAGTAATTTACTATTCCATTGGTTTTCTGTTGCCTTTGCTTCATAATTTCTCCAATCTATATTGGTGTTAAAGTCTCCTGTTAATATTAACCTTTGAGATTTGTCTTCCATCCTTTGTAACATTTCTTTGAGGTTCTTCTCTGTGAAATTTATTAGTTCTAAATATTCATTATTATCCCATGTTCTTGTCTTTGGTGGCATATATAATGTAGCAACAGTAATTACTTCTTCTGGTGTTATAATATCTACTGCTATTAATTCAACTTTATCTGATACCTGTAATTCTGTTTGGTTTACCTTTAAATTTTTATAGGTTAAAATCATTACTCCACCTCCATTTTTTCCTACTCTATCTTTTCTCCATATGTTGTATTCACACAGGTGTTTGTGTGTGAGTGTGTGTGTGTTTTGGGGGGTGCGGGAGTAGGGGGACAGGCTTGAGGGAGGGGGGGTTAGGGGTGTGGGAATAGGTGACAGGTTTTATACCCACCCAAGTCTGTCCCCCTATTCCTGCACCCCCCAAGCATGTCCCCCTATTCCCGCACCCCCCTAACCCCACCCCAAGCCTGTCCCGCTATTCCCGCACCCCCCAAACCCCCCCAAGCCTGTACCCCTATTCCTGTAGTGGATGGTGTGTGTATGTGTTTTGGCATGTGTGTGTGTGTGTGTGTGTGTTGTTTTACCATGTAGTTTAATGGTCAAAGAGAATGATTGATTGATTGATAGATATTAGGTGTTGCAACAGTGAGGTCATATAGCTCCAGAGAAAGATAATAGAGAAATTTGATAGCAAGTAGCAACCAAATACAAAGGTAAGTAAGTGTTATTATATACTGTCTGTCTGTCTGTCTCTCTCTCTCTCTCTCTCTCTCTCTCTCTCTCTCTCTCTCTCTCTCTCTCTCTCTCTATATATATATATATATATATATATATATATATATATATATATATATATATATATATATATATATATATATATATATATATATATATATATATATATATTGTAGCTTTTCCATGCTGCTGGGTGAACAAATACTCCCTCGTACACTAAATACACTTTATTTCACCACCCTAAGGACACTTGGACATGGAAATAGTGGACATAAATAGGTACATTAAAAAACGTATACTGTGTGAGGTTTCTGTGGTGTGTGGTGTGCTGCGGGATGCTAGACACGTGAATGTAAGGTTGTAGTGTGTGAGTAGTAAGGTGTGTGTTGAACAGCAGTGTATATGTATTATGTATAAGAAGCATAGTATACTCAGAGTGAACGAGGTAGGGCTGCTTGTAGTGGAGGAGGCGAGCACAACCACGTGGAATCCCGACCAGGGCAGCGATGCGAGACAGCAGGTGAGGGTAGTAGTACAGGTGTCCAGCCACAGGGAGCCCGGCAAGATAGCGAGGAGACAGGCGAGGCAGGAGAGGGTTGAGTCAGCTGGGCCAGGTGTGCGGGAAGTGAAGAAGACCCGCTGTGACTGGCCCTTTTAAGCGCCAGGTGAGGTGCGCACGCAGGTCAGAGGTCAGCTGTGTTCGGGTCAACTGTGCTGTGATCAGCCGGACTCGGGTTATAATGGTGGAGTGCTCGCCTCCACTACAGAGCCCCCCCCCCCCTCCCCTGAGAAAAGAAAGAAATGTTGGAGAGAATGAAACATACATACAAAAATATGTCCTAACATACATGTATAAATAAAAATAGTCCTAATCCTTGCTAAAATGTTGTACTATAATTAGTGACAATGAATATGTATATGAGAAAAACTAAATTGCTGGTAATGATGCCTACAAGCAAGAGAATAATACTCATAGATATAATTGTGTAATGGAAAATTTGAAAGTGAGTATATATACAATAGATTAATTGGTAATGAGCATTCTAATAGTAAATGGTAGGGCGTAACAAGGGGTTGGATGAGGTGATGGATTGCAGGTGTTTGGGTCGCTTGATGACTGCCCGTCCTTGACACAAACCCATCCGGGACCATGCAGGGTTCCTCGTCATCCTGTGGCGTTGGCGGATGGTCCTTACCTACAAGCTCATTAGTGTCAAGCTGTAGGGGTAGAGTATTTGTCAAGGTGGAATCAGGGGATGATTGTGGGTTGCTAGGGTTAGGTGACACCAGATGAGAGTCTGTGTGTGTGTTGTTGTGGTGTCAGAATGGTGTGGTGTTCAGGTGCTAATGCAATTAGTGGTGTGTCCTGTGGAGTTGGGTGTGTTTGTGATGTGTGAGTGGAGGTTGATGTTTGTGGTTAGTGATATATGATTATCCTGGGGTGTGTTGGTCAATGTTAGTGGTTGTATTTGACGTTGGGGTGCCTGTGTAGTTGTACGTGTGATTGTTAGTTGTGGGGATTTGTCCTGGGTAGTTGTATGGGGGATTCGTGGGGGTGAAGGTGAGGGTGGGGTGATAGTGTGTGGTGCACAAGTGGGTGCCGGATGAGGTGATGGTGGGGGTGGGGGTGAAGGTGTGGGTGTTGGTGGTGGTGGTGTAGTTTTGTGCGCGTTGCAGCGAGGGTATGATGGTAAGGGTGGTGGTGGGGGTATGGTAGGGTGTCAGGTGTTGACTCAGTGGGTGGCGGGTGAGTGGTGTGCGGTGTTGGCAGAATGGTAGTAGGTGTTGGTGTGATGGTTGGTGGTGGAATGCTGGGTGTGGTATGCATGCATTGATATGTGCTGGTTATGATGTGAGGCTGCGTGTAAGTGGGTGGGGTGGGCAGTAGAGGACGTCTTGGTTGTGTGACACCGTGATGAGGTGGTATTGGCGGTGTGTATCGCTGCTACTGGTGGTGATTCTCCGGCTGGGTTGTCGCTGGTTTCACTCGTTCCCAGGAAGTTACGTATGGCTTTCCCCTGATCTGTAGGGTTACTGTCGCCTCATCCCTCTTGATGACCCTATGTAGTCCCTGTGTAAGGCTGCTGCAGGGGGGCCCTGTGCACATCCGTCCTGAGGAACAGTTGTTCTGCCGTGCGGAGGAGTGGATGCTCGTAGGTGAAGCTGTGTGGCTGTTGTCTTGTTGGTGCATATGTTGGTGTTGCCGTGCACCTCTTCAGTGCTGGGAGAAAAGATAGGTTGGAGGTGTCTGCCGTCGGGTCCACCACTTGGCCGGGCAACCTCAAATCCTCCCCGAACACCAATTCCACCGGCGAGTGGTTCAGGTCATCCTTGTACGTTGACCTGATGGTCAGCAGGATGAGGGGCAGTGCATCCACCCACTGTTAAGGCTGCAGGGCCCTGAACGCTTCATTTAGTCTGCGGTGGAACCTCTCGACCATCCCATTGCTGCAGGGGTGGTAGGCGGTGGTCCTATTTCGGCGTGTTCACAGGAACTCCAGTATTTCTTGCCACACCCTCGACTCAAACTGAGTCCCATGATCAGTGACGATGCATGCCGGTGGGCCGAAGTTAGCCACTCAGTCGTGGAGGAAGTGTCTCGCCGTTCCTTCCGCTGTGATGTCAGCCATGGGGGTTGCCGTGCACCATCTTGTCGTACGGTCAACGCACATGAGCAGGTATTTGGTTCCACGTGATGGAGGAAGTGGCCCCACGATATCCACGTGAACCATATGAAACCTTGAAATGGGTGTTGGGAAGTCATGTACTGGTGGGCGTGTGTGTCTACCAATCTTGGAGCGTTGGCATGCCATACACTCTGACACTCACTCCTTGATTTGCCTCTTCATACCTGGCCAGACTGCCAGTCGGGTGATTAGTCTCGTGGAACCCGCGACCCCTGGGTGGTTGAGGCTGTAGAAGTGGAGGAACATGGTTCTCCTGAACTGGGCCGGAATGTATGGTCTAGGAGGACCGCACGAGATGTCACACCACAATCTCACGTCGGGCTCGGCGGCTGTCACTTCCTCCAGCTTAAGACCCGTGTTGCCTTGCAGTAGTTGTTGTAGTTCCTCATCTGTTTGTTGTGCTGCCGCAATTTGTCTGATGTCGAAGGGCTGCCCTAGGTGGACTGCCATGACCGTCTGTGTCTGAGCTGTAGCCTGGGACAATGCGTCAGCCACAGCATTGTCCTCACCCTTGATGTGCCTTATGTAGGTGGTATATTCTCATATATACGCCAGATGACGGGTGATTCTTGGTGACAAGTTTGTCCGAAGTTGCTTCATGGCAGTCGTGAGGGGTTTATGGTCAGTTCTGATGTGGAATTGTCGTCCCTCAAGGAAGTGGCGGAAGTGACGTACTGCCTCGTACCTTGCCACCAGCTCCCTGTCAAAGGCACTGTATTTTTTCTGTGGCAGTTCGAGACGCTTGCTGAAGAACGCTATCGGGCGTAACGTTCCCTCGACGTCTTGTTGCAATACTGCCCCTATAGCATCAGCTGATGCGTCGGTGTAGATAGAGGTAGGCGCGTGTGGTGTGGGGTACGCTAGTAAGGTGGTACCGGCGAACACCGTCATTGCCTTGTCATTCCACATCAGCTTCTTTTGCGAGCCCTTCTTCAGACCTTTGATGAGATCATGCAGTGGCGCAAGGGCTTCTACAGAATGAGGGACGAACCTGTGATAGTAGTTTACTATCCCTAGGAACTCCCTCATCTTCCTGGCAGAATTGGGTAGGGGAAAGTCCCTTATAGCTTTGACCTTCTGAGGCAGCGGAGTGAGTCCCTGTGATGTCACCCTATGGCCAAGGAAGTCTACTTTATCCGCCCCCAGCACACACTTCGACGGGTGGATCTTCAGTCCATACTCCTGTAGCTTATTGAAGAGCTGTCGAAGATGTTGTGTGTGGTTGTCTTGGTCCCTGGATGCCACCAAGATGTCGTCGATGTATACCACGATGAAGTCCAAGCCCATGACTACCTTGTCCATAAACGGCTGGAAGGTTTGGGCAACATTCCTCAGACCGAAGTTCATGGCAGGGAATTCAAATAAGCCAAAAGGGGTAGTCAAAGCACTTTTTTACGTCTTCCTCTGCCACGGGTATTTGGTGGAAGGCGCGGACTAGGTCGACCTTCGAGAAGACGTTGCACCCCTGGAGCTTGGAGTGGAAATCCAGGACATGAGGTACAGGGTAGCGGCCTTGTGTCGTTGCGGCATTGAGTGCAAGGTAGTCACCGCACGCCCTCCATTCTCCTTCTTGTGCTTTGGGAACCATGTGGAGTGGAGATGCCCATGCACTGTCTGACAGCCGTGCTATCCCTTGTTGCAACATGACCTGAAATTCTTTCTTTGCTCCTTCTAGTCTCTCTGGTGGCATCCTTCTGGGTCTGGCGAAACATGGTGGACCAGTCATGACGATGTGTCGCACTCCCGGATCTTTGGGCTTGCACTCGTTGGTGGCTGACAGTAGTTGAGGGAACTCCTGGAGCAGCTGGTCATACTCGCTCGCTTTGGTGATGTGGGTGATGGTGGGTTGTGACAGGCAGCACGGTTTGGTAGGTATGTGTCGGCCGGATGGCTTGTGGAGTAGCGTCCTGCCCTTGGTGTCGATCAACAAGTCGTGGGCTGCCAAGAAGTCCAGCCCTAAGATTGGGTACTGGATATATGACACCACGAAGGGCCACACAAACCATTCCTTGGTGATGAGGGAGATGCCTTTGCTTCTCATCCCATACGTCGCAATTGGTGACTTGTTAGCTGCCAGGAGATCATAGGCCGTACTGGAGGGTAACTGTTTCTCCCGTTTCGAGGGAGGAAGTACACTGACTTCAGACCCTGAGTCCACGAGGAACAGCTCCATCATGGCTAGGTCCTCCACCCACAGGAGAGTGCGGATGTGAGGTTCGGCGGTTAATTGTCTGGTGGGGTACACCGGTGAATCGCTTGACGGCTGTGTGGTGTCTCCGGGCATGGCCGTCGGTGTAGAGGTGTGGCGATGGAGAGGTGTGCGTGGCGTAGGAGTGGTAGAGCGCTGTGACGTGGTGGCGTCGCTCAGTACACGTGGTGGTAGGATGGTGGAGCACCGAGTAGGAGTGGTAGCGGAAGTGGTAAGTGGTAGGGGAGTGGTAGATGTGGGACCGGTTGTGTGGTAACCTGTAGGGTTAGTGTAGACAGCGGTGACATCTTGACTCTCACGCCACCACCCTAGTAGTTTCCCTGGTTGAAGCGGTTGACGTTTGATGGCTGACCAGAGCACTGACATGGTGGTCGGCAGTTCCTTGCTTGCATCCCGAAGCATTGGTGATACATGCATACCTGCAGCTGTTGTTGTTGCCATGGTTGTTTGATCTGGGTCGGTGGTTGCTGTTGAGGTGGTGGCAGTAGCGCTAGTGGTAGTGATTGTGTCCATGGTTGTGTTAGCTGTTGTTGTTGGATGATGTCTACCTTATTTGTTAACCCCCTCACTGCTTGTTTTAACTCTGACGCGTTGTTGCGCAGTATTGTAGCTTGTGATTGCACAGTGGACTGTTGAGGTGGTGTGGAGGTGATGTTTACTGCCGTTGCACTGCTGGATGAGAATCTGTTGCCAGGCCAAGTGCCCTCTTGCTCGATGTGGGCATCCATGAAAGAGTCGGCCAGCTCTCCATACTGCTGAAGTGTGAGGGTTGGCTGGGCAATGAGGTGCAGCTGGAATTGGGGTGGCATCAGTTTGGTGAGTCTTGTTTTTAGTATGAAGTCTGGCAGAGGTTTACCTGCCGCTTGGTTGAGGCGTTACATATGTCGAAGGAGTGCAGATGGGCGCCTCCCTTCCAACTGCACGTTTTCCAGGTCCTTGAAGTTTTGTATGGTGGTATTCCCGTGTGCAGCCGTGATAGCAGCTTTCAGACCCTCATAACGTGCCCCATGAGTTAATGTTGGCAGCGAAGGTGTGATTGAGGCGAATATTTCCGTCGGCAGAGCCCTGATGACTGCCTGGTACTTATCGTCATCAGAAATATTGCTTCCCCTCCAGGCTTCCTCTATGTGTGCCAACCATGTGTGTGTGTCAAATGAGAATGGCGGGACGAATGGAATAGACATTGTGGGTGCGTGTTGGGTGTCATGTGTGATGACTGATTGAGATGTTTGTGCAATGTTAGTAGTGTCTTGTGTGGCTGGTAACATGGTAAGCATGAAAGAGTGTGTAGGAATGGTATGGAAGTGTATGGTGTGAGTATGAACGTAGATGGACTTTATGGGGAGTGTTTGTCGGTAAGGATGTGGATGAAATATGTTGTAGGTGGAGAACTAGGCTTGGTGCATGTGGAGAAACACGTGGGTTAGTTGCAGGGAGTGGGAATGTAAGACAGTTGTGCAAGCTACGAGATTGTATGAAGGGGTTGTGAATGTGGTTCTGATGAGTAGTAATGTATATTGGAGCTTGTGAATAAGACACGTGGTGAATGTGGTGGGTACTAGGAATGTGCGGGAACACGTGGAGTACGAATATTATGTGTGAGAGAGCTAGTTAATGAGAGGTATATGAGCTGTATATGAGGAAGACGACTAATGGGAATGAGATAATTCGATAGCGTGCGGAAACACGTGTGCTAGAGGGTGAGAGTACGCTGTATAGCATAAATAAGTAGCGTGTAGGGTGTGCGTTGGGTAAGGAAATGGGAAATATGGACAGGAAGTATGCAGACAATGCCAAGTTAGTGGTTTAGGTAATATATTGGAAAGAAAGGAAAGTGTAAAAAAGAAAAATAATTGGTAGGTAGGGAACGTAGCGCAAGGTACAGAGGTATGTGAGTTGGGAAATGGTGTTATAATAGGGAGGAAATATGGCGTGATGGGCACGTATGGAGTATGGGTGAATATGGTTAATGTTATGGGGTGAAACAATGTGTGGGGTGTATGGTAGCACTTAGTACATGTAGTGTAACACTGGGAGAATGGTAGCACTCAGAACATGTAGGGTAACACGTGGTGGTACGGTAGCACTTAGTTGATTTTATATTAACACTGTATTATCACTTGTGAGTTCACTGCATAAATATGTTTTCACTGTATCACTGTTCTATGTGAATATGAGGTTGAGAGGGGTATTTTACTTTCCAGGGTCACCACTGTAGCTTTTCCGTGCTGCTGGGTGAACAAATACTCCCTCGTACACTAAATACACTTTATTTCACCACCCTAAGGACACTTGGACATGGAAATAGTGGACATAAATAGGTACATTAAAAAGCGTATACTGTGTGAGGTTTCTGTGGTGTGCTGCAGGATGCTAGACACGTGAGTGTAAGGTTGTAGTGTGTGAGTAGTAAGGTGTGTGTTGCACAGCAGTGTATATGTATTATGTGTAAGAAGCATAGTATACTCAGAGTGAACGAGGTAGGGTTGCTTGTAGTGGAGGAGGCGAGCACAACCACGTGGAATCCCGACCAGGGCAGCGATGCGAGACAGCAGGTGAGGGTAGTAGTACAGGTGTCCAGCCACAGGGAGCCCGGCAAGGTAGCGAGGAGACAGGCGAGGCAGGAGAGGGTTGAGTCAGCTGGGCCAGGTGTGCGGGAAGTGAAGAAGACCCGCTGTGACTGGCCCTTTTAAGCGCCAGGTGAGGTGTGCACGCAGGTCAGAGGTCGGCTGTGTTCGGATCAACTGTACTGTTGAGGGTCATCTTCATCGTCTTCCAGGAATCGAGACAAGCAAGAGTTCTCATAAATTTTGTGTGGTAAGAGCAGTAAATCTGGGATGATGTCCTGGACAATTTTCTGCAACTCATCAAACTTGGCTGGTGTTGGAGGAGGTCCACCGCCAGTTTGGTTAATTTTCTTGACATTCTGCATGATCTTATTTCATTCTGTGAAAGAGAAGATAATCCATTTAGAGAAATGACAAGAATTTAGGAGGGGTAAAACTATGGAATCACACATCCATTCATTTGTGTTATTATTGGGAAGGAATCATCATGGAATGTACGGTAATTATTATTATTATTATTATTATTATTAATTTTTTTTTTTTTTTTTTTTTTTTTTTTAAGAACTGCTTGTGGGAAATTATATATTATAATCCTTCTGCCACCCTTCTCCTACTCCTACAATCTTGTGGTAGAGCCTGGGAATTTATGGGTTTTGGGTGTGGGAAAATACACAAATAAGGGATAAACTGACCTTACATAATCTGGACCTAACCTTGGCATTATTCAGTACGGACCAAATGATATCTGCTGATCAAGAGATACATTTATGACCCATTTTATTGCTTAAGTGAGCAAGACCAACCACTAAAATATTCATAATAATATAGTGCATAATGTGAAGTATAAATTTGCTGATTCTCATTTAAATACATGAGGTGGCATGATTCCTGTGATTATCCTATAAATTTAGTAAATTTATATCAACAAGTAAGATCATACATGAAAAATTATAAATTTTGGAACATATTTATGCATTGTTAATTTGGGCCACTTGTGAAACTCCATCTGAGACCTAATATGTGCCAGCTATGAAAAATATCACATGTATCTATCATCTCTTGCAAAAATAGCATAGGTACATTTTCAAAAAATAAAATAAAAAGATATTTCTACATAATAACTCTTACAACCAACAAAACAAGCAGAGGTTGTCGCAATATTAACCAAGGCTACATGAATTAACTTACAATTACAATTGGGACAAAGTATGGGGTTACATTTGGTACCTGTAGACCAGTGTGTGTGTTAACTCACCTGGTTGGTTACCCCACACCATCATCAGTCTTAAGGCAAGGACAATTATATAGGACAACATACTTTGGTATAAAAGTAACACAACAACTATATAACTGTGCTCTTATGATAAATTAGACTTACTTTCTTCGAATCCATGGCATGAGTACCCTAATCAGTAACATTTGAGGGAAATGTCTATTATTTTGTACAACCAGCCACAGCCAACTCAACAGGGTGGTGCTGGACTGAAGTACACAAGAAGAGTTCTTCCTCTTCCTGTGACTGCAGTTTTTCCTCGCAAATATCAGCCTGAGATGTTATAGAAATTGTTGATTGAAATACTGGACACCAAAGTGTGGAGAGAGTAACCAGGAAATATTATTGAAAGATGTGCCGCTTTTTTATATCTTTGATTTGTATTCCAATATTTTTATGATGAAATTAAAGGGTACCAGTGCATTTTGGCCATGCTTGACCCTCTAACTTAATTTAAAAGGCTCCACACACTGTTGTTTCTCCAAGTTACTCCCAGTAGTCTGCCTTTGTTAGATCTTGGTAATTTACCCAGGTTAGGTCCCAGTAATTTGGTCAAGTCCAGTTCAGTTAGCTTGAGTTAAGTCCTTTTCTTTCTCATAACTTGCAGAATGGATTTTGTTATTTTTAAATTTTCCTTTAAATAACCGGTTTCCTGTTATGCTTTCCCTATCTTAATTAGGCATGTGAGTAAGCAATCCAGACTACAGTTTGAAAGGTGGTACGATCAGTGATGTGAATTGAGAACTAATATCTATATAGGATCACAGTCTATTTGTTAATATCGGAGATGGAAATACTCAACTAATTATAAACTAGTTTTATTTACCATTATTTTTACACAAAAAGACATTAATGTAAATACAATAATAATACAAGACAACTTCCCCCCTCCCTTGTTAAGATTTCCTAATCCCCGTTCAGCCAAACCAGGATAAGGAGTTTCCTGTATCTCACTGGCTTGCTGAGAACAAACCAGACATCAATCCCAAAACAAATAAACAATTATTACAATATATTATTCCCTTTCCACAATATCCCAAATAATTCCTAATAATAAATTTTTTACAGTGAAGCCGAAATAAAGCTAATACAATAAAAAAATACACATCCTAATCTCAAAATTCTAATAATATTATTCTTATTGTGAATTATTAATTGCCAGCAATTATTATTATTTTATATGTGCCACGAGGGTCAATCTACCAAAGGTTTGTTGTTAATAAATGGCTGCCTCTTCCAGCTGTCACCACCAAAAGCCGGGAAGAGAATGAGAGAAAAAAAACCATATACATTAACTACTATGTCCTTATGTGAACACACGATATTCTTCAGTTATTTACTTTCCATCACTGGACTAACCAATTCACCATTCACAATATAATCAGTAATTTTACAATATGAATATATATATATGAGACCAATGAGAGCTAGCTTGAGCTCTTACCTGTCCCCACCAAAAGCCGGGAAGAGAATGAGGAAGAGAAAAGCCGGCATACCACCTTCTTCCCTCCTCTCCAACCCCTCCTTCAAGCAAAATAGTGCCCCTCGTATTTCATGTTCTAGCACTCTTATAAGTTACACCATCAAAAGTGTACATTCAGTTACATACTACCATTTACACACATTCCCCTACTCAAACACATTACCTTCTTCCTCTGTTAAAGTATTATATTACGGTAGTATATATATTCAAGGTATGTATTGCTCCGTGACATAGAAAATGTCCTTTTCCATCTTAACTAATTTGATAATTTTCTAAGTAAGTTAAAGATAAAATGCAGGTACCATCATAGGAGCATTAGGTTCGTAATTATAAATTATAATTATTAATGCAGGTTATTCCCTGTAATCCAATTAATATTTTTCATTCACCCCTTAATCATTACGTATTTTGATTATTCCTATATTTCACCTATTTACTTAACTACAATAATTATTTATATTGTTCATACATAACATCTAACTATAATAATTATTTGTACTGTCCATATAGAACATCTTTCAAAAGAAGTTTACCGCCACGACCACTAATAGACTTTGATAATCTAGGCCTGGCTATTACGTTCAATCTTATACTAAAAGCTTACCCTATCACCCGTAAATACTCCAAATAACTATATATATAAAATAGGGGTGTTACACTATAAACACCAGTGGACGTCACCAGCCCGCTTACCACCACCAGCAACCCGACATACACCCACAATCACACCACAGCACTGGCAGAACCCCGACTTCTGCATGTATCATCAGAGGTTCGGCCATGTGGCAAGCAATTGCCACCCCAATGCAACTGGGGTTTCGCCACCAATCGCTGTCCTGTCAGACCTTCTCAGGTAAACGAATAAGGCAGTGGCAAGACAACGCCCTCCACACTACCACCTTCTCAACGACACCAAACTCAGGGCCACGCAGCAACACACCTACCTTACAGCACCGTCATCCCCATACACCTCCTCCTAGCAACCACAACACGTCTGCAAACCTCGCCACTGATCCATTACCACCTGCCCTGCAACACGCCACCAAACCTGCACATACTCCTCACCCCACCACACACACTCTCCTGTGGGTGGAGGACCTAGAGTCGAGGGACAACTTCCTTGTCGACTCTGGTTCAGAGGTTAGTGTTGTGCCCCCGATGACTAAAGACAGAGAGTGCCAGGGCTCCACAGCATACGTCCTCCTCATTGCCAACAAGTCACCCATCGCTACATTCGGCACGAGGAGCAGGGGCGTCACCCTACTTTGTCAGGAGTATGTAGTTTGGCCTTTCATCGTGGCGGACGTGCAGGCCCCCATCGATTCAGTTTTTCAAATCCTCAACCTACAAATAAAACAATGAGCCAGCAGTATATAATCGGAGAGACTGGTTGTGGTCCTTGCGGTCAGCATCTCGGATGCTAAGTTATGTGGTGGTTGACAATTATTTGAATAATAAATGTTTAACACTATCAAAGTATAATCAGTACCCTGTGGCCTTACATGTGTTCTAAAATTAAAAAAAATAAATATAAGAAATAAAATACTGGGAGATAATAAAGTTCATACAGCTGTTGCTTCATCACGTCAAAGAGGAATGTGAGGTTTACTCCATGTCAAGTATTTGAGAAGTCCACAGTTATCAGGGCCAGCCAAGTCTTCAGAAACAAGCAGGATATCATACTGTAGATACGATATTAGTGCATTTGTCGCGGCTTCTAGCCGCTTAAATTGTATTTATTGGTTTGTGAAACCAGTACAGCTGGTTGCTATAGGATAGGCCCCTTCACAAGCCCAGGCCCCGTGTAGGCATAATCTGGGTTGGAAGGGTCAATTCCGTGACGTTCATCAGAAGTAAATAAAATTCAAATCTGGCGCTGTACTGATAGTGGAGCCACCTGGTGGTGGTGAGGTGAGGTATTAAGCCCCTCCTCCGCTGAATACCGCTCGTCCACTCCAATGAGAAAGAAGTGAGTGCCTGCCGCATCGGGAGGTGGGTGGGACAGTAGAAGCTGTACTGGTTTCACAAACCAATAAATACAATTTAAGCGGCTAGAAGCCGCGACAAATGCACTATTATTGGTATAGTGAAACCAGTACAGCTGGTTGCTAAGCATGAGATGCGGTAGGTGGGAGGTGAGGTGGAGGCAATCACGTGCTAGTTAAGAGTGGTTGAGAGCGGAGGGCAGGAAAGGTAACCGAGCCCGGTGAGGCAGCAGCTAACGCCCCTCCCGACACTGGCTAGGTGAAACGCCGTGGTGGGGGAGAAGTAGCTTATACCATATAACCGTAGACCATTCTGTTATAGATCAGAATTGTTACACATAAAGTCTTTATAGGTAGACTCGAGGGTTCGGGCCTAGGAGAGGAGGGGGGGAGGTGCCCATGGCAACCCCCCCCCCTCCCCCCCCCCTTATTCAAGTCTTCTGAGTTAGGGCTATGGCCCTCGCTCAGGTAATGTGATCCCGAGGGGATGAAGGAGGACACTAGGATCCAGATATCCTGTGTAATAATATCTCCTGTCACTCATCGTAGTAAAGTAATTGTTTGGAAAATAAATACACAAGAATTCCGTAACAATGTAATTTATTTTAGTATATACCGTAGACTATTCTGTTATAGACCAGAATTGTTAACCAACTAAAGTCTATATAGGCAGACTCGAGGGGTCAGGTACAGGAGAGGGGGTGCCCCCGGCCCCCCCCCCCCACCCCCCCCCCCCTTTGTTATTAAAGTCCTCTGAGCTAGGGCTATGGCCCCGGCTCAGGTCATGCGATCCCGAGAGGATGAAGGAGGACACAAGGATGCAGTAATCCTGTGTTTAATATATATATCCAGTCACCCATCCGATTGACCTAGGGAAAAGAGGGTTACCGGACCTAGAGTTGTAGAAGAGGTGGTCCGGAGAAGCCCCTCTCGTCGCCTCCACGTATGTAGAAACGCGTGGACTGGCCAGAGGGGGTGGAAACTTCCAGCCCTCAGGGACGAGGGTACTGCGAGAGGGCCAATCCTGTCGTCAGCCTGCTCGTTCTTAGCCAGGAAAGCGGGAGAGGGGGGGATAGTTAAAGAAGTAAGGTTAGGGCTTACAGATGAAAAGGCTGTGTGACGGGTAAGGGCTGCCAACTGAGAGGCCCTGTACCCTGTAGCTAAGGCGAGCAGGAAGAGAGCTTTCTGGAGGAGGTGACAAACCTCCAGAGGAACCCCTTAGAAGGTCAGGTAGGAAAAGGACGCAGTGAAGGGCCAGGAGGGAGTCTGGGCCCGCCATTCTCCAGGCCCTAGTCCCCGTGTTACGAAAGGAGGCAAGGGCGGGGGAGTTTTGGGTGCGGGCAGAGGCGGGTGTCTCCCGACACAGCTCAGCCCCGGGGCGGCACACACCGCGCGCCAAAGGGTCGTAACCCTTGGGCGTGAAGCAAGGTGCGTGAGGCGAACAGTGGAGGTGGCTGACCATCGTAAAGCGATTTCCCAAAGCTAGGGTGGTAGCTGCTGTGGAAGGGTTGTTACGCATATAATTTATTATCATTATATACGGACAACTTTCGGTTAAAACCAGAAAGTGTTACAAGTCGTAAGTCTTTAAAGACACCCTCGAGGGGATAGGCCAGGGGGTCGAGGACCCCCCCCCCATTTTTGTTGTTAGGGTCCTCCGAACCTAGGCTATGGCCTAGGTTCGGGTAAAATATCCCGAGAGGAGAAAAGAAACACCAAGATGTTCTAAACATGAGACTGTACAGAATGGAGATGACGTAAGGGATGTCTGGTGACAGAAGGTAAGTCGTCCGGCCTTTTCCATTCGGGCGTACCCTCCCCCTTTTCTGTCTCCCACGGGGACCCTGTGGTAAGGTGGGCGGAGTCCCCATTGCAACACAGGGGGTGAGGGAGAGCGAGTGGAACAGATACCTCGTCTTGAAGGATGAGGTGGATGTCCCGCCCCCCCCCCCCAGATCCCGTACCCGCTCCCCGCGGGGACTCGGATAGAGCAGGTCCAGGAACGGGTCCCGCCGCCTCCACCATGGTAGGTGGGGAAGGGCGCGTGGCCTACGGACAAACCAAAAAGTTCGTCCGCTTCCCGCTTCACTAGCCCGTCGTGCCTCCTCACCCAAACCTCTGGTTGAGAAGGATCGGGAGACTACGCACCCGTCTGACCTCCTCTGAAGAGTGAGTTCAGGACGAAGGAAGAAAGGCCCAAGAGTAGGGAAGGTACCCGTCGTCCACAGGATGAGGCGACGGGAAAGGGGGAGGAGAGGCAGCCAGCTCCTCCGCCAGGGTGCCCCCCAGGGACTCGAGACCCAGAGAGATTGGGGGAACGGGAACGGCTCCAAAATCCCCAGGTGGACTCGAGTCCCCTACCGGCGACGCGGCAGGGAAGGTGAGAAGGGCGGGTTCAGGAACGGGTACCGTTGCAATAGTGGGGCTGTGGGGTGGCACATAATCGGCCGGCTCCCCCACTAGGGAATGAGGCGAACCTTAAATCTCACGAGGCTGTCTGGGACAGTGTCGAGAGTGTAACGCCAGGACCGTCCTGAGCACTAATACAAGGCATCGACCAGGGAAAGCTTAAGCCCCAATATCCCCTCGCCCCCATCCCCTAAGTGGAATGCGTGCGATGAAAGGTTAAGGACGTAGTTAAGAAGCCCCCATTGAGTGAGTATGGTGTACAAGACACAAATCTTGCTGCTCCATGTCCCCCTGTTATGGGGATACAAAACAGGTGATCCGAGGCGAGGACTAGGGTAGCTGTAATATCATCCTTGAGAGCTTGGACATGACACCAAGAGTGACATGTGCAGCTTGGTAGGACGGTAGGCAACAACCGGAGCCGTATAGTTTATCAATGGTTTGTTTGAATTTGGTAAGGACCACCGAGAGGTGAGGAAACTACTTTGAAAACCTTCCAGCCAAGCAGAACAGAAGACTGGTGGGTTAAGCAGTTACCTGTGGGAAATTATGGGGGACCCACAGTTGCCCCACCGCTGGAAGACATACTTCCATTGAAAAACCTACGTCAGCACAGGGTAGGGTGTCTCGTTCTTGGTAAAGAATGATTCACGTTTCGGAGAACCCTGGTGACCACCTGCGAATCATTACGGGAAAAGAGGGACGTAAAAACGTCACTGTCAGGGAGGCCAGTGACTGGAAAAACCTCCGAGTTTGAGTGTTGTTACAGTTCTGAGAACGTTTTTGAAACGTTATCGCATTCGCTCTCCTATTTCCCTCACGCGGCAAAGAGGCCGTGTGTTACAAACTCTCATGAACTAGCTGCCGTAGGCTGAGTCCCAGGTACCCCCTAGGCTGGGACCCCAGGTTCAGGTCCAGCTAGCCACTAGGTTCAGGTCCAGGTAGCCACTAGGTTCAGGTCCAGGTAGCCCCTAGGCTGAGGACCATGTCGCACTAGGTTGAGCCCCGGGTAGCGCCCTAGGTTGTGCATAGGTAGCGCCTTGGCTGAGCCCGAGGTAGCCCCTAGGTTGTGCACAGGTAGAACCTTGGCTGTGGTCGAAGCCTAGCTGGCTAGGTCCCAGCAGGCCTCTCAGTCAGTACCCTCCCGGGTTGTTGGTTGAGCGGGTCCTGCTATTGGTGCTAGGTTGTGCATAGGCAGCCCCTAGATAGTGGAGGAGACTGGTTGGCCAGGTCCTCGCAGGCTTGTCAGTCAGTACCCTACCGGGTCCTTGGCTGAGCGGGTCCTGCTCTTGGCCCTAGGATGTGCATGGGTAGAACCCTAGCTGGCCAGGTCTTAACAGGTTTATCAGTCGGGACCCTACCGGGTCCTTGGCTGAGTGGGTCCTGCTGTTGGCACTAGGTCGTGCATGGGTAGCACCCTAGGCTGTAGTAGGAGCCTAGCTAGTTAGGTCCTAGCAGGCTTGCCCGTTAGTACCCCCCCGGGTCCTGGGCTGAAAAGGTCCTGTTCTTGGCACTAGGTTGTGCCTGGGTAGCCCCCTAGCTGGCCAGGTCCTAGCAGGTTTGTCAGTTAGTACCCTACCGGGTCCTTGGCTGAGAGGGACCTGCTCTTTGGTACTAGGTTGTGCATGGGTAGGTCCCTAGGCTGTGGTCGGAGCCTAGTTGGCAGGGACCTGCAGGTTCGTCAGTCGGTACCCACCGGGTCCTTAGCTGAGGAGGACCTGCATTTGGTGCTACACTTGCTCCCTCGGGAGCGGCTCTTTGAGCGCGTCCACGTGGGAGAAGGAGCCTTTCCTTGCTGGGCCCTGGTACCTGGGAGGTGACCAGGGGTGCAGCCCGACGGTCTGACCCCCCCTGCTGAGGTGGAAACCTCGGGGGGGTTATCAGAGCCGACTAAAGGAAGGAGAGGAGGCCTCTCGGGGTGCTAGGGACCCGAAACCCTGTGGACCTGAGGGCGAGACCTCCTCCTGGACTCGTGCTTGCACCCCCGAGAGCGGCTCGAGGAGCTCGCCCATGGGGGAGACGAAGCAGCTTCCCTGCTGGGTCCTGGTACCGGTCAGGTAGCCAGGGGGGCCAGCGTGGTGGTCTGGCTCGCTTCCGGGAATGGTGGGAAACCATGGAAGGGAGGCACAGAACCATCCAGGGAAGGCGATGGGGACTCGGAGGGGTGCTAGGAGTTAGATCCTCTGTGACCTCGAGAGGCACGTAGCAGGAACGTACTCCTGGGAGAGCAGAAGCATGTGCGGGGTGAACAGTGGTGATGCACGTCGAGGAACAACCTCACGGTGCAGCCAGAAGAAGCACACAAGGCACAAGTGGACTGCGGGAGAAAAAAGGGGGTTAACACGTGAACCCACGTGTACACACATGGAAAAACACAAAACACCCCGAGGGAGGAAAACACTAACTCCCAAGGCAAAACACTAAACCACACATACTCACCCCCACACTGCTGGGGAAAAAACCCGCAAACACGGTCCCCAAAAGCCGAGAGTAGACCCTAGGAAACCTAAGGGGGGAGAGGGTTTAAAAGGAGGAACTTGTTACTCTACCAGAAAGTAATAAGCTTCTCTTACCCCCAATAAGGGCAAGCACAAAGTAAGAGTTATGTAAGAAGAAAGATAGAAAGTCTTACTACCCTACCACATAACTATAAAAAACTGTACTTAAATGTGAGAAGGTACTGAATGTTGAAAAAACAGTACTGCACGAAGAAGAATGCTACAACGCAGACAAGAACAGTACAGTAGTAGCAAGAAGTCAAGCAGGTGTAGTGAGTAAAACGTTGCTTGGTAAGGCAGCTACAGAAGTGCAGGCAAAATTATCAGAATAATATCCTAAGACACTAAAAGAGCTGACAAGGAAAAACACCAAAAAGGTGCAGAGGTCCCAAGACACAGAGTAGAAGGGACACGTGCAAATAAAAAACCTCACTCCCCACAGGGTTAAAAAACCCGAGGAGAAAAAACCCAAACAAGTACTCACCGCACACGGGGGAAGACAGTCACAGCGTGAGCGCACACACCAATCAACACACACACGGGGAAAATCCCCACACAAGGGGCTAAACACGCACACGTGTTCCGCACCATGTGCAGAGAAAAACACAACATACAGCCTTCCACACTACACACCAAAGGGTCGCAAGCCTAGGGGGTGAAGCAGGGTGCGTGGGGCGAACGATGCTGGTGGCCAGACTGCGGGAGAAAAACTCACAAAAAAGGGGTTAACACGTGAAGCCATGCGTACAAAGACACAAACAAAAATAATAGGACACGGGCAGAGGGGGATAGCAAGCCCCCTCGGACCCGGGAACGAACCCCAAACAAAAAACCCCACACGCACCAACCCGGGAAACCACCCCCCCCCTCCCCCGCGGGGGATGAGAAAGAACCTCTGGTCTGCAGGCCCCAAAGGAGAGGCACAGACAGCCTGATGGGCAATTCCCAGGGTAACAAACAAACTGGGAAGACACCAGAAAAAACCCCAAAAATACGCTGGGAAGGGGAAACGAGAACCTGGCACAATCCTCGCTCCCCCCACCCCACGTAACACTAAACCACACTCGGGGGAAACAACGATAAGGGGCTAAGTAGTCCTACCCCCGCACCACGTGGGGAGGAAAGAGCCCCACGTGGGGATAAAAACCTCGCTAACACCAAAAAACCCCGAGGAAAAATACACTAAATGACGTGTACTAGTGGCAGGAGGAAGGGAGGCAGGACAGGGAAGGGGAAAAAACCCCGAAAAGTAGCCCCCAACAAGCTAGCCTGAGAAGAAACACTCCAGGCTACAAATATTGGAAAAACACCCAAAATTAAATAAAAAACCCCCGCCTGGGAGAGGAAGAGAGAACCAGAGCACAATTCTCACTCCCCTTTACCGAGAGGGGACACATAATAATCGGGGAAGGCAAGAGGAAGGGCTGCAAAGACCCCATGTGCTCACCACGTGGGGTGAAGTCCCACGTGGCGCCCACTAACCTCGCTAAAAACCCCAGAAACCCCGATAAAATACACACGAAGAATGTACTAGTGGCAGGAGGAAAGGTGAAAGGGGGGAAAAACGGAGAAAAACTCCGAACAAAGGGGCTGAAAAACCCCCCTTCGCTAAGGAAAAAAGAACTAAGTCCTAACGAAGAAAAAACCCCCATACACACCTAAAACCCTCCTAGAATACACACACGATACATCTGCCAAAGCAGGCTAGCCACTAGAACACAAAAGAAAATATTAGCAGGAACACGTGAAACAATACCATAGCGTAGCAGCGAGGAGCGTAGATGTTGACTGAAATGTGTTCTGCGACAGAGTGGACGAGCGGTATTCAGCGGAGGAGGGGCTTAATACCTCACCTCACCACCACCAGGTGGCTCCACTATCAGTACAGCGCCAGATTTGAATTTTATTTACTTCTGATGAACGTCACGGAATTGACCCTTCCAACCCAGATTATGCCTACACGGGGCCTGGGCTTGTGAAGGGGCCTATCCTATAGCAACCAGCTGTACTGGTTTCACTATACCAATAATATACTCTATGTGCTGGAATACACACGAGTTATTTTTGTTTGTCTATATGACATAAAGGAGATCGCAGCAGTCCCACACCATATTATGTGCATAGGTATTCAATTGTATTTTTTTATCATAATAATTGGGGGCAAGTAGCAAAAATTCCCGTGGTGCCCCTGTTAATCTTCGGAGATCAATTGTTACACAACGCACAAAGCCGTTCTTAAACCAGTCATAAAAAGGAAGCAAATGACACTGCCCTAAAGTGGATACGGTTTTGGCACGACAACATATGATGATGATGATTATAATAACTACAATAACAAAGTAGAACTAAACTATTTTTAAGTTTGTCAAAATAATAAAGCACATATTTAAGCAGACAGGATGTGGAGATTGAGAACTATACCTTCCACTTATCCCCCTTTCCGACTCTCCCTCCCATCAGTGAATGCTTCAAATGGAGCTCACAACTCATGGTTCAGGAATACTATCTTTGCTAGAGTTGACAACACTGTGGTGGCTACCGTCTGTTTACCTACCCTCTCTCTGACCCTGACTTCCACTGAGGGGGTACAGAAACTTTGGTGCATGGCCGTACTTAGAATGTCTTCCGTCTTTCACTTGATATCAGGTTTAATCTGTAATCGGATTACACCATCTTGCTCAGGAGGTTTTGTTTTACTTAAGGAAATCTTTTATAACATAATTGATTTAATATTTGCAGGTAAAAAATGATTTATAAAAGTGGTATAAATATATTGGTGAACTTTGTTCACTTCTACTCTTCATAATTACTTTGTTTCTTATTTTATCGAGTTGTGACAAACATATGTGAACTGTATAATCACTACTAAGACTAATGGTATCAAGTAAAATGGTTTATCTTGAATATGAGAAGAGTTAGAGTAAATAATATACAAAGATATAGTACCAGGAGTGTGGGTGACAGAGAGGATACTCACCTTGGTAATAATATACAAAGATATCCTACCAGGAGTGTGGGTGACAGAGAGGATACTCACCTTGGTAATAATATACAAAGATATACTACCAGGAGTGTGGGTGACAGAGAGGATACTCATCTTGGTAATAATATACAAAGATATACTACCAGGAGTGTGGGTGACAGAGAGGATACTCACCTTGGTAATAATATACAAAGATATACTACCAGGAGTGTGGGTGACAGAGAGGATACTCACCTTGGTGGAGATGTAGCAGAACAGGAGTCCAGGAGAGTGTGTCACACAATCAGAAGAGAGCTTAACAATGATGTCTACACCCCAGTAGAACACAAGTTTTGGACTGACTTTATTATTATTATTATTGTTATTATTATTATTAATATTATAATGTGTGTGTGTTATCACATAATTATTGTTTTGATGATATTATTATTATTATTATTATTATTATTGTGTGTGTACCACATAATTATTGTCTTGTAGTAATATTTCATTATTATTTTTATTATTATTATTATGTGTGTATTTCAACAAATTAAGTTATTCTGTCAAAATCTTTGAAACAATACAACCATCAATGTAAACAAAGGAGATCTAAAGTCATTATTAATATTATAATCATATTTATTGAATAAAAAGATAACTACAGGATATAAGTAATAAAAATGAACTAGTTAATGTGAGATTGTCTTGTTGGTGAATTGGAAGGTATTTGATTCCTCCAAACTATGACACCAAACACATCCCCTATTAGTACCATTGAGGGCATCTGTTTGTATGTATGTATATGTCTGTGTATATGTATGTGTATGTGTATGTATGTATGTAAGAGAGAGATAGAGATTCCCTATTAGTACCATTGAGGGCATCTGTTTCCTAGCATAGTTTGGATGGAATCACACACACACCTTCCACTTCATCAACATAAAAATATTCCTTTAAATGGTCCAGGATCCCACCTAACATAATTAATTAAGGGTATAGTACAGTATTGGTAAGTGTGGAGCAACCAATTCCTACAAACTATTCCATACAACATTATTATTGTTAATCTGGTACTGTTTCCTGGCATACTGTACAGTGGAGGAATCAAAACACTCCAATGTACAGTACCACAAGTATATTATTACCCCTCTTAAAGATTCCTACAAACTATTCCATACAACAGGCCATTATTATTATTATTGTTATTATTATTATTATTATGTATATATATAAAGTGATTATACTAATGTAATGTAATATATATATATATATATATATATATATATATATATATATATATATATATATATATATATATATATATATATATATATATATATATATATATATATATATATATATATATATATATATATATATATATATATATATATATTACAATACTATATATATAAATAAATATTACAATAATTTATTTATATATATATAAAGGAATTATACTAATGCAAAATGTATATAATATTTGTATCCCCTGTGGATATTGTATTAAGGAATTACAATACAGTACATAGTAATTAATTATATAGTAATTGATTATGTCGAAATTTGTTATATAGTAATTAATTACATAGTAAATAATTATATAGTAAATAATTATATAGTATTACTCCTTGTTTATAGTGTGTGTACTAAGACAACTAGAGAGGCACCACAACACCACAGTCCACCACAGTGACTTGTGTGATGTCATTGAGTTGGACTGCTTCCTTCAACACTTCCAGTCCACTCTCCACTTGGCCAATTACATCACCCAAAGACCTATCTTTAATGTTGGTGTTGATGCCAAACTCACCACTCTTTTCTGAATGACTCTTAAATGTTACATCCCCCTCCTGATTATCATAAAAATCTTCTAGTTCATCATTAAAGTTATAGTTCCCCCCATACACACACTCTTCCTTTCCCCCCTTGTCCCAAACTCTATTTAACCGAGTATTGAGGAAGGAGGATCCTGGCTGTCCGGTGCAGAGACCAACAAACTGTCTGGCATCTGTTGTATCCTCATTCACCTCGATGTACACTCTCCCCCTTGTCAACCCCTCCCAAGCCATGTCCAGGAAGGTGATGGTAGACTTAGGGTTCAGGGTCTTTATTATCTCACTCACCTGTAAGACACAACTATTATTACTGACCCTATCAACCACACCTTTCATATACACACACATACTCTCCTACTCATTACACACACCCTTATAACTCGCCATCTTCCTACTCACTACACACACATACTCTCCTACTCATTACACACACCCTTATAACTCGTCCATCATCATACTCACTACACACACCCTTATATCTCACACACCCTCCTACTCACTACACACTCAACCTCCTACTCACTACACACAGCCTTATATCTTCACACACCCTTCTACTCAGTACTCACACCTTCTTACTCACTACACACTCAACCTCTTATTCACTACACACCTACCTACTCATTACACACTCAACCTCTTATCCACTACACACCTACCTACTCATTACACACACATCCATCACTCACCCACCCTCTAACTCACTACACACACAGTCATAACTCACACACCTTCCTACTCACTACACACACATCCATCATTCTACCACCTTACTCACTACACATTCAACCTCCTACACACACCACAACAACGTACACACCTTCCTACTCACTACACACACCACCTTCCCATCCCACTCTCTACACGCACCACTATAACTCACCCATCCTCCTACTCACTAAATACTCTTCTATCACTCGCACATCTTTCAACTCACTACACACACCACCATAACTTACTCGTCCTCCTACTCACTACACACACTATCATAACTTACCCATCCTCTTACTCACTACACACACCACCATAACTCCCAAACCTTGCTACTCATTACACTCACCACCATAACTAGCACACCTTATTACTCACTATACACATATCACCATAATGCACACACCCACTTACTCACTACACACACCATTATAACTCACACATCCTCTTCCTCACTACACTCACCACCTATCTCTTACTCATTACACACACATTCATCACTCTTTCAGAAACACCACATCACCACAACCTTTTCCTCTCCCACTCCATATCAAACACACACCACATCTCACCAAATAAAGTCCCACAATTAGCCTACCCCCACACTCAAATATAATTAATGTCCTTCCCCCACACCTCTCTCATCTCATTGCCACAGTTTCCCCACAAGCCCTCCCCACCTTCCACAATATTACAACAACCATTATGTCAACAGTCTTTAAGGGGAGGTTTTCTTGTTGGTAAATTGGAAGGCTACTGATTCCTCCTAACTATACCAGAAAACAGACACCCTCAGTGGTACTAATAAGGGATCTGTTTTGTGGTATAGTTTGGAGGAGTCACAGACCTTCCAATTCATAAACAAAATAATCTCACATTAAATGGTAGAAATTAGACTCAGTGTAAAATAATTCCTGTGAACATACTGGCAGGGTGATGGCCACTTGGGGTGGAGGTTGGTTCTGGAGGCAGTGGAGGAGAAGTCGTCCATTATCTAGGCTCAATCTGGAGTAGTTGTAGTCATTCTGGTTCTCTTGTATTCCAAACACTTCACCAGCCTCTACCTTCTTCCTAAGGTTTACCTTCATCCATATAGCTTTCTTCATCCATATAGCTGACAACTGTAGAGAAAAGGAAAACAATTGTGTTGTGATAATACATGATGAAACAGACAATACACATAGTAATGTTTTAGGGTACAAATAATACAGTTCAAACTGTGGACAAGGGATTGATTGATATCAGGTGCCGCAACAGTGAGGTCATATGGCGCCCGAGGAAGGTAATTAAGAGGTGGGACATTAAGCACAAAATGTAACAGATAACCTAAAAGCGACAGTTGGAGAAGTGAAAGCCCCTTTTAGTGACCTTTTACGATAACCTGGGATACTGAGGAGGTATTCGTCACCTCCTACCCAAGAGAGAGTGGACAAAAGAAATATATTATCAGTGAACAGAGTGACGGGTGTAACAAAATCTGTACAAGGAGTCAGATGTGACAACGTTGGTAGTGAGGTGGGTCAGTATAAGTAGTGAGGTGGTACAGTGTAAGTAGTGAGGTGGTACAGTATAAGTAGTGAGGTGGTACAGTATAAGTAGTAAGGTGGTACAGTATAAGTAGTAAGTTGGGACAGTATAAGTAGTAAGTGGGACAGTATAAGTAGTGAGGTGGTACAGTATAAGTAGTGAGGTGGTACAGTATAAGTAGTAAGGTGGTACAGTATAAGTAGTAAGGTGGGACAGTATAAGTAGTGAGGTGGGACAGTATAAGTAGTAGGGTGGGACAGTATAAGTAGTGAGATAAATAGCGCATTGTACTGTAATATTATATCAGAACATTAACAACATACATGCATAGCTTGGCCTTCTACGAGGATCTGAACTTTGTCCATAAGAGGTAGAGTAAAGTCACTCAGTTGGTTAGTTTGTTCTGTAGCACCAGCCTCACCATCAACCATCATCAAGGCCTTCTTTGTTATATCACGGACCTGTTGAGATAAAAATATTGTTGTTTTAACTCTGTGTAAGGTGGAAGCTTTAAAAGTGAATGAATGGCAAGTGTTTGGCCAGAAAGACCTTGTAGTTACAAGGGACAAGAAGATAGACATAAGGGACAGCAAGTAAGAAGGAATTTAAAGAAAAGGAGGGACAGTTGAAATGAAAATAAATACATTGTGTTGTTATAAGACAATCCAAGTGATTATATAAATAACAATATAAGGAAAACTCACACTGGTACACTAAGTATATTGGTCAATACACTTGTATTTTACCATTATGGGTTTTCTACACTGGGTCTTATTACACAAATGACATAGAAACAAATGTACAAAAGAAAATCAGAACTTTACATTTGTAATTAACAAAGTTCTAATAAAGAGTATCACTTAAACCCTGAACAGTAAAGAGGGAGTGAAAACATTTAATCACTCTTCTACAGACTGACTTCTTAATAGCTTAGTAAAGTTGCAAATTGTCCATTAATAATTGACATTAAAAATCAACAATATCAAATGACTGATGCAATTAGTATTACAGAAACCTTAAGATCATCTTCTGATTGATTCTATCAAATTAATGGTTAATAAAAGCATGCTCTCAATTAGGATTACCTAATAATAACAGTACTAAAATATTTATCAAAGCTGATATTATTGATGATGAGGTTGTTGTGCTAAAACACATACATTTAGGGAAGCTGAGGTAATATATGGATGGTTCTAAGGGGGTAGTACAGTGTTGGTAAATTTGTAGCAACTAATTACTCCAAATTATTCCAAGCACCAGCCAACATTATTTTTATTAATCTAGTCCTGTTTCCTGGTATACTTTGAAGGAATCAAGGTGCTCCAATGTACCAATTGTATACTATCTCCTTAACAGCACCAGTATTAGAGACCTAGTGTATGGATGGTGTGTAATATGTATGTGTAATATGTATGATTTGACAGTAGTTATGTAAATCTATGTATGTCTTGACAGTAGTCATGTAAATCTATGTATGACTTGACAGCAATTATGTAAATCTATGTATGACTTGACAGTAGTTATGTAAACCTATGTATGACTTGACATTTGTTTTGTATATTTTAAGAGTTCATTATGAAGTAAGAGGTGACCATTTTTACAACACTGAGTGGATAAAGGTTGAGGATCGATATAAATACCTTCTTACTGGTGGTGACTGTTTTGACATCTGGGAAGAGTTCTTGGTACTTCCTTTTCCAGTCTTTATCCTCGTCCATGCAGTGGCAAGCTTGATTGATGACTTGGACCACTTCTTCCTCTTTGGTGATGCCCTGGATCCTCCTTTGAGTAGCCTTCACCTGTTCCACTATTTCTCTGTCTTTTCCTATGAGGTTCTTTACCCTGCAGTCTTCTTGGTCCAGATGGTCCACGGCAGACTTGTTTTGTGTCGTTAGTTCATTCATCTTCTCCATTAGTTGGTGATGTTGTGTTTTCCATTCGGCAAGTTGTGTGCAGTACTGTTCCAGCTGCCCCCTTTTCTCATCACGGTCGTTCACTGCACTATCCATGCTGGTACTCTGCTCATCCAAAAAGTTCTTCAGTGAAGGTTTGATGGTGGTAAATGTGGCCCCTGCTGGAGTACCAGGTTCCTTACTTGATGTAACTTGATGTAACTCTGCTGGGTTGTTCTGTGGTGGAAACATGTCATTGATTAGAACCAGTTTTACATACAACTCACTAAATAGAATACAGTACACACAAGTCAACAAACTTACTTAAGAGTTTAAAGTAGACATTACCTTATGGATTAATAATGCAAAACAACACTCCACTTTCTAATGAATTTCCAGCTTTGTATTCCTTGTGAATATTATATTATAGTACATATATTATATAAAGTTACCTGTGGAAAACCTCCATCATTGCCTTCAGCCCCTGGAGCTGTAGGTTCCTGTTTGATACCTGTGTCCTTAGTGTCCATACCTGAGGGAGGAATGTGGTTAAATTCTTGGCAGTTCACATGTTACAGAAATGGAAGAGTGGATGGTATATAAGAAGAGAATTCAAAGTCAAGCTGACTGACAACACACATACAACACAATAATTCCTCCCTCCCTTCTTATTATATTCAGAATGACTAACACCATTCAATGGAAAAGAGTGGATGGTATGTATGAAGAGAATTCAAAGTCAGTCTGATTAACAACACACATACATCACACAATTCCTCCTTCCCTTATTATTATATTTAGAATAACTAAGAACACAACCAGCATCCAAAGGAATGTAAGTAACATAAAGACACAACAATGAACACTTTTATATTGCCACATTAAGTTCAACAGAAGATAACAAAAGTCACTCTGTCCAACTTCACATTAATATGTCATTAAATATGTACTTTATCTCAACTACTTGATCATGTACTATATTCACTCTATCTAAAGACTTTCCCTCCTTCAAGAGGTTTGTGTAACAATATTATTTGGATATGGACAAGTTTTTTATTCTTTCATTTTCCTGGTAATACAACTAGTGGTTACTTTTCCCCTTGTTATAACTTTATCTATAAACAAACGTGGTTATTATTGAGATACACACCACCTAAACCAAACCTGTGTGATATAAACACTGTCTTCTTAAGTTAAAGTTGGGACAAACTAACAATCTCAATAGGCCACGCCCCCTTTCCCTTCAGCACCATGGATAACAGAATATGTTCTCGTACCGGTCTCGATGCCGCCACTTGACATCCAACCACAGCACTGGTAACATCTATTATGTAATCCATTGAACAATAAAAGAATGTTTTAATACCTGTAGTTTTGCATTTATTTTTGTGTAATTTCTCTCTTATCGAAGTACTGGAACATGTTAAGGACAATATTTCTAGCTTGACTTGGGGTATAGCTTGGGTTGGAGTATAGCTGAAAGTGGATTGGTGGACACCATGACCTTTCCCCCCCAAAGCAGCCAGTAAATCCCATATCCCACACAGCACGATGTGAGGTGACCGCTCCACGAATCAGCATAACTTGCAGAAAAAAATTAAAAATCTAACTATCGTGTAACATCGTGTAAAAAAAAATCTGGAGTCGTGAAACATCGAGTGACAGTCTAGGGCGTATCGTGGTAGTCATGCATTTTTCCTGATTCATCCTGGAAAAATTGTGCACCCCAAATTTTTCGCGATTCATCGTCGAAGAAAACCATTACAAACCTATTGTATCACTATCAGTGTATATTCTTGTGATTGTCGTGTTGCATTCATTGTATTCGTTGCATGATCGTCGTATTCGTGGCTGTCAAATAACTGTACGACAATCCAGATAATAGTACAGTAATCGACCGTAAGCCAAACGATGATGGAACGATAACATAACGAACCTACCACAACAATAACACAATATACCTGGGTCAATCACTATTGCAAATCGAGTCTTGGACGATAATAACATGATAAACACGATAATAAGTCGATAAAGGTACAACAACACTGCAACAAGTGGCCGGTTTATCGTTTAATGGCCACGCAGGTGTCCTGAACAAGCTTGGAGATGGAATTGGCCCCCACACGGAAATTCAGAGCCATGCTTTTGTAGGCCTCCCTTGTGGCCATGAAGCGCAGTGTATGGGGCATGGCCTATTGAGATTGTTAGTTTGTCCCGACTTAAGTAGCCACCACCCAGATGGTACAACTTGGCTTATGGACCCTGTATATAATATATACATTATTACTAACCTAACATCACCTACTCTTGAATAAATGTATATGAATAACTTACCTTAAACTTCAGTGAAATAGACTTGAAGCAACTGCTTTGAGGAAGTGTTGAACCAGAGTAAGACAGTCTGGATGGACACAACAAGAGATATATTATTTTAATAATGACAAACTACAGCAACTGACATAATAATCATAAAACATACAAGAATAATTACTATATACACCTTAATGAGCTTCCCAACCGATGATCAAACTTGGGAACTTTGGATATGAGACCCAGGCACTACCACTATACAATACATTATTGTGTGTTGATATATATGGATTAAATCGCGACACTGAGGAAAGAATTACCTGCAGAATCTCTTTTTGGTAGAGTGGAGGGCAATAGATTCTTTCAAACAATCCCAGGAAGCAAATCACCTCAGTGTTTCTAATAGAGGATCTGTTTCATATAATAGTTTGAAGGATTCAGTAGCCCTCTAATCAAGCGTTTCTCTTCTTAAATGCATCCTACTTGCCACCCACCAAGGAGGGAGGAGGTAACATCTGTTACAGAGAGAGGAAGTAACATATGGTGCACCCGTGCCACACTTTAGGATACATTAAATTGCGTTGTTCTAAGCGTAAAATGTTTTATGGTGAAATGTATAGAATTTATTTAGCCAGGTATTAATGACAGTTGGGGGAGGCGTTGGCAGCGTGGATACAATAACGGACTGCAAATATCATGGACCAAGGTTTGAGTCCCGCCAAAAATGCCTGGCTTTTTACCGAGGTGATCCGTTGGTTCTGTTGTTCGTCAAGTATCCTGGTTATGCCGACACATCATGAAAATACCCCCTATATCGTCATGATCTCATAACATAGAAGATGCTGTAAGTGACGATGTAGCTGCCCTCTCCTGATAGTGACGTGTATAATAAATAAGGTGCCGTCATCTAGTGGGACAGAAGAGAAGCTACCAACACCATGACACTACACTGTCTCATCTAGTGCGACATCCAATAATGTCGAGCCTCTCAAGAGTCACGGGCTATTGTCAGCCTACAATCCCTAGATTGAGGTAGAAAAAAAAATTACCTCCCCTATTTCTTAAAATGGACACTCCCTCTCTTTGTTCCACCTGAGTACTACCCTAACTATCTGCCTGCACCTGCACTTCACCAAGGTTAACCCCTTAAACCCGGGCAGGTTTTATCTGGCCTGCTTAGGTCAGTAAAGAGCAGGGAATCGAACAACCTCTCCTGCCAGCATTTTTTTTCCAGCCACGTGTGACAAATTGCTCATGTGGCATCGCTGCTATGGGTGACGTTTGGTACCACTGCAACTCCTCTCACTGCCATCAGTTGTGTTATTACTTCTTATAATTGTTTTCCAGTCACTCTCACACCCCAGTTAGGTCCCGGTTAGGTCCCGGTAGTAAATGTTATGGGAGACATGAATTTACATATTGGTCTACTAGGAGAGCAAATGAACAGGAATGGTGAAATGCTTGTTGAGTTTGTAAATGACATGGATATGGAGAACCTGAATGAAACCCTATCAGAGGGACGTGTGACGTGGGGTGTAAGGAACCAAGAATCGGCAATTGACTATGTGTTAGCAAATGGTAGAGTGAGAGAAATTGTATCTCGCATGTGGATAGATGAAGACAGGATGATAGATATTGTGTCTGATCACAATATGCTGGTGGTAGAATGTATGTTGCAGGAGAGAAAGGAGAAAAGAGTGAAGGAGAGAATGGTGTATGTATAACTGACAAGGAAGAAATGAGAAATGCCATAAAAGAGTTCTGGGAAATTATTGGAGGTGTAGGTGAGGTGTCTGATGTAAGAGAAGAGAGTGTAAGACTGGAATGGAAGGATGCAGAGGAACTGAATGTAAGAATTAGCAGAGAAGAAGTTGAAAGATGTGTGAAAAGGCAGAAAAACTGTAAGGCCGCAGGACCAGATGATATTCCGTATGAAATGTACAAGAATGGAGGTGAGTTTGTGGTTGAGAAGATGACTGAGTTTTTTAATAAAGTGTGAGAAGAAGAGAGAGTACCTAAGAGATGGAATGAATGTAGAGTGACGTTGCTGCATAAGGGAGGCTGTAGGAGTAAGAATGAGCTTAAAAACTACAGACCAATAGCCCTACTGAACACATTGGGAAAGATCTTCAGTGCAGTGTTGAATGAACGATTGTGCAGGTGGATTGAGAGATTCAGAGTGTTGGGTGAAGAGCAAAATGGCTTCCGTAAAGAGAGGAGAGCAGAAGATAATATGTTTGTGGTGAATGAACTGATTTAAAGATAGATAAATGATGGATGTAAACAATACATATGTTTCTTAGATGTAGAGAAAGCTTACGACAGGGTTGATAGGAAGATGCTATGTAGAGTCTTAGAAAGTATAGGCTTGAGTGATAAATTAGTAAATATTGTGAGAAGTATGTATGAGAACACAAGAGCAATGTACAGGCCAGGAGGTCTAGAATCAGAATGGGTAAGAAGTGAGAGAGGAGTCAGGCAAGGATGTATACTTTCTCCAACCCTATTTAGATTATACACAGAAAAACTAGCTATGGGAATAAGAGGAATGAATGCAGGAGATTAGGGTTAGAGATGACAAGGTATGTATGTTACTGTATGCAGATGATGTGATAATTATGAGTGAAACAGCAGAAGAACTCCAAAGGATTTTGGATGTTGTAGGTGGGTATGGGAGAGATTTTGGTGTGAAATGTAGTAATGAAAAAAGCCAAGTAATGATTGTAAATAGAACACATGATGAGAGAGACCACACATGGAGAGTGGGAGAAAGTGTTCTGAAACAGACTGATGAATATAAGTACTTAGGGGTATGGCGGAGTCCAAATGGAAGTGAAAAGACCAAGAATGAAAAGATTAGCATGATGAACCAATGGGTCGGACGACTGGGAAGTGTAGCGAGGCTGAGAGCAAGCAAGTATGATGTCGTGAGAGAAGTATGGAAGAGTGTCGCTGTCCCGTGCATTATGTATGACATGGAAGTGATTACATGGAAGGCGAGTGAGATAGACAAGTTAGAGGTGGGGCAGAATCGTGTAGTGAGAATGGCACTGAATGCACCCAGGTATGCAGCGATAGCAGCTTTGAGAGGTGATATGGGATGGAGTACATTCAGTGAAAGACTGGTGAAAGCAACCCTTAGATACAAAGTAAGACTGGACCGAATGGAGGATACAAAACTAGCAAGGAAGGTTTATATGTGGAACATTAGAAATAGCAAATGGGGGAAGAAGTGTGAGAGAATGATATACATGAATGGTATGGTAGTTAGAGAAAATATGCATGAGTGGAAAATGATGAACAGAAATATAGAGGGACTAGAGTGGGATGCAAGAAAGTGGAAAAGTGAGATTGGCAAAGAAGTGAAATGCCTTGGGCTAAGAAAGTGGAAAAATGATAATGGACCAAAAGGAAACTCTGGTTTGGTATAAGGAGAAAGAATGCCCAGAGTATATGAAGTGGTATGAGGGAAGTTAGGGTGGTAATCTACTCTTTGGTATGGTATAAGGAGAAAGAATGCCCAGAGTATATGAAGTGGTATGATGGAAGTCTGGGTGGTGATCTACTCTTTTGAGCCAGAGCTCAATGCATGGAGGTGAATGCAAGAAGTTATAAATGGTCTGAATCCCGAAGCAAGGTATGACAGATGTGTGACACAGAAGAGGATGAATTTGTAGAACATGTGGTACTGGGATGTGAAAAGTGTGACAGAGACAGAACAGATATGATGCAGATCATCTTAACTGAAATGGGATGTGATGGAATGGAATTCACAGGGACAGAATGGATGGTATTGCTGTTAGGTTTGTGTGAGCAGACCACAGATGAGAAGATTGGTGCTGTGAAGAAATTCTTGGAAAAAATGTGGTATGCAAGAAGTAGAGAGGAATAGCTATGCTTGGTATTGTTTTTGTTTACTATTTACAGGAGCTGCCAATACAAGGGCCAACCCTGAAAAAACACCCAGGGTACCTGTAACAACAAGAACAAGAGCAAGAGCATCTCTGTGGTAGTGTAGGACCTCAGCGACCCACGCTGTAGTACTGTGATAGGTTAGGCTATTGATGGAAAGAAACAAATCCCACCCAATTGGGCCTATTGGGCTAGAAAATAGCAATGAGTCATAGCCATCAGCCACACTCTACTATATGACAGTCATAGCCATCAGCCACATTCTAGGGCAGCGGTTCTTAACCTGGGGGTCGTGACCCCCAATGTGGTCATGTGAGTTTTTTCTGAGGGTCACGAAGGGATGGGGGAAGAAATACAAATTCTGAAATTTTCCTTTATAAGTAGCTTCAAATTGCACCTATGATTGCTCATATTTCTAAAAAAAATTCCCCCAGCTGCTTAGGCTCGCTTCGATCGCCCCCCCCCCTCCCTGTGCAAGGGGGTCACAGCACTGCCCAGGAATATGTCAATTGGTCATAGGGGTAAAAAGGTTAAGAACCACTGCTCTAGGGGTTAAGAAAGTTGCTGGGTAGGCGTGATAACACTGACGTATTGATGTTCATATCTTCAATTATTAAACATTCACCTGAATTACCAATACTGACCATAACACATCAGGAGGTAATCTACAATAATGTGGCATTATGCAGATAACAAATTCATATAAAGACAGAAAAATAAAATAAAATAGAACCAACCATTAATCTAACAAATTACTGATTTTAATGTCATTGAATATTTTGCACATGTCAAGAGAATGTGTTATTCCAATAAAATATGATATATAACAGTCCATCACCACCACCACCCTAACACTCCACTGTTGTGCCAATGAACAAAACCTCCAACACGAAAGAATCAACCAACACGTTTAAGAACTGTATATTGCTTTGCCATAACATACTGCAGATGTGCCGATGGTATCAGTATCAACAATATTTTCCTTTGTATCTAGTTTCTTTATCGGCCACTTGGAAATATGGACGATATACCACACCTTATCTGGTTTACATAATATGTGAATCAAGATAAGCACGTTTCATGACACTAATTAACAGGTGATTATGATATTAAATTTTACAGTATCATTATGTATGAATTATTATCCGACAAGATTTTCCACTATTTCATTCCCTCTCCCCGAAATCATTTCCACCGTCATCTCCTTCCTTCCCAGGAGAGGTGGAGTGGAACAGTCTCTGGGTCTTTGGCGGCGAGCACTTTCCAATCCGACAGTTGGCATATTATAATTAGGGAAGTTTGATATTATAGCCAGAATGAGATACTCTTTTGATGACAAAAGAGAATACTATTTGTATCAATTGATATCCATTTGTGCAAATAAGTAGTCATATTTAGGCTGTTATTAATCTACTACAACTGTGTTTATCAAAATTACAAGAGAAATTGGTAAATTTTCCACTTTACAGAATATAATTAATATGATAAATTATGGTACTATACAGGGTTATTCAAAACTACATTTACAAAATGACAGGGTAAATTCCTGACATGATGTTAAACATAGTTCCATCCTCTCCCCTGCTCTGATTCAACTTCCTAGGGCTACTCTGGAAACTTTAGAAAAGTTTCAGAATAGAGCAATGAGAATAATTCTCGGTTGTCCAATGTCGACCAGGATAGTGAACATGCAGCGTGAGTTGCGTCTTCCCCCGTTAGTGGAGAGAATTTATTCTAATGTTACTTGCTTCACTGTCAAGTGCCTCCATTTCCCACATCTTTCACCCCATTACTCTCAGTTAGTCAGGACTTCTCTTAGACCAAACTACCCGGTCCCTCCCATACTGCCTGCTGGACGTACTCTTATAAGGTCTGTTTCCTCTATGCTCTGTAGTCTTAATATAGATATAATGGTGGCCGACGTCCCCCCAGGACCCCCTCCGTGGATGCTACCAACACCTGATGTGAGCTTCACACCTACTTCCAAGTCGGAACTGCCTTCTCTACAGCGGCAGTTGGCTCTGGAACACATAGAAACAGTGACGTCCTCCATCACAGATCCATACTGCCTCTACACTGATGGCTCATTGCAAGTGGATGGTGCAGCAGGTTGTGCCGTTTTCTCACCTGACATGGAGTCACCTCCAGGGGACTGGGTTGGCCGTCGTCTCTGTAACCACTCTAGCTCAACATTGTGTGAACTGTATGCCATTCTGGATGCTGTTAGTCTTGTTTGTCAACGTGGAGTGAATGCTGCCATTTTTTGTGACTCCAGACCTGCCCTTCATTCTCTCTCTAGTGTTCAGCCCACACACTCTACTGTTGTTCAGCAGATTTTATCGATTTTGTCCTTATTGCGTCATCGTAACTTGACTGTCAAATTTTTATGGGTGCCATCCCATGTAGGTTTACGTCACAATGGTACAGTTGACAGACTCGCAAAGGAAGCCTGCCATCTGCCTCCTCGTGGTGTTGGACGTCCTCTCTCCCTGACATGTTACCTCTCTAAAGTCCGCTCCGCCGCTCTCCTCCCTGTACGGCGACGCAGGGATGCAGAGAGGCCCTTCAGCATCTCCATCACACATTATGAGTCTGTCTGCCATCACAAATATTCCTACCGTCGTCGAGGCCACATGGTTCGGAGGCACAATGTAGTCTCTGCTCGTTTGAGGCTTGGCTACCGGCCACCGTGGCAGGTTGCTGGAATGCAGGGTGAGCCTCCCTTCACTGAGTGTCGCTTGTGTTGAGAGCCTCGTGCTAACACTGTAGAGCACTATTGCCTGGCCTGCCCCACTGTCCGACACTTGCTGCCCCGGGGCCTGCCACTAGATGTGGTTTGTCGACACCTGCTGAACCACCAGGTTCTGGAGGAACTTCTGGTACGCCACCCTCGTTTTGGTGGATTTAAGTAGGTCATAATGTAATATTTGTCTGTATGCTTGTGCTCCATTCTGTTATGTGTTCGTGATGTGTGTGTGTGGTGTGTGTGTGTGTGTGCGTGTGTATGTGTGGTTGTAGTCATTGTATTTTCATGAGTCCCTCCTACCCGTATGTATTGTTGTCTGCCTGTTGATTGACGCTATGGAGCAATTAATAAAAAAAAAAAAAAAAAAAAAAAAAAACACATAGTTCCATATGTATTTTTCAAAAATGTAAAAAGTTAATTACACACATGAAAGCCAAATCCATTGCCGTGGGCGAACGATCGAATGTTTTAAAATGAACTCCTCCCCCCACCTCATCCCCTGCCCTCTCGTAAGTGGACGAGGCAAGTTTTAAAACGTATGAAGCAATAAAACCCTTATCGATCATGGTCATGGGATTCAAACAGATCCGTTGGCTTTTAATCGATCCCAAGGCTTCGTGTTTCTTGTAATGTCAGATAAGTTAGTAGTACCGCCCTATTAGTGGTTACTATTAGTGGTTACTACTCTCTTAGCCTATCTGACATTACAAGAAACACGAATACTTGGGATCAATTCGAAGCCTAAGGATCTGTTTGAATCCCGTGATCGATAAGGGTTTATTGCTTCATACGTTGTATTAAGTTCCCTCGTCTACCCGAGAGAGAACACTGGATGCTGTGGGGGGGGGGGGGGAGTTAATTTTAGAAGTGTTCGATCATTCGCCCACGGTAATGGATTTGGCTTTCATGTCTGTCATTAACTTTTTTAAATTTTTGAAAAATACATATGGAAATATGTTTAACATCATGTCAGGACTTTACCCTGTCATTTTGTAAATGTAGTTTTGAATAACCCTGTATATATATTTACTTATTATTCACACATGGAGGATCATCAGCATAGCAAAAAGAATGAGGTAACATGCTTGGAGAGCCATATATTGAAAATGAACCGGTGGAAATCAAGCTACCTCATAATCATAGGAGAGCGAGTGAAGAGGTGAAACACGCTCAGCAATATCCAATCTTAGTGTCACAAAGCCAGAGTGACAGTGTCAGTCATTCATCCACCGATCCCCCTATCAATGGGCAGTGTATTATTAGTTTCCATCCAGAGTTATCACCTACCGTGTTCCTAACAACCTCCCCACTCCCATTAATAATATTTTATTTATACTCCAACTCTAACCTGCCCTCTTTCGAACCGTCTCCTCACTCCCATAAGTCACTTCCATTTGTAGTACCTCCTAACACTAAAACAAACAATAGGCCGGGTTGTTTATCAATCAAAATATATTAATCTACGGTCACGAAATCAATACTATTCCCGCCATATATGGGACTATAAGCTGGTATTATTAAACCTTCTCTTTAACGAATATACTCTTCGTTGCTTTGTTCCCATTATTTTGCAATGCGAATAGCGATGAAGATTGTTTTCTTCGAAGAGAAAGTTTAATAATACCAGTATAACTCAATGATTCGAATCAGCTTCTGATATGAATCAGCGAGTCAACGTTATAGGGCGTGGGGGGGGGGGGTGTTCGATTCCCTGCTCATCTCTTACCATGGCTTCATCCACGAGGGGGGATACCAATTGCTGCTCGCGACTGTACAATAAACCCAATACCCATCCCACATATATATAATAAAGTCACAACTCATTAGTAGTCCTTTCTCCTTCAAGAAAGTCATCAATTTATCAGTCACACCGGGATCCCCATCACCCAAGATAGAGTTCTGATTATTTACTCTGTAATAGGCAGCCAGATGCTGTTGCTTCCCAACATACAGTCTCCTCCACTCCCGCTTTCACCAGTTCAGCGTTGCCATCGTATACACCCGGCATCGTGTGAGCTACCAGTTCCGACTCTCGCATCTGAAACACCTGCCATCAACCCTTACTCTTACTGACAGGTGTTTCGGATGCGAGAGTCGAAACTAGTAGCTCACACGATGCCGGGTGTATACGATGGCAACTCTGAACTGGTGAAAGCGGGAGTGGAGGAGACTGTACCTACTACAGTGCAAAATGATGTGACTAATTGATAGCATTGTGGTGGGAAACTATGATTTATATATGGTAACATTTGAGTTAACAGACATACATTAGACATAGGCTTCATGAAGCCCTTTAAAGTGGCCCATTTCAACTGCTACACATACACACACACGTCACGACTTCCGATCTGGCACCCAGCCTCAGATGGAGGGAAGTGAGGGTAATTCCCAAATAATGCAGCTGTTATGGTACCAGCGAGCATGTTTTACGATGTTCAGTTGCCTTATAGTTAGTGCCTGAAACTCGATTTGGAAGAGCAAATCTTCTAAGCTCCTCACCTAAGAGGATTCGATCTCCCGACCAATAGGTTAAGAGTCCAGTAGATTAACCACTCTGCCACCACCCCTGCAGGGGGATATGATATGACTGGTGTTATTGTTGTCTAAAGCTTGTTTTATTAGGTATGATATCATCACTAGGTAAATAACAATGTGTGTTCCTAGTTACTTGTAAACATTATTCAAGTCTTAGTTTAAAAGTATTCATCAGTCACTTTCTTCAATTTTGTTGTGTATTTATGTAGTAACTTCTTTATTTTTTATGTGTCAACATGTTTAGTTCATCTGACTGCATAGAATTTTGTCAAAATCCCTCAATAGACAAACTGTGAGATAAAGTAATTAATAAGAATGACTGGAAGTACATTGTAACTATTTTCAAAATTTTATATGAGAATAGCCATACTAATGAGCAGATTAATTATATAGTAATTAAAGCTTTTTCTTCTGGAATACTTCTAGAGGAAATGGTAGATGATTTTCTTCTAATAATCTATCGATGAACCAGGCTTTATTTCAAACTATTTCAAATGAGGAGAATTCTGTTGCTTGGACTGAGCTTTGTTTAGGTTTTGAGAGAGAGCGTCTTCAGGCTGAGAAGGAATTAGAGTTACGAAAATTAGAGCTTAGACTACAGTATGAAAAAGAACATAAGGAGAAAGATAGACACAATGAAATGGTTAATGTTCAACATAAAATTGATCAAAAGGAAAATGCTAGCTTAATTGAAATGGTCTAGAGTTTAGCAGGTAGAAGAAGTTTATAAGTTAAAAGTAGAAAAATTGCAGTTTAACAAAGCTTACAAGTAATTTAGTTTATCCAAGGCTATCTCACTGGTACAGTCGCGGCAAATAGTCCTTGACCAGTCAGTGATGGATAGCTGTGACCAACATAAGAGCGTCCGAAAACTCGAAACATTTATACCCATACTATCATCAGGCAGCTGACTGAAGCAACGAAACTACGTGTTCACAGTTCGAAACAGCTGGCCGCACCTTTCCATCACAGGCTGGTCAAGGACTATCTGACACGACTGTACCTCCATTTGATGAGCATGATCCTGAGATGTCGTTCGAAAACTGCCAAATATTTAAAGTGGCTTAAAGTAGAATGGGTGCGTCTCATACAACCCAAACTGACAAGTAAGGCAGTTCAAACTCTCATTAACTTAGATGATGTGCAGAATTATGATTTTGTCAAAAAGCCATTCTAGATGCCTGCACCATTACTCCAGACAGCTATAGATGGCAATTTAGGAATCATACAACCTCTGACAAGGTCACTTTCCTGGAATTTGTAATGGAAAAGTTATGCATGTTCAAAAAGTGACTACATGCCTCTAACCTGATCACATTTGAAGACTTGGTTAATGCCATGGATTTTGAGGTGTGGAAACAGACACAACCATTTAATATCATGGTGTATGTAGAGGAAAAGGGAAAAACTGATTTAATGAAAGAAGCACAATTGGCAGATTCAAGCCACGAATTGTAAGACACTTCTCTGATATTAACTCTGTCTCTGGGGACTAAGGTTGGAACATCCAGCTCTCACCAATAAGGGTTCTAATGAATAATGCAGCGATTGTAAGAAAATGGATCATAACAACTTAATATGTAAGCATTCACAGTGAAAAAATCTTATGCATACAAGTTACCTTTGGCTACAAAACAACCTAGTTATCCACCTAACCAACAACCTGTTTTATGTTTATGTGCTTAAACCTGGCAATGCCTTTTTTCTGCCTTTAACTGTATCTCTACCTGATCAGAGCAAACTTTCCCTGTGACTATACAGCGAGACACCGGATCATCCCAGATTGTACATTGCAAGAGTGCCTTGCCAGAAGTATGTTCTTACCTCGCTAGTGAAATTGTTAATCTTAAGTCTTTGGGTTCAGGTTGTCTTGTAAACGTGGCTGTAATAGAAGTAAGTAGTGATTTAATTAATGGTGCATTTAAATTAGCTGTTCCTGGAGTTAATTTCCTCTTGGGTAAAGATCTTGTTGTTTGTGGTCTTATACCAAATTTAATCATTACAGATAACCCTCTAGATGCCAGTCCTATGGCTCAGTTAGATATGGAACGGCCCCATATATATCCTGTGTGTGATATCACCAGGTCTCAGGTTGCTGCTAATGTCACAGATCTAGAGAGAAAGTTAGAGAGTCCACTAAATCCAGTCAAAGATAGTTTAAGCAATCAGATAATGTCTAGAGATGAACAGTCAGATAATTCTCTAGCAGCTATACGAAATGTTGCTGAAGATGAAGAAGTCAAGAGTAAAACTCCAAACTTTTATTACAGTCAGGGTGTTCTATTGCTCTCGTACAGACCTCCTGATAAGACTGATAATGATATATGGACTACAGTTCTCCAGACAGTATGACCTTCTTCAGTGAGAATCCCAATCATGGAATTAGTACAAGAAGGCTCAGCAGGTTATTTGGGCCAGAAAAATACCTACAAGAAATTGTTAAATAACTTCTTTTGGCCAGGCATGAGGAAAGCAGTAGCAGATTTTGTTTGGTCATGTCATGTCTGTCAGATAGTAGGAAAATATCCAATGATGTAATTCCTAAGTCTCCCTTGCATCCTATTCCTGTAATATCAGAGCCTTTTGAGAAGATTGTTGTAGATTGTGTGGGTCCATTGCCAAAAACTAGAAGAGGGAATCAGTAATTACTCACTATTATGTGTGTATCTACTAGATATCCAGAGGCATTCCCCCTGAAGTCTGTAAGTGCCAAGTCAGTTGTGAAACAATTATTGCATTTATTTACTAAAGTAGAAATTCCTTATGAAATATAAACAGATCAGGGTATAACTTTTACTAGCGGTCTAATGAAAGAACTATATAAAGAGCTAGATGTTGGCAAAAAGATCTCTACAGCTTATCGCCCTCTGACACAGGGGTGTTAAGAGCATTTTCACCAGAGTTTCAAATCTATGCTCAAGAAATACTGTTTTGAAACTGGGAAAGAGTGGGATGAGAATATTGACTTTTTGCAGTACGGTACGTGAGTGTCCTCAAGAGTCTCTCGGGTATTTTCCGTTTGAGCTACTGTACTCTACGGATGGCAGATAAGGGGACCTTTGAAAGTATTTAAGGACTCATGGTTTTAGAATCTTTCTGATCATTCTACTCGTCCTCTATCTAAATATATCAATCAATTAAAAATTATACTAGCAAAAGTCAGAAAGTTGCTCTGAAAAACTTTGAACAAAAATTATCTGATATTAAAACCCACTATGACGAAAACAGTGAAGTTTGAAAGTTTTCAGTTAGGGAGAATGTTTTGCCTTTTCTTCCAATTCCAAGATCTCCACTTAAAAGTAAATATTTTGTTCCTTATGAAATCATTCAGATGTTAAGTTCACATAATTATGTAGTAAAAATTCCTGATAGACGTAAATCCACTAGACTAGCCAATGTTAACCAGAAAGAAAGGTATGTTGAATGTAAACCAGAGAAGAGTTTCCTATGTCTAAATGTAAATTCTGTTCCAGAGCAAGTGTTGTAGGAGTCTGAGGGAACTGCAGGTGGGACAGAGGGAATTGATATCCCATCTCCAAGTGGTAATCAAGTAAACAGCATAATTTTGAAAGATTTAGATAACTTACTCATTCATTTAACTGATCAACAAAAACGAGATATCAAACTGGCCTTGTCTAAATATCCTAATATCTCATCAGACTCTCCTGGCTTTTGTAATACTATGCTCCATTATGTGGTCTTAAACGATCTATTGATGAGTCCTATAAAACAACCTAATTATCGATTAAATTCTCAAAGAAACCAAATTGTGGATAAAGAAATCTATTTTTCATAGGAAAATAACTTAATTGAACCAAGCTTTTCCTCCTGGGCATCACCTTCACTCTTAGTGCCTAAGCCAGATGGCAGTAGCAGGTTATGTACAGATTACCAGAGGGTAAACTCAGTTACTATACTGATGTTTCCTGTACCCTTTACCCAAAATTGATGACCTAGTTGATAATGCAAAGAATGTGTCAACTACACGCGAGGACCTCTTTCGATTCATCGGAATGGCAGGATATTACCGTCGCTTCAGCCCAACTTTGCTTCAGTCACTGCTTCACTCACTGATATCACTAGTACCAAGACTAAGTTTTTCTGGAGTCCTGGATGCGAGTGGTTTTGAACAACTAAAGAAACTTCTCTCCTCCAGTCCAGTACTGCGTTCTTCTGACTCTTTTCTCCCTTACCACCTTCAGGTAGATGCTAGCGACTGGGGAGTGGGTGCAGTTTTGCTTCAAAAGACCCAATCCAGAGATATTCTTCATCCAGTATTTTATTTCTCAGCTAAACTCGGTGAGAAAAACGGAAACTAGACAGACTTGTTTCTCTCTCCACACCCAAGTTATTGGTAAATACAACAGGAGTAAAGGTTGACCTGGTTACGACCAAAGGTTACCCTAGTTAGCACCAAAAGATAACCAAGTTAGGATCTAAGGTTGACTCTATTAATATTACAAGATACTCCGATTAGGACCAATGGTTGTCTCCTCTTTTAGGATTGAAGGATACCTTGACCCACGTTAGGTTAGGTAAAGTCAGGTTAGGTTGGGTTAGACCAAACATTGCTCCGTTTTTCCACTTTTCAGTATTTCTTGTTGCTAAAAACTGAAACCAAATTTTGCCCAAACTTGGCTCAACATTTCCATTTTTCAATATATAGGGCTGGGGATGAAACCGAAAACGAGGCCAAATGTGCTAAATTAAGGGGACACCACACTACCTTACGTCATAAAAAACGAGAAGCAGAAACTAAAAAAATTTTCACATTAAAATAATCACCAAAAATCAATAGTTACCCCTATATACAGCCACTTCTCCATGCTCTATAGTCTAGGCCATGCCGAAGAGAATGGAAGTATAGAGCACTAACTGAAGCATTTCCTAGTGATTTTAGTTTCAAAGTTATTTTTTTGTATTTTTTTTCAAATTTCTCCACTAAAAAAGCAAACAACACGAAGGGTATTGACGTTTTGTCAATGAATATGATTTACACGTGTTATACGTATATATGAGCACAGTTTGCAGTTTGGATTTCGATCTAAAAGGATTATTTTTGTTTTGGCGAATTTTTTCCCAAACGTTTCTGGCGAAAAAAATTTTCAACAATTTCAGGCGAGGAATTTACCCATTTATAGCAGTGATAATGGAATTTTGGCTCTGGAGCAGTGTTGCTATATATCAGAGGATAGTCCACATAAATCTTATGCAATTCTGACACATAGTTTTTTTGTTGTTAATTTTTTACAAAATAATTTTAAAAGTGTTGGGAAAAATATTATTTGTTGCTCGATTGTAATGTAAATTGGTCAGTATATGTAAAACCAAACGAGGATTACGATGGCAAAAAGCTTTTGCTTTTAAAATTAACAGGAGCGCAGATAGGGTGTTGGAGTGTGGTGTCCCCCTAAGATATTATCACCACACAAAATCCCTGATAACCAAGGCTCTTCCCCTCTTCCCACAACACTGATGGATTAAGGGTGAGGGCTGTCGTTAAAGAAACGTTGGTCAAAATCACTAAAATTACAGCATAGTAATATATATATATATATATATATATATATATATATATATATATATATATATATATATATATATATATATATATATATATATATATATATGATTAACCATACAAGCATCTACAGAAATTAACACAAGTTTAATCTGACAGGAATTGCTGTGAAATTAATTTTGTTAATAATTTATCACATTGAAATATCTATTGCTGATGTCTATATAGTTCTCATATATATATTTATATATATATATATATATATATACTATTAATTAAAAAGGATTCAATTATATTCCTTTGAAGGAGACTTTTCCATTTAGCTACAATCTTTGCACCAATTTATTCAATATAATGTTAACGAGTGTCTATGTGTTGGAATAAACCAATACTTGACTGTGTTGTTCATACAATATACTTGTGTTGGAATAAACCAATACTTCACTGTGTTGTTCATACAATATACTTGTGTTGGAATAAACCAATACTTGACTGTGTTGTTCATACAATATACTTGTGTTGGAATAAACCAATACTTCACTGTGTTGTTCATACAATATACTTGTGTTGGAATAAACCAATACTTCACTGTGTTGTTCATACAATATACTTGTGTTGGAATAAACCAATACTTCACTGTGTTGTTCATACAATATACTTGTGTTGGAATAAACCAATACTTCACTGTGTTGTTCATACAATATATTTGTGTTGGAATAAACCAATACTTCACTGTGTTGTTCATACATTATACTTGTGTTGGAATAAACCAATACTTCACTGTGTTGTTCATACATTATACTTGTGTTGGAATAAACCAATACTTCACTGTGTTGTTCATACAATATATTTGTGTTGGAATAAACCAATAGTTCACTGTGTTGTTCATACATTATATTTGTGTTGGAATAAACCAATACTTCACTGTGTTGTTCATACAATATACTTGTGTTGGAATAAACCAATACTTCACTGTGTTGTTCATACAATATACTTGTGTTGGAATAAACCAATACTTCACTGTGTTGTTCATACAATATACTTGTGTTGGAATAAACCAATACTTCACTGTGTTGTTCATACAATATATTTGTGTTGGAATAAACCAATAGTTCACTGTGTTGTTCATACATTATATTTGTGTTGGAATAAACCAATACTTCACTGTGTTGTTCATACAATATACTTGTGTTGGAATAAACCAATACTTCACTGTGTTGTTCATACATTATATTTGTGTTGGAATAAACCAATACTTCACTGTGTTGTTCATACAATATACTTGTGTTGGAATAAACCAATACTTCACTGTGTTGTTCATACAATATACTTGTGTTGGAATAAACCAATACTTCACTGTGTTGTTCATACAATATACTTGTGTTGGAATAAACCAATACTTCACTGTGTTGTTCATACATTATACTTGTGTTGTGCTATCCAGTTATCCATGTGTTTTTCAGTTTGTCCGATATAGACTTTATTACATTGTTTGCAATTAATGTTATATACAAGACCAGAGTTATTTGTAGGCTGTACCTAATATTTTTACAATGTTATTCTAACCCCAAACAACCTGTGCATTAAGTTTCTTTAGTATAAAAACAACATTAAGAAAATAATTATGAAATAGTAAGACTAAGATGCTATTCTGTATGAGGATGTACTGCATGAAAATACTTACTGTCTCGCCTAGGATTAATATTCTCCTATGGTTATTTTGTATATATATTCCAAGAGATTTTTTTTTTTTTTTTTTTATAATTTTATTACACCCATTGGGTGCCAATCATAATAACAATAGTTTGACAATAATCATATACATTGAATGACAAATAGAATGGCAATAATGAAACAGTAATAAGATTTACCAGCAATATTGAAACAAAAATAGTAACATAGTAGCAATAATAAAACAATAAAAATAAAATACAGTAGCAATAATAAAGAGTAGCAATAATGAAACAATAATATAATTACAATAGCAATAATGAGACAATAATAATAATAATAAAATTACAGTAACTTAGCAATAATGAAACAAAAATAATAATAAAATTACAATAGCAATAATGAAGCAAAAATAATAATAAAGTTACAGTAGTAATAATGAAACAATAATAATAAAATACAATAGCAATAATGAATAATAGCAATAATGAAACAAAAATAATAAGATTACAGTAACAATAATGAATAATAGCAATAATGAAACAATAATAATAAAATACAGTAGCAATAATGAATAATAGCAATAATGAAACAAAAATAATAAGATTACAGTAACAGTAATGAGACAATAATAATAATAATAATAGTATTGCAATAAAAATAAAATATAACGGCAATAATGAAACAATAGTAAAATTTAGCAGCAATAATGAAACAATAATAACGAAATTTAGCAGCAATAATGAATCAATAATAGAATACATTGAATGACAGTTTAAAGGAAGCAATAATTATAATATCAATGGAATATAAGCTAACACAGTGTAAATTAAAGGAAGCAAGGTATTATTATAATAAAATATATGTTGCAGATATTAGAGAGTGAACACAATGTTGGCATTTCACAAAAGAAAAATATTACATACATGCATGTACAATACTGTACAGGAAAATACCATACTGTACAGTACTGTACATGAAAAATACCATACTGGATATTGTACTTCTCAGGATATACACACATAAGCACACATACACATCATTCTACACATACATATATATACATACACATATAAATATATATAAACAAAAGCATTCCTATGAGTAATGTACAAAAAACTACAATTAACAGCCACCAAAGTTTGGATGGCGAGTAAGTATCACCTCAAGGTTGTCATCACTCAACAGGTATTTACATATTTGTATTAGTGTCTGTCCCTGTGGCATTAGATCTCTCACTGTGGGGCACTGAAGACAATAGTGGTCAAGGGTGTTGGCATTAGGCCTGTTACACAGCTTACAGGAGGAGTAGTGTGGCATATCTAGAGTTTGGGCAACCTGCCACAGGGGCCGATAACCCAGCCTTAGCCGAGCACTCACTACATTGTGTCTACGCACCATTAGCCCACGTCTGCGGTACTTGTAGCGGGTGTAAAGAAAGTGGTCATGGTGCTGTATGGACTCACTGTTGGCCCTCTCTGCATCCCTGCGCTGTACTGTCATGGCAAACCCAGCTGAGTAGATGGTGTTTCGTTGGCATCGGAGGGAGGGCTCAGCAGCCATGTCACCCCCATCCAGCATGCAGGCCGCCTTGGCAAGACCATCTGCCATGTCGTTCCCAGCCAGCCCAATGTGGGAGGGCATCCATACAAATGACATGACCAGTGAGACATCATGGGCGTGGGCTAGTTGACACAGGATATCTCGCACAACACGGCTACACACAGGTCTTGGTGAGGAAAGGGCCTGAAGAGCAGACTGGGAGTCACAAATTATTACCCCATTCTTTCTTCGTTGAACAAGGAGAGTCACGGCATCCAAGATGGCATGAAGCTCACAGTAAGTGGAGCTCGATGAATTGGGTAGTCTGCGGCCGATCCACTCATCCTGCACCGGTGGCTCCATGGTGGGGGAGAACATAGCACACGCTGCCCTCCCATCTGCCTGTACAGAACCATCTACATAGATGTGGTGTGCTGCAGGAACTGACGTGGACACACTGGCAATGGTCTCCAGGGCTAACTGTTTCTGCAGGGGGGGATGGACATTCTTTGAGGTCGGTGTAAGTGTGACAGTGGGGAGAGGAACCCGCCAGGGTGGTAGGTCAGGGACAGCTGCCTGCTCAGGTATGTTGAAGTTAGGGCCACAAAGATTGTCGCTCACTACCTTGACAAGGTTATGACCACCTGCTCGAAGTGGGAGTCTGGGTGTATCTGGGTCAAGTGATGTTCTGATGACAGTAGAGAAGTGTGGAGCCAGATGAGGGTAGTGAAGACATTTAACACTGAAGTATGTAACATTGGCATAAATCCGCTCTACAAGTGGGGACAGATTGAGCTCTAACTGCATATTCACAATACGGGTTGAGAGAGAACACCCCAGGATAAACCTCATGACTCAATTCTGGAACTTTTCAAGTGGCTCGAGTGCTTTTCTAGGAAGTTGACAAAGGGCAGGGGACAGATAGTCAACCACTGACCGAAGCAGTAGGATGTAGAGGGTTCTCACCACTGGGATGGAAACACCTGTGGCATTGTTGGCAAGCCACTTTATGGGGGCGAAGCGAGGCTCCAGGCGGTCAAGAAGGCTTTTCACAAGGGGATGAGTACGTTGACGTGCAGGTATTGCTGGGGTGATCCGAACTGGTGCACCTAAGTATGTATACTGGGTGCAATGTGGTATAATATTTCCACCCATGGTGAATGCTTGCAATGCTCTCAGGTTGCGGGAGGAAAAGATTCTGCTCTTTTCTGGGGAGATGATTAGACCACACGAGGTTGAAGATACGTAGAAGTCGTGGAGTAAATGCTGTAGATCATGTGGTGAAGCCGAGTGGATGCAGATGTCGTCTGCGTAGCAGGTGACAGTAGTACCAGGAATGGCAGGGAGGCGAGAGAGTAGACAGTGCATGAGGACATTGAAGAGAAAAGGGCATAGGACACCACCCTGTGGAGTGCCAAGTTCAAAACGTTCATAGGAGCTACACGCACCCCTAAAATGTACCCGCGAGGTTCTGTTACAGAGATAACCTCTTACCCACCGTAGTAAGTTTCCTTGAATGCCAAATTCCACTAGTTGGTCCAGTATGATTTCCTTGTTGGCTATGTCGAAGGCAGATTTGAGGTCCAGGAAGGCGACCACACTTGTGGGGCAGAGGCGGGTGTAGAGTTCAGCGAGGCAGTGATGTGTACTTCGCTGTGGAAGGAAACCATACAGTCTGGGAGAGAGTTTATCCTGAAGTCGATGCATGAGTCGGGCAAGAAGGATACGTTCAAGCAGTTTACTAAAGCACGATGTAAGGGAGATAGGCCTGAATTTGTCAGTTCCTGGTTTTGGGACTGGTACAATTGTGCTGGTAGTCCAAGCAGAAGGCACATGTCCACGTTGGTAGCAGAGATTGAAGAGACAAAGTAGAGGGTTGCTGGGAACTTTTTGGAGAAGGCGAAGTACTTGATAGGTAAGGCCATCATCACCAGGAGCAGAGGTTTTACTTCCTGCCAGAGCACGCCGTAGTTCATCGTCTGTGAGTGGCACGTCGTCCTCCTCGTCAGGTTTTAATATTGCAGCCATTAGACGTAGGTTACGAACATTGCGTTGGGAGGAGAGAGCCTCTTGTATATGCACGGGGAGGTTACGGGTCTGTGACTGTGCTGACCAAGTATTGATGAGGTCTTGGGCGTATTCGTATGGACTGTGGTGGAGTGCACAGGAAGGTTTTTTTTTTATTGTTCTGTTTAGCAAGTGCCACATGGTTCCAACACTGGTTTGATGGTTAATGTTATTGGTATGTTTCTGCCATGACTCTCCGTATACACACTTCTGGAGGGCAATCAGGTCATCTCTTGCTAATCGGTACCGGTGCAGCTGATCCGCAGTGGGCTGCCTCTGAAAGGCAAGACCAGCATCCTCCGCCATTCTTTCTGCCTGGGTAATACGATTGTCAAGTGTCCAGGCATGGGCCACAGGGCGTCGTTGCATGTGGGGTCTGGTCACGTACTGGCCATAGAAATCATGTGTCGCTTTTACAAGGGAGTTATATAAGCTGTCAGGGCAAGAGAGGTCAAAGGTGGGAAGGAGGCAAGAGATGTACGAGATGTATGTAGGACAGTACTTGGGGGGAATGGAGATGCGGGTGCGGTGGTGAGGGAGCACAGGCTGGGATGGTAGGGAGTATTGTAGACTAAGTGCAATATGGTCTGAGAAAAGAGAAGGAATAGATCGACAGCAGACACGTGACGCCACAAGGCCAGCCGTAATAATGTGATCAATGGTACCCCCACGAGCGTGTGTGGCTCCATTTGTGTCCCAGCGGGTGAGGCGGTAGCGACGAATATAGTTGAGTAGGGGCAATCCACTGCGGTTAGGGGTGGGAGAGGAATCACCGAGGGCAGGATGTCTGGCATTAAAGTCCCCCATGTAGATCATACCACGATCGGTAGGTGTTGGAAGGGCTGGGAGATTGATCACACCAGGGGCAGAGTAAACATTGCATAGGCGAAGTTTGCTATCTCCCGCAGTGACTTCAAAGAGTTGGAAGGTCATGTTATCCTGTGCAGAGCAGCGTAGAAGTTTATGAGGCATGGAGGAATGAATATATGTAATGAGACCATTTCTTACATGATGCACGTACGGTACATACCCAGTCAGTGGGGGAGCTTCTTCCCCAGGAGCACCACCTGGGAAGGCTTCTTGGATGAATATAATTTGTGGGTGGTGACGGTAAACATAAGTTTTGAGTGCAGTAAGTTTAGAGTGATGTCTTATTCCGAAGGCATTCCATGATATCATGTGAACTGGCATGGAGCTAGCGAAGTTTTCCTTTCTTGTTGCTGGTGACAGAGGTGGAAGGGGTAGGAGCAGACACATTGCTAGCCCTGTTGTTTGGTGAGGTAGATTTGGGTAGATCCAGCTTCTCAAGACGAGTGACGACAATATCTAGTTTCTCAGCGAGTGTTGTGACAGACTGGATGACAGTTTGGTGTGCTTCCACTAAGCTGGTGAGAGTGCTTGCAGTGGTAGCTTGCTGGTTGACCAGACTGTCTATCCGGGCATCTATATTGTCAAAGCGTGCTGTGATAGCAGCACAGCGACTTTCCAGAGCAGCAACAGCTTTACGAAGGGCGGCTACTGCAGCAGATTCAGTTGAGGTAGACAAGGCAGTGGGTGGTGGTGGTGGTGGTGGTGGTGCGGCACTGGTAGGTGAGGCAGTACTGGACCGTTTGTTGCACCCATGCCACACATTGACTCCTGGTTCGTTACACCGAGGGCACTTCCACTGAGTGGTGTCTGGTTTAGGCAGGGATGATGTTGATGTAGAAGCAGTAGTAGGGGGGACGCGGTGTTGGCAGGAGCGTGTTTCATGGTTGCCGGCACACCACGCACACTTGGCCAATGCAGAGCAGTAACGGGAAATATGGCCAACACCCCAACAGTTATAACAGGAAGGTTTCTCATCTTTCATCCTGCGCAATTCACATGATGGTAGGCAAGGAAGGAAGGAAAAGTCAACAAAGGGTGGTGGTGGGTCAAGGAGGCTCCAAGTGACAACAAGTCGGTTGATGGGTTTGCCGTTCTGCTTGAAGCGTCGTACCGTGTACACTCCCGGCAGTTCTTTGGCTAGTGCTGGGTCAATATCAACAGGATACCGAGTGATAAGGTATGTGGGGAACTTACGGGGTCTGTCTACTGAATCATGGATATCTAGGCACAATGACAAAATCTCACCACTAGTGACTTTATCTATAACGTCCTGACGATGCCTAGACACATATACAATCTTGGAGGTAACTGCAGACATCTTGACCTCAGCCAACTCCCTGTCAAGGTTAAACATTCTCACTACTTCTGACAGCCAACGAAGCTTTACCTCAACCCCCGGGTTATCCCTAAATAGGAGTTTCACATAATCAGAGCGGGGAGCAAAGGCAGGAGTGGCAGGTGCGGGCATAGTAGATGTTCTCTGGTTAGCAGGTCGAGGTAGATGATGTACAGGGGTGTTAATTTCAAGTGGAGTCTTGTTACTCTTGGAGCTTTTGGCCACAGGAGATGGTGATTCACTGCTGCTGTCTGAATCAGGCTCCATACGAAATTTGGTGGAGATGGTGGCATGGTCCATAGGCTGTGGGACTGCTGCGGTGGGTGCTAGCTTCCTATGTCTTGGGGGGTTAAGTTTTGGCCAGTGTTCCTGTGACAAGTCATCATCTTCACTCAAGGCAAGGTCTGCTTCTATATTAATAAGAGGTTCTGGTCCAGAGTACTCCATACTGCAGCTGGATTATCTGAGCTAGAAGTATACAATTACCCACTAGCCAGTCATGACGCAGCCACCCCACGTCACACACCCTGCAGTGCGCATGCGCAGAATTGGGATGCCTCGACCGTAGGGGTAGGACCAAGTGAACGGATATTTAACCAGGAATATCAGCTAAGTCAATACACACACAATTAAGTTGGTGACACTGAACTGACCACTGAGTCTTACCGTGGTTCTCAGTCAACTCTTATAGGTGGTAGTGCCACAAATCCCTTGAAAACAGTAGAGTTTGTGGAGCAATCACAAGCGTTTGTTTACAAACAGGCCTCACGATGGCCGACCATTCCAAGAGAGAGAGAGAGAGAGAGAGAGAGAGAGAGAGAGAGAGAGAGAGAGAGATATTACACTTTACTTAAATAATTGATTAACGTAGATCTTGGCAATGTGTGGGAAATTTCACCACTTTATTAGTGTGGGTGAATTGACTCTTAAATGTGAGCAAAATCAGTATTTCTGAGATGCGTGGGTTCTCTCTCTCTCTCTCTCTCTCTCTCTCTCTCTCTCTCTCTCTCTCTCTCTCTCTAATGGATATCTCTGGACTTAACTTGTGGAATGGAACTGATGGTGTAATTACAATAAACAATGAGAAGGTAACAAAAACAAAGAGTACAGTGCAGAAGAGAGAGAGAGAGAGAGAGAGAGAGAGAGAGAGAGAGAGAGGACACACACACTGGTCACTTATTGACATTTAAATTTCTGTCGACAAAGTTTAACCTTGAATGCCAATCAATAATTAATTCGAACATCAGGATAAAGTTGTATGAAAGAAATTGATTGGTTCATTTAAGGTTTTATTAACGTTAGTACAGTCACGAACCATAATAAGTATTCAGGTGTTGTTGTTGAAGTTTGTAATCATCTGTCACACTAGTGAACCAATTATAATGTTTATCCAGTTTTATACTTGTTGGAGCTGAATTAAGTAATACTCCATTATTAGGTTATATAAAACAGACCTGAATACTTAATAAGACTCGTGACTGTACAGTAATATTGGCCACAAGAATTCCAACACACTCAGTTTTTTTCGAGGGTTTACAACATACAGAAAATGTAAGACTATGTAACTGCAATACAACATTATTATTATTAGGTTTGTTATTTAGCAATAACTGAGTCTCTTGGTAGAACATTCATTGCAGTACTTCCAGAATAATTACCTCTCTTTCTATATAGCCTGTGTAAGAATTTATGTGGCCAACTGTACTGCCACAATCAAATAACCACCGACACATTCCTTCCATCATGCAAATAAATCAGCATCATATCATGATATAATCATACAACACCTTATGTCAACTAACGCCCTCAATTATTATCATACACGTGTTGTTCTTTATTACCAAGATGTTTACTAAGGTGGAAGGAAAGTGTCGGTGGATAATTAATTGTCTTTTACTTGCCATAGTTCATTTAATACTCCATCATTAGGTTATATATAAACACACCTGAATACTTACTATGGGTCGTCACTGTAATTACATTATATCATGTTTTTATACTTACTGGAACTGGTATAATTAAAACACACCTGAATACTTACTATGGGTCGTCACTGTAAATCAACCACACACAATGAAGGGATGGAATGTACTAACTTAACTCTCACGTTCATACTCCAAGTCTGTATGTAGCCTACCAGTTGTCATGTGAACATGTACAGTACAGTACCAAACAAACATTATTGACCACCAACATAAAGTATTACTACCAAGTAACTCTATGTCGGGGTTACATATTAATATTATCATTTAAATTATTTGTATAATATAATCCATATAGAATGTTCTAAGCCCTAAATATGGGATGTATTTAATGTCATATAATATTATTGGTATGTTAGAGTGCCTTAATTCTCTCTCTCTCTCTCTCTCTCTCTCTCTCTCTCACCTTGGACCATCGATTACACCGTCATGGACACGTTCATAAATACCAGTGAAGATTTTTGTGCTACTGACTGACTGACTAACTGAATAACGAATTGACTGACTGACTGACTAAATTACTATTTGTCTGACTGACTGACTGACTGACTGACTGACTAATTGACTGACTGAATAACTATTTGACTGACTGACTGACTAATTGACTGAATGACTGACTGAATAGCTAATTGATTAACTGACTGACTGAATAACTAATTGACTGACTGACTGAATAACAAATTGACTGACTGACTGAATAATTAATTGACTGACTGAAAAGGTATTTGACTGACTGACTGACTAATTGACTGACTGGCTGACTGAATAACTAATTGACTAACTTACTGACTGACTGAATAACTAATTGACTTACCGACTGACTGACTGACTGAATAACTTATTGACTGACTGACTGACTAACTAATTGACTGACTGACTAACTGACTAACTAACTGACTGACTGACTGATTATCGAATTGACTGACTGACTGACTGACTGACTGATCGACTGACTAACTGAATAACTAATTGACTAATTAACTGACTGATTAAACCATAATAAGCATAATGCTTCAGGATATGATATAATGCTTTGGGTCTGGCAATACTGTACTTTACATAGAATTATTACCACACATTTGGTCTGGCAATACTGGACATAGAATTATTACCACACATTTGGTCTGGCAATACTGTACATAGAATTATTACCACACATTTAGTCTGGCAATACTGGACATAGAATTATAATTTATTATCAGACATTTAGTCTGGCAATACTGTACTTTACATAGAATTATTACCACACATTTGGTCTGGCAATACTGGACATAGAATTATTACCACACATTTGGTCTGGCAATACTGTACATAGAATTATTATTAATATTATTATTTTTTTTTTCTCTCTCTCTCTCTCTCTCTCTCTCTCTCTCTCTCTCTCTCTCTCTCTCTCTCTCTCTCTCTCTCTCTCTTAATCAATGAGAGCCTCACAACACACACATACTTTCACTCTCTCTCTCTCTGCCGAATCAATATGAGTGACACACACACACACACACCTTTACATTACAAAACAGACACATACACACACACAACACACACACACAAACACTTACACACACACACACAGACACTTGTACATTGCAACACACACACACACCTCTACATTACAACACACATACACGCACACCTCTACATTACAACACACATACACACACACCTCTACATTACAAAACAGACACACACACACACCTCTATATTACAAAGCATACACACACACACACCTCTAAATGACAAAACACACACACACACATCTCTACATTACAAAACACAAAAATACACACACACGCACACACACATACATACCTCTACATTACAAAACACACACACACACATCTCTACATTACAAAACACAAAAATACACGCACACACACACACATACATACCTCTACATTACAAAACACACACACACACATTCACACCTCTACATTACAAAACACACCCACACACACCTTTACATTACAAAGCAAACACACATACACACACACACCTCTACATTACAAAACACACACATACACACACACACCTCTACATTACAAAACACACACACACACACACACACACACACACACACACACACACACCTCTACATTACAAAACACACACACACACACACACACACCTCTACATTACAAAACACACACACACACACACACACCTCTACATTACAAAACACATACACACACACCTCTACATTATAAAACACATACACATACACACCTCTACAATACAACACACACACACACACACACATACACCTCTACATTACAACACACACACACCTCTACATTACAAAACACACACACACACCTTTACATTACAAAGCACACACACACACACACACACACACACCTTTACATTACAAAGCACACACACACACACACACACACACACACACCTTTACATTACAAAGCACACACACACACACACACACACACCTCTATATTGCAACACACACACACACATCATTATTAGTTCACATAATTTCCTACACAGTTGACATAAGAGAAGAGTAGGTCTATACTTTTGTATATTGGAGCACCTTGATTCCTCCAATGTATGTCAGGAAACACGACCAGTTGAACAAAAATAATGTTGTTTAGTTGCTTGGAATAGGTTGGAGGAATCATTTACTCCAGATTCCTCCAATGTATATCAGGAAACAGAACCTGATGAACAAAAATAATGTTGTTCTGTTGCTTGGAATAGTTTGGAGGAATCATTTGCTCCTAATAAACTACAGACACTGTACTGTTTAGGACAAAAGTCGTGTGTCAACTTAGGGTCGATTTCACAGTGGTTGGTATTGGTTTGTAAGCACACAAACGAAAGAATTTTAGCCGTGTAAATTACTTATGAGTGAATTATGTAATGATTTTTTTTTTTTTTTTTTTTTTTTTTTTTCTAAGCACGCAATATATATATATATATATATATATATATATATATATATATATATATATATATATATATATATATATATATATATATATATATATATTGCCACGTACTATTGCGGACAAAAGTTTCTCTCTACTCCGGGTGATAAGTCCTCACGACTGCTGCCCCTTTTCTGGCCGGCAGGTTGCTGTTGGCTCGAGAACTACACCACCGCGTAAACCAGCAACCGAACAGTTGACTGTCTCGGATTCGGATAGGAAGTAATTTACCCCCCCCCCCTCTCTCTCTCTCTCTCATGTGTATAGCATATACAGTAAATAAATGCATTAGATGATAGGTAATATCAGGTTCAAAACAAAATAATGACTATTGCACAAGAAGATAACCCAGTACTACTATTTGTCAGAAATCACACAAAAGCTGAAATATTACTAGAATAAACTGAATCATAGTTCATACTAGTGTGATTTTAAGCCCACAGAAGCATGCAGTAAATGAAAAATGATATACCTCATTTAAAATGCAATGGGAGCAATGACTCTTTGAAAGTAATGTTGGCTGTGTTCACTATTATGGTATCTTTTCAAGGACTCGGTCTGTAGCATACGGCTGTCTCATGACCGGACCACTGTTCGATTCATGCACTTAGATTTTCTCCATATAACCTGTAGTTCTATATTTACAGCACCTATATGTAATATATCCATTTATATATGTTTTTATATTTACTTTTTATGTCAGTCATGTTTCCACTAGTTAAAAGAAAGTAACTTTTTTTTTTCCCGGGCAGTCCATAGGACATCTTATTCACAAAAGCAAAGTTCATTCTTTCTTAAGATAATAATTATTTTCTTCTCAAGCGTTCATTCATGCTCCGAAATCAAAATATAAACTCATACTAATAGAATAGCAACACCATTCACTGTTTCAAAATAAGCCTGAAACACTATGGGAGATCAGTAATGCAAGCACACGAGTAAGTGAAAACTCTGATATGCCTAGTGAATACAGGCCCTGGCTACATGTAAAAGGAAAATGGTATATTAATGATACAGTCAGCGTTCAAGATGTTAAATACTAGTACTGGCATTTTCTTCTTGTTCAGTTTTTACTTGCTTTGCACCTGATATTACCTATCAACTAATGCATCTATTTATATGCTATACATTTCCTATCCGAATCCTAAACAGTCAACTGTTCGGTTGCTGGTTTACGCGGTGGTGTAGTTCTCGAGCAAGCAGCAACCTGCCGGCCAGAAATGGGCCAGCAGTCGTGTTGACTTATCACCCGGAGTAGAGAGAAACTTTTGTCCACAATAGTACCTACAGTCAACACTCGACAACCAGATGTCGGCAGTGGTGCGTCCACCGCAAACCGGTTCAAACTGACCGTAACCAACCCGCCCTTCTTGCCCTAACCTACCAAGTGGCGCAGATAGTGAGGGCCTTATCAACCAATCACAGACGAGCTTACGTGCTCGCAACCTATGGCAGAGTCGATTACATCGCTGAACCTATCAGAGACGTGTGGTCTTAAGGATCGGCTAATCAGCAGTCGTTGGGGGTATATATAAGCAGCTGTCCCCGGCTGAAGAAACCGGGGAGACTTTGAGACTGGGTCGTGGAGAGAGTAGACGTATGAATTGTGCTCTCTCCTCTAGCTGCCAGGGCCTGCCGCACCGGCAGTAGTTTCTTTTTTTTCGCCCTTCTGGTGACCACTAGGTTTAGCTAGTAGTCATTCCCTCCATAGCTGGTAGAAGATATAGTAGGTGTCTATATCTTTATATTGAGATCAACTTTGCCTCCTACCTATGGTGGACTCCCCCACTGATAGCTCTGGGTGTGACTAAACACAGACGGACCACCTTAGTGTGGGTTGAGAGGTTGATCTCAAACATTAGTTAATTAGGTCTGGTATTATCCTTTTCTGGTGTTTTCTTTTCCTCTTCCCACTTCCCCCCATCCTTGGGGGAAGTGGTTACTATGTTGCCTTCCCTCCCAACCCCTCCTCCGTATAGCGGAGGAGGCGGCCATGACCGACCACCACCACCACGAACCGACGGACGATACGAGACTCGAACACCCCTTGACATAGACGTTAAAAATGCTTCGTTTGTCATGCTTCATGCCACTGGTTCGGCCCCACTAGCCGGCCTCAATCCTTTCATTGTTCAAAAGGTTATTGATGGCTGGGCTGGTGTGGTTGAATCAGTAAAAAAACTTGCCTCTGGAGACCTCCTAGTAAAAACATTCAATTCTAAACAAGTAGCCACTTTGCTAAAATTACGTCAAATCCACAATTATGAAGTAGAAGCCAAGATTCCTCAATCCATGAATTCCTGCAGGGGAGTAATCACCTGTAGGGATTTAATGATGATGGAAGAAACTGAAATAATTGAGGAAATGAAGAATCAAGATATCATTGACGCTAGATTTATTACACGATTAGAGGATGGTATAAGGAAGAAGACTGCAACCCTAATTTTGACTTTTGGCAAAGTTTCACTTCCTGAAACTGTCAAAATTGGATATGAAATCGTTAAAGTAAGACCCTTTATCCCCAACCCTCTTAGATGTTTGAACTGTCAGATTTATGGACATGGAAATCGCACTTGTAAGGCTTCTTCTCCAGTGTGTGGCAGGTGCGCGACGCCTGGCCATGTTGAGGAAAAGTGCACATCAGTGGAGCTCTCCTGCTTTCATTGTAAGGGTACTCACTCCACTTCCTCGAGGGATTGTCCCAAGTGGAAGCTGGAGAAGGAGGTCTGCTCAGTGAAGGCAGTGCGAGGTATCTCTTATCATGATGCGAGGAAGGCGGTGATGGGATCGCAAGCGACCCCATCACCCAATGTCTCGTATGCATCGGCGGTGATATCTCGACCCGTGATGTGTACCATTAGTACTCAGACTGAGTCAGAGCCGAGCGAACAGGCTGATCACTCTACTACTACACCTACTATTATTACCCCCTCTAAGACTATTACCAAATCTACTAACTCCTATTCTCAGGCTGCAGCTGCTTTGCAGTCAGAGAAACCAAAGAAGAAGTCAGACAAGAAAGATAAAGTTAACTACACCACCCTAAAACCAAAGTCACTTCCTTGCACACACCCTACTCCCACTTCATCGGGGGAGAGAAGGGATAGCTCTTCCTCGGTGGAGTCTGGGAGACTCACCATTGATGAGGAAGCAATGGATGTCTCCGGACGCAAGAACCGGGAAAGGTCCCCCGGTAGCTACTCGCCACGCGGCGGGCGGCACAAGAAGACTAAGCACGCAGGCCGACCCCGTAACTCTTAAATCGCCATGTTCACTGTACTACAGTGGAATTGTAGAAGTCTTGGGAATAAATTGAACAACATATCAATATTATTACACACACACAGGCCAGACGTCGTCTGTTTACAGGAGACAGGGTTGGAGAATCACTCTGACCCAACACAATTTAAACATTACAACGCATACAGGAGAAACGATGGACACGGAGTAGCAATATACACACACAAATCACATCCACAGACACAAATAACATTAAACACTACTCTGGAAGCCGTTGCTTGCAGAGTGAAATTACACAACACCTACATATCCATCTGCTCTCTTTACTGTCCGCCACGCGGCCCCATTGACAGTGATTCATTTCATAATTTATTTAGTCAACTAACTGGAAAAAAATTGGTACTGGGCGACTTTAATGCCCATCACTGTCAGTGGGGAAGCTTAAGAACTGATGCTCGCGGAGGGCAGATGGCAGACATTATACTACAATCCAACCTCTGCCTCCTGAACGATGGCCAAGCCACCAGGGTTGACGATCGTTCTGGCAACTTTTCGTCTATCGATTTGTCTCTGGCCTCCCCGGATATACACCAGGATTTTTCTTGGCATCCTGAGTCCGACTCCCTTGGTAGTGACCACTTTCCCATCTGTCTCTCTTATTCAAGTCATACAGTTTCGGCCCCTTTGGTTCCAAAGTTTAGTTTTAAGAGAGCAGATTGGGGGTCTTTCGGGAGGATCGTCGACCTAGATATATCTGGGGAGACCATAGATGAAAAGATGCGAAATGTAACACAAAACATTTTACACGCAGCTGAGGTTGCTATTCCCAAAACCTCTATAATTCGAAATAAGCGTGAAGCACATTGGTGGTCAACGGATTGCCGAGAGGCATTAAGGAAACGTAATAGGAGATACAGGATTTTTGACAAACAGCCAACTCAGAACAACTTTATAGCTTACAAACGGGCGAGGGCTGAGGCAAGGAGAGTAATTAATAGAGCTAAAAGGGACTCTTGGCGGTCGTTTGTGTCCACGGTGAATCGGTTTACACCACTTACTAAAGTCTGGTCCACTATAAAAATATTAAATAACAAACGCCCGTATACCCCCATCACCACTCTTCAAGTGGATAATAACATCTACGACGATCCCGTGGACGTAGCAAACGTACTTGCTAGGAGTTTCTCAAAAGTAAGTAGTTCAGCCAATTACGACCAACGTTTTCTCCATCACAAACGTATGGCTGAACTACAAGAGATAGACTTTGCCACAGAAGACGTAGACTACCCATACAACCGGGAGTTTACGATAGACGAACTTCTCCTTGCCCTAAGATCCTGTAAAGACACCAGTCCTGGACCTGACACCATCACGTACGGTATGATCCGGCATCTTGGCCAGGATAACCTGGTCAAGTTGCTAGCAGTGTTCAATGAGATTTGGGTGTCTAACATCTTCCCAAACTCATGGCACTTTGCGTGGATCATACCGATACCTAAACAGTCTGGTCGTCTTATGAATCCCAGTTCATTTCGACCTATTGCGTTGACTTCCTGCCTCTGTAAAGTCATGGAAAGAATGATAAATAATAGGCTACTTTTTGTTTTAGAAGCGAAGGGTTTATTGAGTGATCGACAATGTGGCTTCCGGAAACACCGGAGCACAGTTGATCACTTGATGAACCTGGAACATTGCATTTCAAAGGCATTTGCCAATAAAGAATTCATGGTAGGGGTGTTCTTGGACATCCATAAAGCCTATGACATGACATGGCGACACGGTATTCTGATGAAGCTTCACGGTTATGGTTTAAGAGGTAATTTGCCCATTTTCATCAACAACTTTTTGCGTGACAGAACTTTTTCTGTCACCCTTCCCTGTAACGTAACATCGGACATTTTTGTCCAAGAGAACGGGGTGCCACAGGGAAGCGTGCTTAGTCCTACACTTTTTAACATCATGATCAATGATATTCTGTCATCAGCTCTAGTTCCCAGGAATCTTAAATACTCGTTGTATGCTGATGATTGTGCAATGTGGCACTCGTCACGTAATGCACAGTTTTCAGTAGGACGGATTCAAGCAGCGCTTGATTCTGTCCACCAATGGGCCTTACAGTGGGGCTTTAAGTTTTCCGTTCCTAAGTGTACCGGAGTAATTTTCAGTAAACGTAGAGTACCTCAAATTAACGTAACGTTAGATGGCCAACCGGTACCATTTCATAATTCTGTTAAATTTTTAGGAATTCATTTTGACCACAGATTAAATTTTACACATCATGTTAATAATTTGCTTGTTCGTTGTGAAAAACCTTTAAATGTCCTTAAGTACCTATCAGGTACCACATGGGGAGCCGACAGGAAATCTTTATTAATGGTGTATAAGACCCTTATTCGTACAAAGCTAGACTATGGCTCACAGGTGTATGGGTCGGCATCAGATACAACATTAGGAAGATTGGATGTGTACCAGAATAAATGTTTACGTGTGTGTTTGGGAGCTCTGAAGTGTACACGTGTAGCTAGGATGGAGGTGGAGGCGAACATACCTCCTCTCCGACTTCGACGGGATCAACTCGCCATCAACACCGCCATGTCCACCATCCGGAAGTCGGAGATCGGTAACATAGCCAGTGCCTCCCTTCAACAACATCACTACCTTCACCACGGAAGACGGAGGCCACTGGCTGTGCGCCTCCACCAGCTACAACAACAACTACAAATAGACCTCGGGGACTGTGATAAGTTTACCATCAGCAAGATACCACCGTGGGAGACACCCAACTTCGGCGTCAACACATCGTGGTTACCATCATCGAAAGAAAAGGCGCCGGAGTTGGAGATACACCACCTGTTTGGTGGTATCATCCGCAGTCACCTGGGGTCTCATCACGTGTACACTGACGGCTCCAAGTCAGATGAAAGTGTGGGTGCGAGTGTATGGTCGAGTGAATGTGAAATTAGGTACAGGTTGCCGATACATACATCTGTGTTTACAGCAGAAATTTTTGCAATTGACAAAGCCATAGACTATGCATTAAATTCTCGTTATAATTCAATAGTAATTTTCTCAGACTCCAAGTCAGCCCTTCAGGCAATTAACTCATGTCAAACTATTTCCAATGAAATCCAGGGTCGCATCATTAATAAGTTGCACTTATGCAACAAGTCCTTCACTCTGATCTGGGTGCCCGGGCATTGTCGTATTTATGGCAATGAACGGGCAGACTTACTTGCAAAATCGGCTGTAGAGCTCGAGGTTACTTGGGACGTCCCTCGTGATTTACAGTCGTGTCTATCCCTCGGAAAGAAATCAATTAATCTTCTGTGGCAAGGTCAGTGGACCAGACTAAACATCTCTACCATCAAGCCTCAACTGGGTAATTGGGCCACTGCCAACCGGCCCAATAGACTAGAAGAAAGAATCCTCGCAAGAGTGCGAACCAACTGCACCAGGATAACACACCTAGAACCATATATAGACAAACGTTTTCCACCGCATTGTAACACCTGCAATGCGGTGTTATCTATCAGTCATATCATCCTGCATTGTCGGCGATTTGTGGGGGAACGTGCTTCCCTCATAAGTTACTGCGATGCAGTAAAAGTCCCCTTCACACTCTCAGCTCTCTTAGGTGATGGGGATGGTGGTGTGACTGATAAATTGATGACTTTCTTGAGGGAGACCGAACTGATCAGAGTGATGTGACTTTTTATTACTATTGTTACCATTTTGTATGACTATTTCTCAATTATGAATATTATAAATTATGTGTTGTATATATTGTATATTATGATGTATTAGCTAGGTTTAGCGATTGTCTAAAATAGGTTTAGCGATTTGTCTGTCTAGGTTTAGCGATTGGCTGGAATAGGTATTAGTCTAGTTAGCTATTGGTTGAGTAGGTACATAGATTAGTTTATTAGCTAGGATGTAAGATTAAGAAATTTTATTTGTATGAATGTACAAAACAAAAATTGTATATGGTTTAGTTAAAATGTAATAATAATAATAATAATAATGATAATAACAATAATAATAATAATAATAATAATAATAATAATAATAATAATAATATATGCATAAAAATAATATGCAAAAATTTAAAAATAAAATATTAATAAATAAAAAAAATAAAAAAATAAAAATAAAAAAATAAAAGGCCTTAATGACCAACACCAAGGTCGATAGGCCAGGAAAAAAAAAAAAAAAAAAAAAAAAAAAAAAAAAAAAAAAAAAAAAAATGAAGAAACCGGGGAGACTTTGAGACTGGGTCGTGGAGAGAGAGGTCGTATGTTTTGTGCTCTCTCCTCTAGCTGCCAGGGCCTGCCGCACCGGCAGTAGTTTCTTTTTTTTCACCCTTCTGGTGACGACTAGGCTTATCTAGTAGTCATTCCCTCCATAGCTGGTAGTAGATATAGTAGGTGTCTATATCTTTATATTGAGATCAACTTTGCCTCCTGCCTATGGTGGACTCCCCCACTGATAGCTCTGGGTGTGAATAGACACAGAAGGACCACCTTAGTGTGGGTTGAGAGGTTGATCTCAAACATTAGTTAATTAGGACTGGTATTATCCTTTTCTGGTGTTTTCTTTTCCTCTTCCCACTTCCCCCCATCTTGGGGGAAGTGGTTACTATGTTGCCTTCCCTCCCAACCCCTCCTCCGTATAGCGGAGGAGGCAGCCATGACCAACCACCACCACCACGAACTAACGAACCACGGAATGACGGACGATACGAGACTCGAACACCCCTTGACATAGACGTGAAGAATGCCTCATTTGTTATGTTACATGCCACTGGTTCGGCCCCACTAGCCGGCCTCAATCCTTTCATTGTTCAAAAGGTAATTGATGGCTGGGCTGGTGTGGTTGAATCTGTTAAAAAACTTGCCTCTGGAGATCTCTTAGTCAAAACATTTAATTCTAAACAAGTAGCCACTTTGCTAAAATTACGTCAGATCCACAATTATGAAGTAGAAGCCAAGATTCCTCAAGCCATGAATTCCTGCAGGGGAGTAATCACCTGTAGGGATTTAATGATGATGGAAGAAACTGAAATAATTGAGGAAATGAAGAATCAAGATATCATTGACGCTAGATTCATTACACGTTTAGAGGATGGTATAAGGAAGAAGACTGCAACCCTAATTTTGACTTTTGGCAAAGTTTCACTTCCTGAAACTGTCAAAATAGGTTATGAAATCGTTAAAGTAAGACCCTTTATCCCCAACCCTCTTAGATGCTTGAACTGTCAGATTTATGGACACGGAAATCGTACTTGTAAGGCTTCTTCTCCAGTGTGTGGCAGGTGCGCGACGCCTGGCCATGCTGAGGAAACGTGCACATCAGTGGAGCTCTCCTGCTTTCATTGTAAGGGTACTCACTCCACTTCCTCGAGGGATTGTCCCAAGTGGAAGCTGGAGAAGGAGGTCTGCTCAGTGAAGGCAGTGCGAGGTATCTCCTATCATGATGCGAGGAAGGCGGTGATGGGATCGCAAGCGACCCCATCACCCAACGTCTCGTATGCATCGGCGGTAATATCTCGACCCGTGATGTGTACCATTAGTACTCAGACTGAGTCAGAGCCGAGCGAACAGGCTGAACAATCTACTTCTACACCTACTATTATTACCCCCTCTAAGACTATTACTAAATCTACTAACTCCTATTCTCAGGCTGCAGCCGCTTTGCAGTCAGAGAAACAAAAGAAGAAGTCAGACAAGTATGACAAAATTAACTACACTACCCTAAAACCAAACAAGTCACTTCCTTGCACACACCGTACTCCCACTTCATCGGGGGAGAGAAGGGATAGCTCTTCCTCGGTGGAGTCTGGGAGACTCACCATTGATGAGGAAGCAATGGATGTCTCCGGACGCAAGAACCGGGAAAGGTCCCCCGGTAGCTACTCGCCACGCGGCGGGCGGCACAAGAAGACTAAGCGCTCAGGCCGACCCCGTAACTCTTAAATCGCCATGTTCACTGTACTACAGTGGAATTGTAGAAGTCTTGGGAATAAATTGAACAACATATCAATATTATTACATACACACAGGCCAGACGTCGTCTGTTTACAGGAGACAGGGTTGGAGAATCACTCTGACCCAACACAATTTAAACATTACAACGCATACAGGAGAAACGATGGACACGGAGTAGCAATATACACACACAAATCATATCCACAAACACAAATAACATTAAAAACTACTCTGGAAGCCGTTGCTTGCAGAGTGAAATTACACAACACCTACATATCCATCTGCTCTCTTTACTGTCCGCCACGCGGCCCCATTGACAGTGATTTATTTCATAATCTATTCAGTCAACTAACAGGTAAAAAATCAATACTGGGCGACTTTAATGCCCATCACTGTCAGTGGGGAAGCTTAAGAACTGATGCTCGCGGAGGGCAGATGGCAGACATTATACTACAATCCAACCTCTGCCTCCTGAACGATGGCCAAGCCACCAGGGTTAACGATCGTTCTGGCAACTTTTCGGCCATCGATTTGTCTCTGGCCTCCCCGGATATACACCAGGATTTTTCTTGGCATCCTGAGTCCGACTCCCTTGGTAGTGACCACTTTCCCATCTGTCTCTCTTATTCAAGTCATAATGTTTCGGCCCCTTTGGTGCCAAAGTTCAATTTTAAGAGAGCAGATTGGGGGTCTTTCGGGAGGATCGTCGACCTAGATATATCCGGGGAGACCATAGATGAAAAGATGCGAAATGTAACACAAAACATTTTACACGCAGCTGAGGTTGCTATTCCCAAAACCTCTATAATTCGAAATAAGCGTGAAGCACATTGGTGGTCAACCGATTGCCGAGAGGCATTAAGGAAGCGTAATAGGAGATACAGGATTTTTGACAAACAGCCCACTCAGAACAACTTTATAGCTTACAAACGGGTGAGGGCTGAGGCAAGGAGAGTAATTAATAGAGCTAAAAGGGACTCTTGGCGGTCGTTTGTGTCCACGGTGAATCGTTTTACACCACTCACTAAAGTCTGGTCCACTATAAAGATATTAAATAACAAACGCCCGTATACCCCCATCACCACTCTTCAAGTGGACAATAACATCTACGACGATCCCGTGGACGTAGCAAACGTACTTGCCAGGAGTTTCTCAAAAGTAAGTAGTTCAGCCAATTACGACCAACGTTTTCTCCATCACAAACGTATGGCTGAACTACAAGAGATAGACTTTGCCACAGAAGACGTAGACTACCCATACAACCGGGAGTTTACGATAGACAAACTTCTCCTTGCCCTAAGATCCTGTAAAGACACCAGTCCTGGACCTGACACCATCACGTACGGTATGATCCGGCATCTTGGCCAGGATAACCTGGTCAAGTTGCTAGCGGTGTATAATGAGATTTGGGTGTCTAACACCTTCCCAGACTCATGGCACTTTGCGTGGATCATACCGATACCTAAACAATCTGGTCGTCCTGTGAATCCCAGTTCATTTCGACCTATTGCGTTGACTTCTTGCCTCTGTAAAGTCATGGAAAGAATGATAAATAATAGGCTACTTTTTGTTTTAGAAGCGAAGGGTTTATTGAGTGATCGACAATGTGGCTTCCGGAAACACCGGAGCACAGTTGATCACTTGATGAACCTGGAACATTGCATTTCAAAGGCATTTGCCAATAAAGAATTCATGGTAGGGGTGTTCTTGGACATCCATAAAGCCTATGACATGACATGGCGACACGATATTCTGATGAAGCTTCACGGTTATGGTTTAAGAGGTAATTTGCCCATTTTCATCAACAACTTTTTGCGTGACAGAACCTTTTCTGTCACCCTTCCCTGTAATGTAACATCGGACATTTTTGTCCAAGAGAACGGGGTGCCACAGGGAAGCGTGCTTAGTCCTACACTTTTTAACATCATGATCAATGATATTCTGTCATCAGCTCTAGTTCCCAGGAATCTTAAATACTCGTTGTATGCTGATGATTGTGCAATGTGGCACTCGTCACGTAATGCACAGTTTTCAGTAGGACGGATTCAAGCAGCGCTTGATTCTGTCCACCAATGGGCCTTACAGTGGGGCTTTAAGTTTTCCGTTCCTAAGTGTACCGGAGTAATTTTTAGTAAACGTAGAGTACCTCAAATTAACGTAACGATAGATGGCCAACCGGTACCATTTCATAATTCTGTTAAATTTTTAGGAATTCATTTTGACCAGAGATTAAATTTTATACATCATGTTAATAACTTGCTTGTTCGTTGTGAAAAACCTTTAAATGTCCTTAAGTACCTATCAGGTACCACATGGGGAGCCGACAGGAAATCTTTATTAATGGTGTATAAGACCCTAATTCGTACAAAGCTAGACTATGGCTCACAGGTGTATGGATCGGCATCAGATACAACACTAGGGAGATTGGATGTGTACCAGAATAAATGTTTACGTGTGTGTTTGGGAGCTCTGAAGTGTACACGTGTAGCTAGGATGGAGGTGGAGGCGAACATACCTCCTCTCCGACTTCGACGAGATCAACTCGCTATCAACACCGCCATGTCCACCATCAGGAAGTCGGAGATTGGAAACGTAGCCAGTGCCTCTTTCCAACAACACCATTATCTCCACCACGGAAGACGGAGGCCACTGGCTGTGCGCCTCCACCAACTAGAACAACAACTTCAAATAGACCTCGGGGACTGCGACAAGTTCATCACCACCAAGATACCACCGTGGGAGACACCCAACTTCGGCGTCAACACATCGTGGTTGGAGTTGGAGATACACCACCTGTTTGGTGGTATAGTCCGCAGTCACCTGGGGTCTCATCACGTGTACACTGACGGCTCCAAGTCAGATGAAAGTGTGGGTGCGAGTGTATGGTCGAGTGAATGTGATATTAGGTACAGATTGCCGATACATACATCTGTGTTTACAGCTGAACTTTTTGCTATAGATAAAGCCATAGACTATGCACTAAATTCTCGTCATAATTCAATAGTAATTTTCTCAGACTCCAAGTCAGCCCTTCAGGCAATTAACTCATGTCAAACTATTTCTAATGAAATCCAGGGTCGCATCATTAATAAGTTGCACTTATGCAACAAGTCCTTCACTCTGATCTGGGTGCCCGGGCATTGTCGTATTTATGGCAATGAACGGGCAGACTTACTTGCGAAATCGGCTGTAGAGCTCGAGGTTACTTGGGACGTCCCTCGTGATCTACAGTCGTGTCTATCCCTCGGAAAGAAATCAATTCATCTTCTGTGGCAAGGTCAGTGGACCAGACTTAACATCTCTACCATCAAGCCTCAACTGGGTAATTGGGCCACTGCCAACCGGCCCAACAGACTGGAAGAAAGGATTTTGGCAAGACTAAGAACAAATTGCACAAGGATAACGCACCTAGATCCTTATATAGACAAACGTTTTCCACCGCATTGTAACACCTGCAATGCGGTGTTATCTATCAGTCATATCATCCTGCATTGTCGGCGATTTGTGGGGGAACGTGCTTCCCTCATAAGTTACTGCGATGCAGTAAAAGTCCCCTTCACACTCTCAGCTCTCTTAGGTGATGGGGATGGTGGTGTGACTGATAAATTGATGACTTTCTTGAGGGAGACCGAACTGATCAGAGTGATGTGACTTTATATTATTATTGTTGTTACCATTTTGTATGTCTATTTTTTTCAATTATGAATGTTATAACTTATGTGTTGTATATATTGTATATTATGATGTATTAGCTAGGTTTAGCGATTGTCTAATATAGGTTTAGCGATTTGTCTGTCTAGGTTTAGCGATAGGAGGTTACCCATGTAAAATCAACGAAAATTTGAAAAATGGTCGAAATTTGTGAAAATTCGCTCAAATAAAGTTCGATCATATGGCAACACTTCCCTAGAGTTTTTTGCCAATATATTAATATTTAATATTTCTATCGGGTATTTAAATACCGTCACATGTTGTTGCTTGCCGTCGCATGTGTAACACGTGCGAGCATGCATAGATGACGAATTGATCATGTGCTTTTTCCCTCTTATTTTGCTAATTTCAACGGTGTTTTGATTTTCTTACGTTTGGCAGAGTCTGTGTGTGTGTGTGCATGCACGTTTTCTCTACTGTGCGTTTGTGTGTATGTTTACTGTGTACGTTTTCTTTTAAAATTTAGAGCCCACCCACAACTCTTCAGTACTCACACGTTATTCTTTTCCCCTTGCACTTTCTACCGAGTGTTTTCGCTCTTGAACATGGGTCGTGTATCAAAAAAGGTTCTAAAGAGAAGGGAAAAAATTGCCAAGGATAGAATAAGACTGATTGCTGGGTACAAAGAAAAACAAACATTGAAAAACAGAGAAAGTAATTTGGAAGTGTGTGTGACACCACAGTCAGGTCCGCTACCATCACCCCTACCATCGTCACCACCCCCACTTCAGACAGAAGTAAGTACAGAGACAGAAGAAACTACAGAGACAGAAGAAACTACAGAGACAGAAGAAACTACAGAGACAGAAGAAAATAAAGAGAGTGAGGAGATATCTTCAGGTGTTTTGTCCAGTGCCAGAAAGAGAAAACTTTTATTTCAGAGTTCAGGAGACAGTGAAAATAGAGAGACGAAAGAAAATCTCATGGTGAATGTGGACATTATCCACAAAATGACACAGTGTTTATGTTGTGAGTATTGTTATGGAAAAACGACAGTTTCATACACAAACTGTGCAGTGCAGTGCTTTATCAAAGTGGTTTGCAATGACTGTGAGAGAGTTTTGTTTGACAGTAAGCCTGCAGTCACTCCAAGAAAGACTGAGAAGCAAACTTTCTATCCCATGACCATGAGTGCAGTGTATGGTTGCATGGTTGAAGGCATGGGTTATACCTCACTGCTAAGAATGTGTGCTGCTCTCAATATAAATTGCATGAACTCCAATACATTTATAAAATATAAAAATGAAGTGGTAAGTGTTACATGTGAAAAAACTAGAGCCCACTTGAGAGAGGAAAGTGTCCCAGCCATTGTAAAGTACTATGGTGAAGAACTTGACAGACATCCAGATGATGAGGGTATCCTTGACATAGATGTTACTTTTGATGGTAAGGTTTTTTGGTATTTATTGAAAGAATTACCGTTTTGCAGCAGTGTTGCCAGATCCGGCTGGGTTCCAGTATTTTGCCCCAGTCATTTATTGTATTTTATCACAATTATTTCCCGGTAGTTTGCCCAGGTTAGGTTCCGGTAGTTTGCCCAGGTTAGGTCCCGGTAGTCTGATGGGGTCTAGGTTAGGTTAGGTCAGGTCAGGTAAGGTCAGGCTAATTTCAAAATGCCCCATTTGAATGTGCCCTATTTTGGAAATGGGGCATTTGCAGAGGAAATGCCATAGAAGAAAATAGTCTTAGAATGGTCTAAAATAGTGGGTAATGAAGGTAGAAAAACCGTACGCAATAACGGTAATTCATTCAATATTTACCGGTTTTTTTTATTATGTTTATGTAATTTTAATTTTATCTTTATATATAGTAAGCTGGCATTGAGAGTCAATGATTTGGGGAGGCATAGGGAAGAAGTGTGTGAAGATGTGTGCAGTGTAGTACAGTACAGTACAGTACCGGTACCATACTCTTTATTTTCAACTCAGGAACATAACATATCTTACTGATATTTTTATGACAGCATAGTTTATTATATTTTTTCTTATTCTATGCTTTTGGGTTTACAGGGTCATGGCACACACGAGGTCACACCTCAACTCTTGGATGTGCTGCAGTTATAGATGCACACACAGGTCTGGTTGTAGATTATGATACACTATCCAAGAAATGCACAATGTGTACAAGAATGAACACAAACCTGAAAAAGAAGAAAATACAACAAGAGCAGTATGAGGAGTGGAAACAGAAGCATTTAGATCAATGTATGCTAAATTTTGAAGGGAGCTCTGGTGCCATGGAGGAGAGGCTGGCAGTGCAGTTGTGGGGTAGAAGTACTGATATCAAGGTCAGATACTGTACTTACATTGGAGATGGAGACTGTAGTGCCTACAGAGCACTACAACAAATCAACAACAATCAGGGCCCATATATCAACCATCAGATTGTAAAAGAAGAGTGCATAAACCATGTCCATAAACGCATGGGAACGGCACTACGGAAACTCGTTCAGGTGACCACCATGGACTATGAGACGAAGGGAGGAACAAAGAAGAAGAAAGTTTTGAGTGGAAAAGGTAAACTTAGTGAACCTGTAATTGAAAAGCTCCAGAGCTACTATGGTAAAGCCATCAGAGATAATGTCGGCGGCAGTGTAGCAGATATGAAGAAAGCAATATGGGCAACTTTTTACCACTGCACTTCGACTGACAGCCAACCCCGTCATAATCTTTGCCCACATGGTGAGAAGAGTTGGTGTTTCTGGAACCGTGCCATTGCCCTACAAGAAAAGGAAAGAGAAGAAAAAGACAGACTGCAAAGAGAAAAAGAGGAAGCATTGGGAGAGTCATCTGCGACTTGTGTCTCATTCTATGGAAACCCGAAGAAACCTAAAACATCTTTCAAAATGCCATCGCACAAAGACATGAAGGTATTTTTCAGTCTTGAGAAGAGTGATTTAGACAAAGTAAAGCAACTGTACATCCGCCTGGCTGATGAAGACCTGCTGAAAAGATGTCTACAGGGAAAGACGCAGAACCCAAATGAATCTTTGCACAGTCGTGTATGGAAGTACTGTCCCAAGACCAAGTGTGTGAGCAAGAAAATTTTAGATTTTGCAATAAGTTATGCAGTACTAAACTATAATATTGGGTATGAAAAGGCCCATCCTGGTAAAGAGCTGGCTTTGGAATCAAACTTTTGGTCACAAGTTCTAACAAAAATGGAGAAAAGAAGAGAACTGTTCAGAACATCAGAACCAAGAATGAAAAGGAAAAAAGTATTAGATAAGCACTATGGTGCTGGTGAGCACTAGACTAACTGTGCTAAGACTAGAAATACTTCTGAGGATAGGGAAGGTGACCCATTGCTGGAAAAACAAAACCCTATCCTATGAAGCAATGTTTTGGAAGTCCCAGCGGTGAAGGTGACTTTCACCTGGTAATTCTCAGCTTTCTGCCTCTATCCACACAAACTGAAGTATGATATATCAATATGATGCATGTTATATCTCAAGAGTGATGCTCTTGGCCAGGAGAACACTTACAATGCCCATTGTTCAAAGCGATGACCCTCGGTTGGTGCATAATCACAGGTTTGTATTAAACTCATGTTTTCCGAAAAAGTCATTTTATCAACTTTGTCTCGCAATATCTCCAACAAATATATTCCAATCTTTTTCAAACTTCTCTGAGTTCATTATCAGTGCATCCTGCAAAATATGCGCCAATGTTATTTTGATCTGAGGTTTTGTTTGGATACCAGGCATATATATACAAAAAAATGTTGTGAATATTGAGGATTTTGTACTTTTTAGAAAAGCTATTATTTGGAAACCATATTGAATGAAGAGCTAGGATTTTGCAGGTTTATTTTTGATGATATGGTACATAATCTTGGCCAATTTTATAACTGTAGGTACCATATGAAGAAAAATAGAATTTTTGTAAATGAATTTTAAAATTTTTACGTACTTTATGCCACTCTAATTTTTTTTCAATAATACTTCCAGCAATGAAACTTTGTCAGTACAATCTAGTGATGACACTAATTAATGGCACAAATAATCAAGTTTCTGTGAATTTTTTTTTTTTTTTTTCATATGGGGAAGTATGGGTAACCTCCTAAATTTAGGTGCCCAAAAGTCGATATGTGGATGCATCTTCTGTACCCGTTTATATCTCAAATTCAGGCTCCAAACACCCGAAAATTCGATATTTTGGGGTCCCAGAAGCGATCTGTACTTGCTTACTCCGTGTTAGAGTATTTTCAAAATACAGGCCCAAAACAAGCTGAAAATCGATATTTTAGGTGACCAAAGTAAACATGTGTATGCAAATTCTGCACCCGTTTATATCCCAAATTCAACCTCAAAACACCCGAAAATTCGATATTTTTGGGTCTCAGAAGCGATCTGTACATGCCTACTCAGTGCTAGAATTTTTTCAAAATATAGGCTCAAAACATGCTAAAAATCGATATTTTAAGTGTCCAAAGTCGATATGTGCATGCATCATCTGTACCCGTTTATATCTCAAATTCAGGCTCAAAACACCCGAAAATTCGATATTTTGGGGTCCCAGAAGTAATCTGTACATGCCTGTACTTAGTGCTAGAATATTTTCAAAATATAGGCCCAAAACATGCTAACAATCGATATTTTAGGTGCCCAAAGTCGATATCTCAAATTCATGCTCAAAACACCCTAAAATTCGATATTTTGGGGTCCCAGAAGCGAACTGTACATGCCTACTCCGTGTTAGAGTATTTTCAAAATACAGGCTCAAAACATACTGAAAATCGATCTTTTAGGTACCCAAAATCGATATGTAAATGCATCTTCTGTACCCGTTTATATCCCAAATTTAACCTCAAAACACCCGAAAATCGATATTTTTGGGTCCCAGAAGCGATCTGTACATGCCTACTCAGTGCTAGAATTTTTTCAAAATATAGGCTCAAAACATGCTAAAAATCGATATTTTAAGTGTCCAAAGTCGATATGTGCATGCATCATCTGTACCCGTTTATATCTCAAATTCAGGCTCCAAACACCCGAAAATTCGATATTTTGGGGTCCCAGAAGTGATCTGTACATGCCTACTTAGTGTTAGAATATTTTCAAAATATAGGCCCAAAACATGCTAAAATCGATATCTTAGGTGCCCAAAGTCGATATCTCAAATTCAGGCCCAAAACACCCGAAAATTCGATATTTTGGGGTCCCAGAAGCGAACTGTACATGCCTACTCCGTGTTAGAGTATTTTCAAAATACAGGCCCAAAACATACTGAAAATCGATCTTTTAAGTGTCCAAAGTCGATATTTGCATGCATCTTCTGTACCCGTTTCTATCTCAAATTCAGGCTCCAAACACCCGAAAATTCAATATTTTTGGGTCCCAGAAGCGATCTGTACATGCCTACTCCTAGTTAAAGTATTTTCAAAATAAAGGCCCAAAACATGCTGAAAATCGATATTTTAGGTGACCAAAGTCAATATGTGCATGCATCTTCTGTACCCGTTTATATCTCAAATTCAGGCTCAAAACACCCGAAAGTTCGATATTTTGGGGTCCCAGAAGCGATCTGTACATGCCTACTACTAGTTAGAGTATTTTCAAAATACAGGCCCAAAACATGCTGAAAATCGATATTTTAGGTGCCCAAAGTCAATATGTGCATGCATCTTCTGTACCCGTTTATATCTCAAATTCAGGCCCAAAACACCCGAAAATTCGGTATTTTTGGGTCCTAGAAGCGATCTGTACATCCCTATTCCTAGTTAGAATGCTTTCAAGATACAGACCCACAACATACTGAAAATCGATCTTTTAGGTACCAAAAATCGATATGTAAATGCATCTTCTGTACCCGTTTATATCCCAAATTTAACCTCAAAACACCCGAAAATTCGATATTTTTGGGTCCCAGAAGCGATCTGTACATGCCTACTCAGTGCTAGAATTTTTTCAAAATATAGGCTCAAAACATGCTAAAAATCGATATTTTAAGTGTCCAAAGTCGATATGTGCATGCATCATCTGTACCCGTTTATATCTCAAATTCAGGCTCCAAACACCCGAAAATTCGATATTTTGGGGTCCCAGAAGTGATCTGTACATGCCTACTTAGTGCTAGAATATTTTCAAAATATAGGCCCAAAACATGCTAAAAATCGATATTTTATGTGCCCAAAGTCGATATCTCAAATTCAGGCCCAAAACACCCTAAAATTTGATATTTTGGGGTCCCAGAAGCGAACTGTACATGCCTACTCCGTGTTAGAGTATTTTCAAAATACAGGCCCAAAACATACTGAAAATCGATCTTTTAGGTGCCCAAAAGTCGATATGTGCATGCATCTTCAGGACCCGTTTATATCTCAAATTCAGGCTCCAAACACCCGAAAATTCGATATTTTGGGGTCCCAGAAGCGATCTGTACATGCCTACTCAGATGCAGGCCCAAAACATGCTAAAAATCGATATTTTAGGTACCCAAATTGAACATGTGTATGCATCTTCTGCACTCGTTTGTATCTCAAATTCAACCTCAAAACACCCGAAAATTCAATAATTTTGGGTCCCAGAAGTGAACTTTACATGTCTACTCAGTGCTAGAATATTTTCAAAATATTGGCCCAAAACATGCTAAAATCGATATCTTAGGTGCCCAAAGTCGATATCTCAAATTCAGGCCCAAAACACCCGAAAATTCGATATTTTGGGGTCCCAGAAGCGAACTGTACATGCCTAATCCGTGTTAGAGTATTTTCAAAATACAGGCCCAAAACATACTGAAAATCGATCTTTTAAGTGTCCAAAGTCGATATTTGCATGCATCTTCTGTACCCGTTTCTATCTCAAATTCAGGCTCCAAACACCCGAAAATTCAATATTTTTGGGTCCCAGAAGCGATCTGTACATGCCTACTCCTAGTTAAAGTATTTTCAAAATACAGGCCCAAAACATGCTGAAAATCGATATTTTAGGTGACCAAAGTCAATATGTGCATGCATCTTCTGTACCCGTTTATATCTCAAATTCAGGCTCAAAACACCCGAAAATTCGATATTTTGGGGTCCCAGAAACGATCTGTACATGCCTACTACTAGTTAGAGTATTTTCAAAATACAGGCCCAAAACATGCTGAAAATCGATATTTTAGGTGCCCAAAGTCAATATGTGCATGCATCTTCTGTACCCGTTTATATCTCAAATTCAGGCCCAAAACACCCGTAAATTCGGTATTTTTGGGTCCTAGAAGCGATCTGTACATCCCTATTCTTAGTTAGAATGTTTTCAAGATACAGACCCACAACATGCTCAAAATCGATATTTTAGGTGCCCAAAAGTCGATATGTGAATGCATCTTCTGTACCCGTTTATATTTCAAATTCAGGCTTAAAACACCGGAAAATTCGATATTTTGTGGTCCCAGAAGTGATCTGTACATGCCTACTTAGTGTTAGAATATTTTCAAAATAAAGGCCCAAAACATGCTAAAAATCGATATTTTAGGTGCCCAAAGTCGATATCTCAAATTCAGGCCCAAAACACCCGAAAATTCGATATTTTGGGGTCCCAGAAGCGAACTGTACATGCCTACTCCGTGTTAGAGTATTTTCAAAATACAGGCCCAAAACATGATGAAAATCGATATTTTAGGTGCCCAAAGTCAATATGTGCATGCATCTTCTGTACCCGTTTATATCTCAAATTCAGGCTCAAAACACCCGAAAATTCGATATTTTGGGGTCCCAGAAGCGATCTGTACATGCCTACTCAGTGCTAGAATATTTTCAAAATATAGGCCAAAACATGCTAAAAATCGATATTTTAGGTGCCCAAAGTCGATATCTCAAATTCAGGTCCAAAACACCCAAAAACTCGATATTTTGGGGTCCCAGAAGCGATCTGTACATGCCTACTCAGTGCTAGAATGTTTTCAAAATACAGGCCCAAAACATGCTGAAAATCGATATTTTAAGTGTCCAAAGTCGATATGTGCATGCATCTTCTGTACCCGTTTATATCTCAAATTCAGGCTCAAAACACCCGAAAATTCGATATTTTGGGGTCCCAGAAGCGATCTGTACATGCCTACTCCTAGTTAGAGTATTTTCAAAATACAGGCCCAAAACATGCTGAAAATCGATATTTTAGGTGCCCAAAGTCAATATGTGCATTCATCTTCTGTACCCGTTTATATCTCAAATTCAGGCTCAAAGCACCCGAAAATTCGGTATTTTTGGGTCCCAGAAGCGATCTGTACATCCCTACTCTTAGTTAGAATGTTTTCAAGATACAGACCCAAAACATGCACATGCTGAAAATCGATATTTTAGGTAGCCAAATTGAACATGTGTATGCATCTTCTGCACTCGTTTATATCTCAAATTCAACCTCAAAACACCCGAAAATTCGATAATTTTTGGTCCCAGAAGCGATCTGTACATGTCTAGTCAGTGCTAGAATGTTTTCAAAATATAGGCTCAAAACATGCTAAAAATCAATATTTTAAGTGTTTAAAGTCGATATGTGCAAGCATCTTCTGTACCCGTTTATATCTCAAATTCAGGCTCAAAACACCCGAAAATTCGATAATTTTGGGTCCCAGAAGCGATCTGTACATGCCTACTCCTAGTTAGAGTATTTCAAAATACAGGCCCAAAACATGCTGAAAATCGATATTTTAGGTGTCCAAAGTCAATATGTGCATGCATCTTCTGTACCCGTTTATATCTCAAATTCAGGCTCAAAACACCCGAAAAATCGGTATTTTTGGGTCCTAAAAGCGATCTGTACATCCCTATTCCTAGTTAGAATGTTTTCAAGATACAGACCCAAAACATGCTCAAAATCGATATTTTAGGTGCCCAAAAGTCGATATGTGCATGCATCTTCTATACCCGTTTATATCTCAAATTCATGCTCAAAACACCCAAAAATTCGATATTTTATGGTCCCAGAAGCGATCTGTACATGCCTACTCAGTGCTAGAATATTTTCAAAATATAGGCCCAAAACATGCTAAAAATCGATATTTTAGCTGCCCAAAGTAGATATTTCAAATTCATGCCCAAAACAAAATTCGATATTATGGGGTCCCAGAAGCGAACCGTACATGCCTACTCCGTGTTAGAGTATTTTCAAAATACAGGCCCAAAGCATACTGAAAATAGATTTTTTAGGTGCCCAAAAGTCGATATGTGCTTGCATCTTCTGTACCCGTTTATATCTCAAATTCAGGCTCCAAACACCCGAAAATTCGATATTTTGGGGTCCCAGAAGCGATCTATACATGCCTACTCAGATGCAGGCCCAAAACATGCTGAAAATCGATATTTTAGGTGCCCAAAGTCAACATGTGTATGCATCTTCTGCACTCATTTATATATCAAATTCAACCTCAAAACACCCGAAAATTTGATAATTTTGAGTCCCAGAAGCGATCTGTTCATGTCTAGTCATTGCTAGAATGTTTTCAAAATATAGGCTCAAAACATGCTAAAAATCGATATTTTAAGTGTCCAAAGTCGATATGTGCATGAATCTTCTGTACCCGTTTATATCTCAAATTAAGGCTTAAAACACCGGAAAATTCGATATTTTGGGGTCCCAGAAGCGATCTGTACATGCCTACTCAGTGCTAGAATATTTTCAAAATATAGGCCAAAACATGCTAAAAATCCATATTTTAGGTGCCCAAAGTCGATATCTCAAATTCAGGTCCAAAACACCCAGAAACTCGATATTTTGGGGTCCCAGAAGCGATCTGTACATGCATACTCAGTGCTAGAATGTTTTCAAAATACAGGCCCAAAACATGCTGAAAATCGATATTTTAAGTGTCCAAAGTCGATATGTGCATGCATCTTCTGTACCCGTTTATATCTCAAATTCAGGCTCAAAGCACCTGAAAATTCGATATTTTTGGGTCCCAGAAACGATCTGTACATGCCTACTCCTAGTTAGAGTATTTTCAAAATACAGGCCCAAAACATGCTGAAAATCGATATTTTAGGTGCCCAAAGTCAATATGTGCATGCATCTTCTGTACCCGTTTTTATCTCAAATTCAGGCTCAAAACACCCGAAAATTCGATATTTTGGGGTCCCAGAAGCGATCTGTATTTGCCTACTCCTAGTTAGAGTATTTTCAAAATACAGGCCCAAAACATGCTGAAAATCGATATTTTAGGTGCCCAAAGTCAATATGTGCATGCATCTTCTGTACCCGTTTTTATCTCAAATTCAGGCTCAAAACACCCGAAAATTCGATATTTTGGGGTCCCAGAAGCGATCTGTACATGCCTACTCAGTGCTAGAATATTTTCAAAATATAGGCCAAAACCTGCTAAAAATCGATATTTTAGGTGCCCAAAGTCGATATCTCAAATTCAGGTCAAAAACACCCAAAAACTCGATATTTTGGGGTCCCAGAAGCGATCTGTACATGCCTACTCAGTGCTAGAATGTATTTTAAAATACAGGCCCAAAACATGCTGAAAATCGATATTTTAAGTGTCCAAAGTCGATATGTGCATGCATCTTCTGTACCCGTTTATATCTCAAATTCAGGCTCAAAGCAACCGAAAATTCGGTATTTTTGGGTCCCAGAAGCGATCTGTACATCCCTACTCTTAGTTAGAATGTTTTCAAGATACAAACCCAAAACATGCACATGCTGAAAATCGATATTTTAGGTAGCCAAATTGAACATGTGTATGCATCTTCTGCACTCGTTTATATCTCAAATTCAACCTCAAAACACCCGAAAATTCGATAATTTTTGGTCCCAGAAGCGATCTGTACATGTCTAGTCAGTGCTAGAATGTTTTCAAAATATAGGCTCAAAACATGCTAAAAATCAATATTTTAAGTGTTTAAAGTCGATATGTGCATGCATCTTCTGTACCCGTTTATATCTCAAATTCAGGCTCAAAACACCCGAAAATTCGATAATTATGGGTCCCATAAGCGATCTGTACATGCCTACCACTAGTTAGAGTATTTCCAAAATACAGGCCCAAAACATGCTGAAAATCGATATTTTAGGTGCCCAAAGTCAATATGTGCATGCATCTTCTGTACCCGTTTATATCTCAAATTCAGGCTCAAAACACCCGAAAAATCGGTATTTTTGGGTCCTAGAAGCGATCTGTACATCCCTATTCCTAGTTAGAATGTTTTCAAGATACAGACCCAAAGCATACTGAAAATAGATCTTTAAGGTGCCCAAAAGTCGATATGTGCTTGCATCTTCTGTACCCGTTTATATCTCAAATTCAGGCTCCAAACACCCGAAAATTCGATATTTTGGTGTCCCAGAAGCGATCTGTACATGCCTACTCAGATGCAGGCCCAAAACATGCTGAAAATCGATATTTTAGGTGCCCAAAGTCAACATGTTAATGCATCTTCTGCACTTATTTATATATCAAATTCACCCTCAAAACACCCGAAAATTTGATAATTTTGAGTCCCAAAAGCGATCTGTTCATGTCTAGTCATTGCTAGAATGTTTTTAAAATATAGGCTCAAAACATGCTAAAAATCGATATTTTAAGTGTCCAAAGTCGATATGTGCATGAATCTTATGTACCCGTTTATATCTCAAATTAAGGCTCAAAACACCCAAAAATTCGATATTTTGTGGTCCCAGAAGCGATCTGTACATGCCTACTCAGTACTAGAATATTTTCAAAATATAGGCAAAAAAATGCTAAAAATCGATATTTTAGGTGCCCAAAGTCGATATGTGCATGTATCTTCTGTACCCGTTTATATCTCAAATTCACTCTCAAAACACCCGAAAATTCGATATTTTGGGGTCCGAGAAGCGATCTGTACATGCCTACTCCTAGTTAGAGTATTTTCAAAATACAGGCCCAAAACATGCTAAAAATCGATATTTTAGGTGCCCAAAGTCGATATGTGCATGCATCTTCTGTACCCGTTTATATCTCAAATTCAGGCTCAAAGCACCCGAAAATTCGGTATTTTTGGGTCCCAGAAGCGATCTGTACATCCCTACTCTTAGTTAGAATGTTTTCAAGATACAGACCCAAAACATGCTCAAAATCGATATTTTAGGTGCCCAAAGTCAACATGTGTATGCATCTTCTACACTCATTTATATATCAAATTCAACCTCAAAACACCCGAAAATTTGATAATTTTGAGTCCCAGAAGCGATCTGTTCATGTCTAGTCATTGCTAGAAAGTTTTCAAAATATAGGCTCAAAACATGCTAAAAATCGATATTTTAAGTGTCCAAAGTCGATATGTGCATGAATCTTCTGTACCCGTTTATATCTCAAATTAAGGCTTAAATCTCCGGAAAATTCGATATTTTGGGGTCCCAGAAGTGATCTGTACATGCCTACTTAGTGCTAGAATATTTTCAAAATATAGGCCAAAAACATGCTAAAAATCGATATTTTAGGTGCCCAAAGTCGATATCTCAAATTCAGGTCCAAAACACCCAAAAACTCGATATTTTGGGGTCCCAGAAGCGATCTGTACATGCCTACTCAGTGATAGAATGTTTTCAAAATACAGGCCCAAAACATGCTGAAAATCGATATTTTAAGTGTCCAAAGTCGATATGTGCATGCATCTTCTGTACCCGTTTATATCTCAAATTCAGGCTCAAAACACCCGAAAATTCGATATTTTGGGGTCCCAGAAGCGATCTGTACATGCCTACTCCTAGTTAGAGTATTTTCAAAATACAGGCCCAAAACATGCTGAAAATCGATATTTTAAGTGCCTAAAGTCAATATGTGCATGCATCTTCTGTACCCGTTTATATCTCAAATTCAGGCTCAAAACACCCGAAAATTCGATATTTTGGGGTCCCAGAAGCGATCTGTACATGCCTACTCAGTGCTAGAATATTTTCAAAATATATGCCAAAACATGCTAAAAAACGATATTTTAAGTGTCCAAAGTCGATATCTGCATGCATCTTCTGTACCCGTTTATATCTCAAATTCAGGCTCAAAACACCCGAAAATTCGATATTTTGGGGTCCCAGAAGCGATCTGTACATGCCTACTCCTAGTTAGAGTATTTTCAAAATACAGGCCCAAAACATGCTGAAAATCGATATTTTAGGTGCCCAAAGTCAATATGTGCATGCATCTTCTGTACCCGTTTATATCTCAAATTCAGGCTCAAAACACCCTAAAATTGGATATTTTGGGGTCCCAGAAGCGATCTGTACATGCCTACTCAGTGCTAGAATATTTTCAAAATATAGGCCCAAAACATGCTAAAAATCAATATTTTAGGTGCCCAAAGTCGATATCTCAAATTCAGGCCCAAAACACCTTAAAATTCGATATTTTAGGGTCCCAGAAGCGATCTGTATATGCCTACTCCGTGTTAGAGTATTTTCAAAATAAAGGCCCAAAACATACTGAAAATCGATCTTTTAGGTGCGCAAATGTCGATATGTGCATGCATCTTCTGTACCCGTTTATATTTTTCAAATTCAGGCTCCAAACACCTGAAAATTCGATATTTTGGGGTTCCAGAAGCGATCTATACATGCCTTCTCAGATGCAGGACCAAAACATGCTGAAAATCGATATTTTAGGTGCCCAAAGTCAACATGTGTATGCATCTTCTGCACTCGTTTATATCTCATATTCAACCTCAAAACACCCGAAAATTTGATAATTTTGGGTCTCAGAAGCGATCCGTACATGTCTAGTCAGTGCTAGAATGTTTTCAAAATATAGGCTCAAAACATGCTAAAAATCGATATTTTAAGTGTCCAAAGTCGATATGTGCATGCATCTTCTGTACCCGTTTATATCTCAAATTCAGGTTAAAAAATCTCAAAAATTCGATATTTTTGGGTCCCAGAAACGATCTGTACATGCCTACTCCTAGTTAGAGTATTTTCAAAATACAGGCCCAAAACATGCTGAAAATCGATATTTTAGGTGCCCAAAGTCAATATGTGCATGCATCTTCTGTACCCGTTTATATCTCAAATTCAAGCACAAAACACCTGAAACTTCGATATTTTGGGGTCCCAGAAGCGATCTGTACATGCCTGCTCAGTGCTAGAACATTTTCAAAATATAGGCCAAAACATGCTAAAAATCGATATTTTAGGTGCCCAAAGTCGATATCTCAAATTCAGGTCCAAAACACCCAAAAACTCGATATTTTGGGGTCCCAGAAGCGATCTGTACATGTCTACTCAGTGCTAGAATGTTTTCAAAATACAGGCCCAAAACATGCTGAAAATCGATATTTTAAGTGTCCAAAGTCGATATGTGCATGCATCTTCTGTACCCGTTTATATCTCAAATTCAGGCTCAAAACACCCGAAAATTCGATATTTTGGGGTCCCAGAAGCGATCTGTACATGCCTACTCCGTGTTAGAGTATTTTCAAAATACAGGCCCAAAACTTACTGAAAATCGATCTTTTAGGTGCCCAAAAGTCGATATGTGCATGCATCTTCTGTACCCGTTTATATCTTAAATTCAGGCTCCAAACACCCGAAAATTCGATATTTTGGGGTCCCAGAAGCGATCTGTACATGCCTACTCAGATGCAGGCCCAAAACATGCTGAAAATCGATATTTTAGGTGCCCAAAGTCAACATGTGTATGCATCTTCTGCACTCGTTTATATCTCAAATTCAACCTCAAAACACCCGAAAATTTGATAATTTTGGGTCCCAGAAGCGATCTGTACATGTCTAGTCAGTGCTAGAATGTTTTCAAAATATAGGTTCCAAACATGCTAAAAATCGATATTTTAAGTATCCAAAGTCGATATGTGCATGCATCTTCTGTACCCGTTTATATCTCAAATTCAGGCTCAAAACACCCGAAAATTCGATAATTTTGGGTTCCAGAAGCGATCTGTACATGCCTACTCCTAGTTAGAGTATTTTCAAAATACAGGCCCAAAACATGCTGAAAATCGATATTTTAGGTGCCCAAAGTCAATATGTGCTTGCATCTTCTGTACCCGTTTATATCTCAAATTCAAGCACAAAACTCCCGAAAATTTGATATTTGGGGGTCCCAGAAGCGATCTGTACATGCCTACTCAGTGCTAGAATATTTTCAAAATATAGGCCAAAACATGCTAAAAATCGATATTTTAAGTGCTCAAAGTCGATATCTCAAATTCAGGTCAAAAACACCCAAAACTCGATATTTTGGGGTCCCAGAAGTGATCTGTACATGCCTACTCAGTGCTAGAATGTTTAAAAAAAAAAGGCCCAAAACATGCTGAAAATCGATATTTTAAGTGTCCAAAGTCGATATGTGCATGCATCTTCTGTACCCGTTTATATCTCAAATTCAGGCTCAAAGCACCCGAAAATTCGGTATTTTTGGGTCCCAGAAGCGATCTGTACATCCCTACTCTTAGTTATAATGTTTTCAAAATACAGACCCAAAACATGCTCAAAATCGATATTTTAGGTGCCCAAAAGTCGATATGTGCATGCATCTTCTGTACCCGTTTATATCTCAAATTCAAGCACAAAACACCCGAAACTTCGATATTTGGGGGTCCCAGAAGCGATCTGTACATGCCTACTCAGTGCTAGAATAATTTCAAAATATAGGCCCAAAACATGCTAAAATTCCATATTTTAGGTGCCCAAAGTCGATATCTCAAATTCAGGTCCAAAACACCCAAAAACTCGATATTTTGGGGTCCAAGAAGCGATCTGTACATGCCTACTCAGTGCTAGAATGTTTTCAAAATACAGGCCCAAAACATGCTGAAAATCGATATTTTAAGTGTCCAAAGTCGATATGTGCATGCATCTTCTGTACCCGTTTATATCTCAAATTCAGGCTCCAAACACCCGAAAATTCGGTATTTTTGGGTCCCAGAAGCGATCTGTACATCCCTACTCCTAGTTAGAATGTTTTTAAGATACAGACCCAAAACATGCACATGCTCAAAATCGATATTTTAGGTAGCCAAATTGAACATGTGTATGCATCTTCTGCACTCGTTTATATCTCAAATTCAATCTCAAAACACCCGAAAATTCGATAATTTTTGGTCCCAGAAGCGATCTGTACATGTCTAGTCAGTGCTAGAATGTTTTCAAAATATAGGCTCAAAACATGCTAAAAATCGATATTTTAAGTGTTTAAAGTCGATATGTGCATGCATCTTCTGTACCCGTTTATATCACAAATTCAGGCTCAAAACACCCGAAAATTCGATAATTTTGGGTCCCAGAAGCGATCTGTACATGCCTACTCCTTGTTAGAGTATTTTCAAAATACAGGCCCAAAACATGCTGAAAATCGATATTTTAGGTGCCCAAAGTCAATATGTGCATGCATCTTCTGTACCCGTTTATATCTCAAATTCAGGCTCAAAACACCCGAAAATTCGGTATTTTTGGGTCCTAGAAGCGATCTGTACATGCCTACTCCTAGTTAGAGTATTTTCAAAATACAGGCCCAAAACATGCTGAAAATCGATATTTCAGGTGCCCAAAGTCAATATGTGCTTGCATCTTCCGTTCCCGTTTATATCTCAAATTCAGGCTCAAAATACCCGAAAATTCGATATTTTGGGGTCCCAGAAGCGATCTGTACATGCCTACTCAGTGCTAGAATATTTTCAAAATATAGGCCAAAACATGCTAAAAATCGATATTATAGGTGCTCAAAGTCGATATCTCAAATTCAGGTCAAAAACACCCAAAAACTCGATATTTTGGGGTCCCAGAAGCGATCTGTACATGCCTACTCAGTGCTAGAATGTTTTCAAAATACAGGCCCAAAACATACTGAAAATCGATCTTTTAGGTGCCCAAAAGTCGATATGTGCATGCATCTTCTGTGCCCGTTTATATCTCAAATTCAGGCTCCAAACACCCGAAAATTCGATATTTTGGGGTCCCAGAAGCGATCTGTACATGCCTACTCAGTGCTAGAATATTTTCAAAATATAGGCCAAAACATGCTAAAAATCGATATTTTAGGTGCCCAAAGTCGATATCTCAAATTCAGGTCCAAAACACCCAAAAACTCGATATTTTGGGGTCCCAGAAGCGATCTGTACATGCCTACTCAGTGCTAGAATGTTTTCAAAATACAGGCCCAAAACATGCTGAAAATCGATATTTTAAGTGTCCAAAGTCGATATGTGCATGCATCTTCTGTACCCGTTTATATCTCAAATTCAGGCTCAAAACACCCGAAAATTCGGTATTTTTGGGTCCCAGAAGCGATCTGTACATCCCTACTCTTAGTTAGAATGTTTTCAAGATACAGACCAAAAACATGCACATGCTCAAAATCGATATTTTAGGTAGCCAAATTGAACATGTGTATGCATCTTCTGCACTCGTTTATATCTCAAATTCAACCTCAAAACACCCGAAAATTCGATAATTTTTGATCCCAGAAGCGATATGTACATGTCTAGTCAGTGCTAGAATGTTTTCAAAATATAGGCTCAAAACATGCTAAAAATCGATATTTTAAGTGTTTAAAGTCGATATGTGCATGCATCTTCTGTACCCGTTTATATCTCAAATTCAGGCTCAAAACACCCGAAAATTCGATATTTTTGGGTCCCAGAAGCGATCTGTACACTCCTAGTTAGAGTATTTTCAAAATACATTCCCAAAACATGCTGAAAATCGATATTTTAGGTGCCCAAAAGTCGACATGTGCATGCATCTTCTGTACCCGTTTATATCTGAAATTCAGGCTCAAAACACCCGAAAATTCGATATTTTGGGGTCCCAGAAACGAACCGTACATGCCTACTCCGTGTTAGAGTATTTTCAAAATACAGGCCCAAAACATACTGAAAATCGATCTTTTAGGTGCCCAAAAGTCGATATGTGCATGCATCTTCTGTACCCGTTTATATCTCAAATTCAGGCTTCAAACACCCGAAAATTCGATATTTTGGTGTCCCAGAAGCTATCTGTACATGCCTACTCAGATGCAGGCCCAAAACATGCTGAAAATCGATATTTTAGGTGCCCAAAGTGAACATGTGTATGCATCTTCTGCACTCGTTTATATCTCAAATTCAACCTCAAAACACCCGAAAATTTGATAATTTTGAGTCCCAGAAGCGATCTGTACATGTCTAGTCAGTGCTAGAATGTTTTCAAAATATAGGCTCAAAACATGCTAAAAATCGATATTTTAAGTGTCCAAAGTCGATATGTACATGAATCTTCCGTACCCGTTTATATCTCAAATTCAGGCTTAAAACACCCGAAAATTCGATATTTTGGGGTCCCAGAAGTGATCTGTACATTCCTACTTAGTGCTAGAATATTTTCAAAATATAGGCCCAAAACATGCTAAAAATCGATATTTTATGTGCCCAAAGACGATATTTCAAATTCAGGCCCAAAACACCCTAAAATTCAATATTTTGGGGTCCCAGAAGCGAACTGTACATGCCAACTCCGTGTTACAGTATTTTCAAAATACAGGCCCAAAACATACTGAAAATCGATCTTTTAGGTGCCCAAAAGTCGATATGCGCATGCATCTTCTGTGCCCGTTTATATCTCAAATTCAGGTTCCAAACACCCGAAAATTCGATATTTTGGGGTCCCAGAAGCGATCTGTACATGCCTACTCCGTGTTAGAGTATTTTCAAGATACAGGCCCAAAACTTACTGAAAATCGATATTTTAGGTGCCCAAAAGTCGATATGTGCATGCATCTTCTGTACCCGTTTATATCTCAAATTCAGGCTCCAAACACCCGAAAATTCGATATTTTGGGGTCCCAGAAGCGATCTGTACATGCCTACTCAGATGCAGGACAAAAACATGCTGAAAATCGATATTTTAGGTGCCCAAAGTCAACATGTGTATTCATCTTCTGCACTCGTTTATATCTCAAATTCAACCTCAAAACACCCGAAAATTCGATATTTTGGGGTCCCAGAAGCGATCTGTACATGCCTACTCAGATGCAGGCCAAAAACATGCTGAAAATCGATATTTTAGGTGCCCAAAGTCAACATGTGTATGCATCTTCTGCACTCGTTTATATCTCAAATTCAACCTCAAAACACCCGAAAATTCGATATTTTTGGGTTCCAGAAGCGATCTGTACATGCCTACTCCTAGTTAGAGTATTTTCAAAATACAGGCCCAAAACATGCTGAAAATCGATATTTTAGGTGCCCAAAGTCAATATGTGCATGCATCTTCTGTACCCGTTTATATCTCAAATTCAAGCACAAAACTCCCGAAAATTCGATATTTGGGGGTCCCAGAAGCGATCTGTACATGCCTACTCAGTGCTAGAATATTTTCAAAATATAGGCCAAAACATGCTAAAAATCGATATTTTAAGTGTCCAAAGTCGATATGTACATGAATCTTCCGTACCCGTTTATATCTCAAATTCAGGCTTAAAACACCCGAAAATTCGATATTTTGGGGTCCCAGAAGTGATCTGTACATTCCTACTTAGTGCTAAAATATTTTCAAAATATAGGCCCAAAACATGCTAAAAATCGATATTTTAGGTGCCCAAAGACGATATTTCAAATTCAGGCCCAAAACACCCTAAAATTCAATATTTTGGGGTCCCAGAAGCGAACTGTACATGCCAACTCCGTGTTAGAGTATTTTCAAAATACAGGCCCAAAACATACTGAAAATCGATCTTTTAGGTGCCCAAAAGTCGATATGTGCATGCATCTTCTGTGCCCGTTTATATCTCAAATTCAGGCTCCAAACACCCGAAAATTCGATATTTTGGGGTCCCTGAAGCGATCTGTACATGCCTACTCCGTGTTAGAGTATTTTCAAAATACAGGCCCAAAACTTACTGAAAATCGATCTTTTAGGTGCCCAAAAGTCGATATGTGCATGCATCTTCTGTACCCGTTTATATCTCAAATTCAGGCTCCAAACACCCGAAAATTCGATATTTTGGGGTCCCAGAAGCGATCTGTACATGCCTACTCAGATGCAGGCCCAAAACATGCTGAAAATCGATATTTTAGGTGCCCAAAGTCAACATGTGTATGCATCTTCTGCACTCGTTTATATCTCAAATTCAACCTCAAAACACCCGAAAATTTGATAATTTTGGGTCCCAGAAGCGATCTGTACATGTCTAGTCAGTGCTAGAATGTTTTCAAAATATAGGTTCCAAACATGCTAAAAATCGATATTTTAAGTGTCCAAAGTCGATATGTGCATGCATCTTCTGTACCCGTTTATATCTCAAATTCAGGCTCAAAACACCCGAAAATTCGATAATTTTGGGTTCCAGAAGTGATCTGTACATGCCTACTCCTAGTTAGAGTATTTTCAAAATACAGGCCCAAAACATGCTGAAAATCGATATTTTAGGTGCCCAAAGTCAATATGTGCTTGCATCTTCTGTACCCGTTTATATCTCAAATTCAAGCACAAAACTCCCGAAAATTTGATATTTGGGGGTCCCAGAAGCGATCTGTACATGCCTACTCAGTGCTAGAATATTTTCAAAATATAGGCCAAAACATGCTAAAAATCGATATTTTAGGTGCTCAAAGTCGATATCTCAAATTCAGGTCAAAAACACCCAAAACTCGATATTTTGGGGTCCCAGAAGCGATCTGTACATGCCTACTCAGTGCTAGAATGTTTAAAAAAAAAGGCCCAAAACATGCTGAAAATCGATATTTTAAGTGTCCAAAGTCGATATGTGCATGCATCTTCTGTACCCGTTTATATCTCAAATTCAGGCTCAAAGCACCCGAAAATTCGGTATTTTTGGGTCCCAGAAGCGATCTGTACAACCCTACTCTTAGTTAGAATGTTTTCAAGATACAGACCCAAAACATGCTCAAAATCGATATTTTAGGTGCCCAAAAGTCGATATGTGCATGCATCTTCTGTACCCGTTTATATCTCAAATTCAAGCATAAAACACCCGAAACTTCGATATTTGGGGGTCCCAGAAGCGATCTGTACATGCCTACTCAGTGCTAGAATATTTTCAAAATATAGGCCCAAAACATGCTAAAATTCCATATTTTAGGTGCCCAAAGTCGATATCTCAAATTCAGGTCCAAAACACCCAAAAACTCGATATTTTGGGGTCCAAGAAGCGATCTGTACATGCCTACTCAGTGCTAGAATGTTTTCAAAATACAGGCCCAAAACATGCTGAAAATCGATATTTTAAGTGTCCAAAGTCGATATGTGCATGCATCTTCTGTACCCGTTTATATCTCAAATTCAGGCTCCAAACACCCGAAAATTCGGTATTTTTGGGTCCCAGAAGCGATCTGTACATCCCTACTCCTAGTTAGAATGTTTTCAAGATACAGACCCAAAACATGCACATGCTCAAAATCGATATTTTAGGTAGCCAAATTGAACATGTGTATGCATCTTCTGCACTCGTTTATATCTCAAATTCAATCTCAAAACACCCGAAAATTCGATAATTTTTGGTCCCAGAAGCGATCTGTACATGTCTAGTCAGTGCTAGAATGTTTTCAAAATATAGGCTCAAAACATGCTAAAAATCGATATTTTAAGTGTTTAAAGTCGATATGTGCATGCATCTTCTGTACCCGTTTATATCTCAAATTCAGGCTCAAAACACCCGAAAATTCGATAATTTTGGGTCCCAGAAGCGATCTGTACATGCCTACTCCTTGTTAGAGTATTTTCAAAATACAGGCCCAAAACATGCTGAAAATCGATATTTTAGGTGCCCAAAGTCAATATGTGCATGCATCTTCTGTACCCGTTTATATCTCAAATTCAGGCTCAAAACACCCGAAAATTCGGTATTTTTGGGTCCTAGAAGCGATCTGTAAATCCCTATTCCTAGTTAGAATGTTTTCAAGATACAGACCCAAAACATACTGAAAATCGATCTTTTAGGTGCCCAAAAGTCGATATGTAAATGCATCTTCTGTACCCGTTTATATCTCAAATTCAACCTCAAAACACCCGAAAATTTGATAATTTTGGGTCCCAGAAGCGATCTGTACATGTCTAGTCAGTGCTAGAATGTTTTCAAAATATAGGCTCAAAACATGCTAAAAATCGATATTTTAAGTGTCCAAAGTCGATATGTGCATGCATCTTCTGTACCCGTTTATATCTCAAATTCAGGCTCAAAATACCCGAAAATTCGATATTTTGGGGTCCCAGAAGCGATCTGTACATGCCTACTCAGTGCTAGAATATTTTCAAAATATAGGCCAAAACATGCTAAAAATCGATATTATAGGTGCTCAAAGTCGATATCTCAAATTCAGGTCAAAAACACCCAAAAACTCGATATTTTGGGGTCCCAGAAGCGATCTGTACATGCCTACTCAGTGCTAGAATGTTTTCAAAATACAGGCCCAAAACATGCTGAAAATCGATATTTTAAGTGTCCAAAGTCGATATGTGCATGCATCTTCTGTACCCGTTTATATCTCAAATTCAGGCTTAAAGCAGCCGAAAATTCGGTATTTTTGGGTCCCAGAAGCGATCTGTACATCCCTACTCTTAGTTAGAATGTTTTCAAGATACAGACCCAAAACATGCTCAAAATTGATATTTTAGTTGCCCAAAAGTCGATATGTGCATGCATCTTCTGTACCCATTTATATCTCAAATTCAGGCACAAAACACCTGAAACTTCGATATTTGGGGGTCCCAGAAGCGATCTGTACATGCCTACTCAGTGCTAGAATATTTTCAAAAAAAAGGCCGAAAACATGCTGAAAATCGATATTTTAAGTGTCCAAAGTCGATATGTGCATGCATCTTCTGTACCCGTTTATATCTCAAATTCAGGCTCAAAGCACCCGAAAATTCGGTATTTTTGGGTCCCAGAAGCGATCTGTACATCCCTACTCTTAGTTAGAATGTTTTCAAGATACAGACCCAAAACATGCTCAAAATCGATATTTTAGGTGCCCAAAAGTCGATATGTGCATGCATCTTTTGTACCCGTTTATATCTCAAATTCAAGCACAAAACACCCGAAACTTCGATATTTGGGGGTCCCAGAAGCGATCTGTACATGCCTACTCAGTGCTAGAATATTTTCAAAATATAGGCCCAAAACATGCTAAAATTCCATATTTTAGGTGCCCAAAGTCGATATCTCAAATTCAGGTCCAAAACACCCAAAAACTCGATATTTTGGGGTCCAAGAAGCGATCTGTACATGCCTACTCAGTGCTAGAATGTTTTCAAAATACAGGCCCAAAACATGCTGAAAATCGATATTTTAAGTGTCCAAAGTCGATATGTGCATGCATCTTCTGTACCCGTTTATATCTCAAATTCAGGCTCCAAACACCCGAAAATTCGGTATTTTTGGGTCCCAGAAGCGATCTGTACATCCCTACTCCTAGTTAGAATGTTTTCAAGATACAGACCCAAAACATGCACATGCTCAAAATCGATATTTTAGGTAGCCAAATTGAACATGTGTATGCATCTTCTGCACTCGTTTATATCTCAAATTCAATCTCAAAACACCCGAAAATTCGATAATTTTTGGTCCCAGAAGCGATCTGTACATGTCTAGTCAGTGCTAGAATGTTTTGAAAATATAGGCTCAAAACATGCTAAAAATCGATATTTTAAGTGTTTAAAGTCGATATATGCATGCATCTTCTGTACCCGTTTATATCTCAAATTCAGGCTCAAAACACCCGAAAATTCGATAATTTTGGGTCCCAGAAGCGATCTGTACATGCCTACTCCTTGTTAGAGTATTTTCAAAATACAGGCCCAAAACATGCTGAAAATCGATATTTTAGGTGCCCAAAGTCAATATGTGCATGCATCTTCTGTACCCGTTTATATCTCAAATTCAGGCTCAAAACACCCGAAAATTCGGTATTTTTGGGTCCTAGAAGCGATCTGTAAATCCCTATTCCTAGTTAGAATGTTTTCAAGATACAGACCCAAAACATACTGAAAATCGATCTTTTAGGTGCCCAAAAGTCGATATGTAAATGCATCTTCTGTACCCGTTTATATCTCAAATTCAACCTCAAAACACCCGAAAATTTGATAATTTTGGGTCCCAGAAGCGATCTGTACATGTCTAGTCAGTGCTAGAATGTTTTCAAAATATAGGCTCAAAACATGCTAAAAATCGATATTTTAAGTGTCCAAAGTCGATATGTGCATGCATCTTCTGTACCCGTTTATATTTCAAATTCAGGCTCAAAACTCCCGAAAATTCGATATTTTTGGGTTCTAGAAGCGATCTGTACATGCCTACTCCTAGTTAGAGTATTTTCAAAATACAGGCCCAAAACATGCTGAAAATTGATATTTTAGGTGCCCAAAGTCAATATGTGCTTGCATCTTCCGTATCCGTTTATATCTCAAATTCAACCTCAAAATACCCGAAAATTCGATATTTTGGGGTCCCAGAAGCGATCTGTACATGCCTACTCAGTGCTAGAATGTTTTCAAAATACTGGCCCAAAACATGCTGAAAATCGATATTTTAAGTGTCCAAAGTCGATATGTGCATGCATCTTCTGTACCCGTTTATATCTCAAATTCAGGCTCAAAACACCCGAAAATTCGGTATTTTTGGGTCCCAGAAGCGATCTGTACATCCCTACTCCTAGTTAGAATGTTTTCAAGATACAGACCCAAAACATGCTCAAAATTGATATTTTAGGTGCCCAAAAGTCGATATGTGCATGCATCTTCTGTACCCGTTTATATCTCAAATTCAGGCATAAAACACCCGAAACTTCGATATTTGGGGGTCCCAGAAGCGATCTGTATATGCCTACTCAGTGCTAGAATATTTTCAAAATATAGGCCTAAAACATGCTAAAAATCCATATTTTAGGTGCCCAAAGTCGATATCTCAAATTCAGGTCCAAAACACCCAAAAACTCGATATTTTGGGGTCCAAGAAGCGATCTGTACATGCCTACTCAGTGCTAGAATGTTTTCAAAATACAGGCCCAAAACATGCTGAAAATCGATATTTTAAGTGTCCAAAGTCGATATGTGCATGCATCTTCTGTACCCGTTTATATCTCAAATTCAGGCTCAAAACACCCGAAAATTCGATATTTTTGGGTCCCAGAAGCGATCTGTACATCCCTACTCCTAGTTAGAATGTTTTCAAGATACAGACCCAAAACATGCACATGCTCAAAATCGATATTTTAGGTAGCCAAATTGAACATGTGTATGCATCTTCTGCACTCGTTTATATCTCAAATTCAATCTCAAAACACCCGAAAATTCGATAATTTTTGGTCCCAGAAGCGATCTGTACATGCCTACTCCTTGTTAGAGTATTTTCAAAATACAGGCCCAAAACATGCTAAAAATCGATATTTTAGTTGCCCAAAGTCAATATGTGCATGCATCTTCTGTACCCGTTTATATCTCAAATTCAGGCTCAAAACACCCGAAAATTCGATAATTTTGGGTCCCAGAAGCGATCTGTACATGCCTACTCCTAGTTAGAATGTTTTCAAGATACAGACCCAAAACATGCACATGCTCAAAATCGATATTTTAGGTAGCCAAATTGAACATGTGTATGCATCTTCTGCACTCGTTTATATCTCAAATTCAATCTCAAAACACCCGAAAATTCGATAATTTTTAGTCCCAGAAGTGATCTGTACATGTCTAGTCAGTGCTAGAATGTTTTCAAAATATAGGCTCAAAACATACTAAAAACCGATATTTTAAGTGTTTAAAGTCGATATATGCATGCATCTTCTGTACCCGTTTATATCTCAAATTCAGGCTCAAAACACCCGAAAATTCGATAATTTTGGGTCCCAGAAGCGATCTGTACATGCCTACTCCTTGTTAGAGTATTTTCAAAATACAGGCCCAAAACATGCTGAAAATCGATATTTTAGGTGCCCAAAGTCAATATGTGCATGCATCTTCTGTACCCGTTTATATTTCAAATTCAGGCTCAAAACTCCCGAAAATTCGATATTTTTGGGTTCTAGAAGCGATCTGTACATGCCTACTCCTAGTTAGAGTATTTTCAAAATACAGGCCCAAAACATGACGAAAATTGATATTTTAGGTGCCCAAAGTCAATATGTGCTTGCATCTTCCGTACCCGTTTATATCTCAAATTCAGGCTCAAAATACCCGAAAATTCGATATTTTGGGGTCCCAGAAGCGATCTGTACATGCCTACTCAGTGCTAGAATGTTTTCAAAATACAGGCCCAAAACATGCTGAAAATCGATATTTTAAGTGTCCAAAGTCGATATGTGCATGCATCTTCTGTACCCGTTTATATCTCAAATTCAGGCTCAAAACACCCGAAAATTCGGTATTTTTGGGTCCCAGAAGCAATCTGTACATCCCTACTCCTAGTTAGAATGTTTTCAAGATACAGACCCAAAACATGCTCAAAATTGATATTTTAGGTGCCCAAAAGTCGATATGTGCATGCATCTTCTGTACCCGTTTATATCTCAAATTCAGGCATAAAACACCCGAAACTTCGATATTTGGGGGTCCCAGAAGCGATCTGTACATGCCTACTCAGTGCTAGAATATTTTCAAAATATAGGCCTAAAACATGCTAAAAATCCATATTTTAGGTGCCCAAAGTCGATATCTCAAATTCAGGTCCAAAACACCCAAAAACTCGATATTTTGGGGTCCAAGAAGCGATCTGTACATGCCTACTCAGTGCTAGAATGTTTTCAAAATACAGGCCCAAAACATTCTGAAAATCGATATTTTAAGTGTCCAAAGTCGATATGTGCATGCATCTTCTGTACCCGTTTATATCTCAAATTCAGGCTCCAAACACCCGAAAATTCGGTATTTTTGGGTCCCAGAAGCGATCTGTACATCCCTACTCCTAGTTAGAATGTTTTCAAGATACAGACCCAAAATATTGCACATGCTCAAAATCGATATTTTAGGTAGCCAAATTGAACATGTGTATGCATCTTCTGCACTCGTTTATATCTCAAATTCAATCTCAAAACACCCGAAAATTCGATAATTTTTGGTCCCAGAAGCGATCTGTACATGCCTACTCCTTGTTAGAGTATTTTCAAAATACAGGCCCAAAACATGCTAAAAATCGATATTTTAGGTGCCCAAAGTCAATATGTGCATGCATCTTCTGTACCCGTTTATATCTCAAATTCATGCTCAAAACACCCGAAAATTCGATAATTTTGGGTCCCAGAAGCGATCTGTACATGCCTACTCCATGTTAGAGTATTTTCAAAATACAGGCCCAAAACATGCTGAAAATCGATATTTTAGGTGCCCAAAGTCAATATGTGCATGCATCTTCTGTACCCGTTTATATCTCAAATTCAGGCTCAAAACACCCGAAAATTCGGTATTTTTGGGTCCTAGAAGCGATCTGTAAATCCCTATTCCTAGTTAGAATGTTTTCAAGATACAGACCCAAAACATACTGAAAATCGATCTTTTAGGTGCCCAAAAGTCGATATGTAAATGCATCTTCTGTACCCGTTTATATCTCAAAATCAACCTCAAAACACCCGAAAATTTGATAATTTTGGGTCCCAGAAGCGATCTGTACATGTCTAGTCAGTGCTAGAATGTTTTCAAAATATAGGCTCAAAACATGCTAAAAATCGATATTTTAAGTGTCCAAAGTCGATATGTGCATGCATCTTCTGTACCCGTTTATATTTCAAATTCAGGCTCAAAACTCCCGAAAATTCGATATTTTTGGGTTCTAGAAGCGATCTGTACATGCCTACTCCTAGTTAGAGTATTTTCAAAATACAGGCCCAAAACATGCTGAAAATTGATATTTTAGGTGCCCAAAGTCAATATGTGCTTGCATCTTCCGTACCCGTTTATATCTCAAATTCAGGCTCAAAATACCCGAAAATTCGATATTTTGGGGTCCCAGAAGCGATCTGTACATGCCTACTCAGTGCTAGAATGTTTTCAAAATACAGGCCCAAAACATGCTGAAAATCGATATTTTAAGTGTCCAAAGTCGATATGTGCATGCATCTTCTGTACCCGTTTATATCTCAAATTCAGGCTCAAAACACCCGAAAATTCGGTATTTTTGGGTCCCAGAAGCAATCTGTACATCCCTACTCCTAGTTAGAATGTTTTCAAGATACAGACCCAAAACATGCTCAAAATTGATATTTTAGGTGCCCAAAAGTCGATATGTGCATGCATCTTCTGTACCCGTTTATATCTCAAATTCAGGCATAAAACACCCGAAACTTCGATATTTGGGGGTCCCAGAAGCGATCTGTACATGCCTACTCAGTGCTAGAATATTTTCAAAATATAGGCCTAAAACATGCTAAAAATCCATATTTTAGGTGCCCAAAGTCGATATCTCAAATTCAGGTCCAAAACACCCAAAAACTCGATATTTTGGGGTCCAAGAAGCGATCTGTACATGCCTACTCAGTGCTAGAATGTTTTCAAAATACAGGCCCAAAACATGCTGAAAATCGATATTTTAAGTGTCCAAAGTCGATATGTGCATGCATCTTCTGTACCCGTTTATATCTCAAATTCAGGCTCCAAACACCCGAAAATTCGGTATTTTTGGGTCCCAGAAGCGATCTGTACATCCCTACTCCTAGTTAGAATGTTTTCAAGATACAGACCCAAAACATGCACATGCTCAAAATCGATATTTTAGGTAGCCAAATTGAACATGTGTATGCATCTTCTGCACTCGTTTATATCTCAAATTCAATCTCAAAACACCCGAAAATTCGATAATTTTTGGTCCCAGAAGCGATCTGTACATGCCTACTCCTTGTTAGAGTATTTTCAAAATACAGGCCCAAAACATGCTAAAAATCGATATTTTAGGTGCCCAAAGTCAATATGTGCATGCATCTTCTGTACCCGTTTATATCTCAAATTCATGCTCAAAACACCCGAAAATTCGATAATTTTGGGTCCCAGAAGCGATCTGTACATGCCTACTCCTTGTTAGAGTATTTTCAAAATACAGGCCCAAAACATGCTGAAAATCGATATTTTAGGTGCCCAAAGTCAATATGTGCATGCATCTTCTGTACCCGTTTATATCTCAAATTCAGGCTCAAAACACCCGAAAATTCGGTATTTTTGGGTCCTAGAAGCGATCTGTAAATCCCTATTCCTAGTTAGAATGTTTTCAAGATACAGACCCAAAACATGCTCAAAATCGATATTATTGGTATAGTGAAACCAGCACAGCTGGATTGCTATAGAATACGCCCCTTCTCAAGCCCAGGCCCCGTATAGGCATAATCTGGGTTGGAAGGGTCAATTCCGTGACGTTCATCAGAAGTAAATAAAATTCAAATCTGGCACTGTACTGATAGTGGAGCCACCTGGTGGTGGCGTGGTGAGGTATTAAGCCCCTCCTCCGCTGAATACCGCTCGATCACTCTGTCGCGGAACACGTCTCAGTCAACATCCACGCTCCTCTTTGCTACGCTATGGTATTGTGTCACGTGTTCCTGCTATTGGTTCTTTTGTGTTCTAGTGGCTAGCCTGCTTTGCAGATGTATCGTGTGTTTATTCTAGGAGGGTTTTAGGTGTTTATGGGTTTTTTTTCTTCGTTAGGACTGAGTTCTTTTTTCCTTAGCGAAGGGGGGCTTTTCAGCCCCTTTGTTCGGAGTTTTTCTCCGTTTTTCCCCCCTTTCACCTTTCCTCCTGCCACTAGTACATTCTTCGTGTGTATTTTATCGGGGTTTCTGGGGTTTTTAGTGAGGTTAGTGGGCGCCACGTGGGACTTCACCTCCCCACGTGGTGAGCACATGGGGTCTTTGCAGCCCTTCCTCTTGCCTTCCCCGATTATTATGTGTCCCCTCTCGGTAAAGGGGAGTGAGAATTGTGCCCTGGTTCTCTCTTCCTCTCCCGGGCGGGGGTTTTTTATTTGATTTTTGGTGTTTTTCCAATATTTTTAGCCTGGAGTGTTTCTTCTCAGGCTAGCTTGTTGGGGGCTACTTTTCGGGGTTTTTTCCCCTTCCCTGTCCTGCCTCCCTTCCTCCTGCCACTAGTACACGTCATTTAGTGTATTTTTCCTCGGGGTTTTTTGGTGTTAGCGAGGTTTTTTCCTCCCCACGTGTGGCTCTTTCCTCCCCACGTGGTGCGGGTGTAGGACTACTTAGCCCCTTATCGTTGTTTCCCCCGAGTGTGGTTTAGTGTTACGTGGGGTGCGGGGAGCGAGGATTGTGCCAGGTTCTCGTTTCCCCTTCCCAGCGTATTTTTGGGGTTTTTTCTGGTGTCTTCCCAGTTTGTCTGTTACCCTGGGAATTGCCCATCAGGCTGTCTGTGCCTCTCCTTTGGGGCCTGCAGACCGGAGGTTCTTTCCCAGCCCCCGCGGGGGGGGGGGGGGGTTTCCCGGGTTGGTGCGTGTGGGGGTTTTTTGTTTGGGGTTCGTTCCCGGGTCCGAGGGGGCTTGCTATCCCCCTCTGCCCGTGTCCTATTATTTTTGTGTGTGTCTTTGTACGCATGGCTTCACGTGTTAACCCCTTTTTTGTGAGTTTTTTCTCCCGCAGTCTAGCCACCAGCATCGTTCGCCCCACGCACCCTGCTTCACCCCCTAGGCTTGCGACCCTTTGGTGTGTAGTGTGGAAGGCTATATGTTGTGTTTTTCTCTGCACATGGCGCGAACACGTGTGCGTGTTTGCCCCTTGTGTGGGGATTTTCCCCGTGTGTGTGTTGATTGGTGTGTGCGCTCATGCTGTGACTGTCTTCCCCCGTGTGCGGTGAGTACTTGTTTGGGTTTTTTCTCCTCGGGTTTTTTAGCCCTGTGGGGAGTTAGGTTTTTTATTTGCACGTGTCCCTTCTCCTCTGTGTCTTGGGGCCTCTGCACCTTTTTGGTGTTTTTCCTTGTCAGCTCTTTTAGTGTCTTAGGATATTATTCTGATAATGTTGCCTGCACTTCTGTAGCTGCCTTACCAAGCAACGTTTTACTCACTACACCTGCTTGACTTCTTGCTACTACTGTACTGTTTTTAGTCTGCATTGTAGCATTCTTCTTCGTGCAGTACTGTTTTTTCAACATTCAGTACCTTCTCTTTTCTCACATTTCAGTACAGTTTTTATAGTTTTTAACATTATGCGGTAGGGTAGTAAGACTTTCTATCTTTCTTCTTACATAACTCTTACTTTGTGCTTGCCCTTATTGGGGGTAAGAGAAGCTTATTACTTTCTGGTAGAGTAACAAGTTCCTCCTTTTAAACCCTCTCCCTCCTTGGGTTTCCTAGGGTCTACTCTCGGCTTTTGGGGACCGTGTGTGCGGGGTTTTTTCCCCAGCAGTGTGGGGGTGAGTATGTGTGGGTTAGTGTTTTGCCTTGGGAGTTAGTGTTTCCTCCCTCGGGGTGTTTTGTGTTTTTCCATGTGTGTACACGTGGGTTCACGTGTTAACCCCCTTTTTTCTCCCGCAGTCCACTCGTGCCTTGTGTGCTTCTTCTGGCTGCACCGTGAGGTTGTTCCTCGACGTGCATCACCACTGTTCACCTTGCACATGCTTCTGCACTCCCAGGAGTACGTTCCTGCTACGTGCCTCTCGAGGTCACAGGGGATCTAACTCCTAGCACCCCGTCGAGTCCCCATCGCCTTCCCTGGATGGTTCTGTGCCTCCCTTCCATGGTTTCCCACCATTCCCGGAAGCGAGCCAGACCACCACGCTGGCCCCCCTGGCTACCTGACCGGTACCAGGACCCAGCAGGGAAGCTGCTTCGTCTCCCCCATGGGCGAGCTCCTCGAGCCGCTCTCGGGGGTGCAAGCACGAGTCCAGGAGGAGGTCTCGCCCTCAGGTCCACAGGGTTTCGGGTCCCTAGCACCCCGAGAGGCCTCCTCTCCTTCCTTTAGTCGGCACTGATAACCCCCCCGAGGTTTCCACCTCAGCAGGAGGGGGTCAGACCGTCGGGCTGCACCCCTGGTCACCTCCCAGGTACCAGGGCCCAGCAAGGAAAGGCTCCTTCTCCCCCGCGGACGCGCTCAAAGAGCCGCGCCCGAGGGAGCAAGCGTAGCACCAAATGCAGGTCCTCCTCAGCTAAGGACCCAGTGGGGTACCGACTGACGAACCTGCAGGTCCCTGCCAACTAGGCTCCGACCACAGCCTAGGGACCTACCCATGCACAACCTAGTACCAAGGAGCAGGTCCCTCTCAGCCAAGGACCCGGTAGGGTACTAACTGACAAACCTGCTAGGACCTGGCCAGCTAGGGGGCTACCCAGGCACAACCTAGTGCCAAGAACAGGACCTTTTCAGCCCAGGACCCGGTGGGGTACTAACGGGCAAGCCTGCTAGGACCTAACCAGCTAGGCTCCTACTACAGCCTAGGGTGCTACCCATGCACGACCTAGTGCCAACAGCAGGACCCACTCAGCCAAGGACCCGGTAGGGCCCCGACTGATAAACCTGTTAAGACCTGGCCAGCTAGGGTTCTACCCATGCACATCCTAGGGCCAAGAGCAGGACCCGCTCAGCCAAGGACCCGGTAGGGTACTGACTGACAAGCCTGCAAGGACCTGGCCAGCCAGTCTCCTCCACTATCTAGGTGCTGCCTATGCACAACCTAGCACCAATAGCAGGACCCGCTCAACCAACAACCCGGGAGGGTACTGACTGAGAGGCCTGCTGGGACCTAGCCAGCTAGGCTTCGACCACAGCCAAGGTTCTACCTGTGCACAACCTAGGGGCTACCTCGGGCTCAGCCAAGGCGCTACCTATGCACAACCTAGGGCGCTACCCGGGGCTCAACCTAGTGCGACATGGTCCTCAGCCTAGGGGCTACCTGGACCTGAACCTAGTGGCTACCTGGACCTGAACCTAGTGGCTAGCTGGACCTGAACCTGGGGTCCCAGCCTAGGGGGTACCTGGGACTCAGCCTACGGCAGCTAGTTCATGAGAGTTTATAACACACGGCCTCTTTGCCGCGTGAGGGAAATAGGAGAGCGAATGCGATAACGTTTCAAAACGTTCTCAGAGCTGTAACAACACTCAAACTCGGAGGTTTTTCCAGTCACTGGCCTCCCTGACAGTGACGTTTTTACGTCCCTCTTTTCCCGTAATGATTCGCAGGTGGTCACCAGGGTTCCCCGAAACGTGAATCATTCTTTACCAAGAACGAGACACCCTACCCTGTGCTGACGTAGGTTTTCAATGGAGGTATGTCTTCCAGCGGTGGGGCAACTGTTGGTCCCCCATAATTTCCCACAAAAGTTTGTTTATTCATAGTTTGGCTTTGCCTCCCCAGACATTTCAGGTAACTGCTTGACCCACCAGTCTTCTGTTCTGCTTGGCTGGGAAGTTTTCAAAGTAGTTTCCTCACCTCACGGTGGTCCTTACCAAATTCAAACAAACCATTGATAAACTATACGGCTCCGGTAGTTGCCTACCGTCCTACCAAGCTGCACATGTCACTCTTGGTGTCATGTCCAAGCTCTCAAGGATGATATTACAGCTACCCTAGTCCTCGCCTCGGATCACCTGTTTTGTATCCCCATAACAGGGAGACATGGAGCAGCAAGATTTGTGTCTTGTACACCATACTCACTCAATGGGGGCTTCTTAACTACGTCCTTAACCTTTCATCGCACGCATTCCACTTAGGGGATGGGGGCGAGGGGATATTGGGGCTTCGGCTTTCCCTGGTCGATGCCTTGTATTAGTGCTCAGGACGGTCCTGGCGTTACACTCTCGACACTGTCCCAGACAGCCTCGTGAGATTTAAGGTTCGCCTCATTCCCTAGTGGGGGAGCCGGCCAATTATGTGCCACCCCACAGCCCCACTATTGCAACGGTACCCGTTCCTGAACCCGCCCTTCTCACCTTCCCTGCCGCGTCGCCGGTAGGGGACTCGAGTCCACCTGGGGATTTTGGAGCCGTTCCCGTTCCCCCAATCTCTCTGGGTCTCGAGTCCCCGGGGGGCACCCTGGCGGAGGAGCTGGCTGCCTCTCCTCCCCCTTTCCCGTCGCCTCATCCTGTGGACGACGGGTACCTTCCCTACTCTTGGGCCTTTCTTCCTTCATCCTGGACTCACTCTTCAGAGGAGGTCAGACAGGTGCGTAGTCTCCCGATCCTTCTCAACCAGAGGTTTGGGTGAGGAGGCACGACGGGCTAGTGAAGCGGGAAGCGGACGAACTTTTTGGTTTGTCCGTAGGCCACGCGCCCTTCCCCACCTACCATGGTGGAGGCGGCGGGACCCGTTCCTGGACCTGCTCTATCCGAGTCCCCGCGGGGGAGCGGGTACGGGATCTGGGGGCGGGCGGGACATCCACCACATCCTTCAAGACGAGGTATCTGTTCCACTCGCTCTCCCTCACCCCCTGTGTTGCAATGGGGACTCCGCCCACCTTACCACAGGGTCCCCGTGGGAGACAGAAAAGGGGGAGGGTGCGCCCGAATGGAAAAGGTCGGACGACTTACCTTCTGTCACCAGTCATCCCTTACGTCATCTCCATTCTGTACAGTCTCATGTTTAGAACATCTTGGTGTTTCTTTTCTCCTCTCGGGATATTTTACCCGAACCTAGTCCATAGCCTAGGTTCGGAGGACCCTAACAACAAAAATGGGGGGGGGGGTCCTCGACCCCCTGGCCTATCCCCTCGAGGGTGTCTTTAAAGACTTACGACTTGTAACACTTTCTGGTTTTAACCGAAAGTTGTCCGTATATAATGATAATAAATTATATGCGTAACAACCCTTCCACAGCAGCTACCACCCTAGCTTTGGGAAATCGTTTTACGATGGTCGGCCACCTCCACTGTTCGCCTCACGCACCCTGCTTCACGCCCAAGGGTTACGACCCTTTGGCGCGCGGTGTGTGCCGCCCCGGGGCTGAGCTGTGTCGGGAGACACCCGCCTCTGCCCGCCCCCAAAACTCCCCCGCCCTTGCCTCCTTTTGTAACACGGGGACTAGGGCCTGGAGAATGGCGGGCCCAGACTCCCTCCTGGCCCTTCACCGCGTCCTTTTCCTACCTGACCTTCGAGGGGGTTCCTCTGGAGGTTTGTCACCTCCTCCAGAAAGCTCTCTTCCTGCTCGCCTTAGCTACAGGGTACAGGGCCTCTCAGTTGGCAGCCCTTACCCATCACACAGCCTTTTCATCTGTAAGCCCTAACCTTACTTCTTTAACTATCCCCCCATCTCCCGCTTTCCTGGCTAAGAACGAGCAGGCTGACGACAGGATTGGCCCTCTCGCAGTACCCTCGTTCCTGAGGGCTGGAAGTTTCCACCCCCTCTGGCCAGTCCACGCGTTTACTACATACGTGGAGGCGACGAGAGGGGCTTCTCCGGACCACCTCTTCTACAACTCTAGGTCCGGTAACCCTCTTTTCCCTAGGTCAATCGGATGGGTGACTGGATATATATATTAAACACAGGATTACTGCATCCTTGTGTCCTCCTTCATCCTCTCGGGATCGCATGACCTGAGCCGGGGCCATAGCCCTAGCTCAGAGGACTTTAATAACAAAGGGGGGAGGGGTGGGGGGGAGGCGGGGGCACCCCCTCTCCTATACCTGACCCCTCGAGTCTGCCTATATAGACTTTAGTTGGTTAACAATTCTGGTCTATAACAGAATAGTCTACGGTATATATATTTTATTATAAGCTATTACAATACTTCCACCACAGCTCGTCCCCTAGCCATTGTTGGAAGTTGCTTTAGCTTCAGCCTCACCTTAGCTCGGTTACCTGTTATGATGGGGGGGGGGGCAGGGTCACGGCTAGGGTCACCCCTCCCCCTCCTCTCCTAGACCCGACCCCTCGAGTCTGCCTTTAAAGAAGACTCGAACCCTCGAGTCTGCCTATAAAGACTTTATGTGTAACAATTCTGGTCTATAACAGAATGGCCTACGGGTATATGGGATAAGCTACTACACCCCCACCACGGCTACTCACCTAGCCAGTGTTGGGAGGTGCGTTAGCTTCTGCCTCACCGGGCTCGGTTACCTTTCCTGCCCTCCGCTCTCAACCACTCTTAACTAGCACGTGATTGCCTCCACCTCACCTCCCACCTACCGCATCGCATGCATAGCAATCCAGCTGTGCTGGTTTCACTATACCAATAATAGTGCATTTGTCGCGGCTTCTGGCCGCTTAAATTGTATTTATTGGTTGTGAAACCAGCACAGCTTTGACTGTCCCACCCACCTCCCGATGCGGCAGGCATTCACTTCTTTCTCATTGGAGTGATTGAGCGGTATTCAGCGGAGGAGGGGCTTAATACCTCACCACGCCACCACCAGGTGGCTCCACTATCAGTACAGCGCCAGATTTGAATTTTATTTACTTCTGATGAACGTCACGGAATTGACCCTTCCAACCCAGATTATGCCTATACGGGGCCTGGGCTTGAGAAGGGGCGTATTCTATAGCAATCCAGCTGTGCTGGTTTCACAACCAATAAATACAATTTAAGCGGCCAGAAGCCGCGACAAATGCACTATTTTAGGTGCCCAAAAGTCGATATGTGCATGCATCTTCTGTACCCGTTTATATCTCAAATTCAGGCTCAAAACACCCAAAAATTCGATATTTTATGGTCCCAGAAGCGATCTGTACATGCCTACTCAGTGCTAGAATATTTTCAAAATATAGGCCCAAAACATGCTAAAAATCGATATTTTAGGTGCCCAAAGTAGATATTTCAAATTCAGGTCCAAAACACCCGAAAATTCGATATTTTGGGGTCCCAAAAGCGAACCGTACATGCCTACTCCGTGTTAGAGTATTTTCAAAATACAGGCCCAAAACATACTGAAAATCGATCTTTTAGGTGCCCAAAAGTCGATATGTAAATGCATCTTCTGTACCCGTTTATATCCCAAATTTAACCTCAAAACACACGAAAATTCGATATTTTTAGGTCCCAGAAGCGATCTGTACATGCCTGCTCAGTGCTAGAATTTTTTCAAAAAATAGGCTCAAAACATGCTAAAAATCGATATTTTAATTGTCCAAAGTCGATATGTGCATGAATCATCTGTACCCGTTTATATCTCAAATTCAGGCTCAAAACACCCGAAAATTCGATATTTTGGGGTCCCAGAAGTGATCTGTACATGCCTACTTAGTGCTAGAATATTTTCAAAATATAGGCCCAAAACATGCTAAAAATCGATATTTTAAGTGCCCAAAGTCGATATCTCAAATTCAGGCCCAAAACACCCTAAAATTCGATATTTTGTGGTCCCAGAAACGAACTGTACATGCCTACTCCGTGTTAGAGTATTTTCATAATACAGGCCCAAAACATACTGAAAATCGATCTTTTAGGTGCCCAAAAGTCGATATGTGCATGCATCTTCTGTACCCGTTTCTATCTCAAATTCAGGCTCCAAACACCCGAAAATTCGATATTTTGGGGTCCCAGAAGCGATCTGTACATGCCTACTCCGTGTTAGAATATTTTCAAAATACAGGCCCAAAACATACTGAAAATCGATCTTTTAGCTGCCCAAAAGTCGATATGTGCATGCATCTTCTGTACCCGTTTATATCTCAAATTCAGGCTCCAAACACCCGAAAATTCGATATTTTGGGGTCCCAGAAGCGATCTGTACATGCCTACTCAGATGCAGGCCCAAAACATGCTGAAAATCGATATTTTAGGTGCCCAAAGTCAACATGTGTATGCATCTTCTGCACTCGTTTATACCTCAAATTCAACCTCAAAACACCCGAAAATTTGATAATTTTGGGTCCCAGAAGCGATCTGTACATGTCTAGTCAGTGCTAGAATGTTTTCAAAATATAGGCTCAAAACATGCTAAAAATCGATATTTTAAGTGTCCAAAGTCGATATGTGCATGCATATTCTGTACCCGTTTATATCTCAAATTCAGGCTCAAACCACCCGAAAATTCGATATTTTTGGGTCCCGGAAGCGATCTGTACATGCCTACTCCTAGTTAGAGTATTTTCAAAATACAGGCCCAAAACATGCTAAAAATCGATATTTTAGGTGCCCAAAGTCAATATGGGAATGCATCTTCTGTACCCGTTTATATCTCAAATTCAGGCTCCAAACACCCGAAAATTCGATATTTTGGGGTCCCAGAAGCGATCTGTACATGCCTACTCAGATGCAGGCCCAAAACATGCTGAAAATCGATATTTTAGGTGCCCAAAGTCAACACGTGTATGCATCTTCTGCACTCGTTTATACCTCAAATTCAACCTCAAAACACCCGAAAATTTGATAATTTTGGGTCCCAGAAGCGATCTGTACATGTCTAGTCAGTGCTAGAATGTTTTCAAAATATAGGCTCAAAACATGCTAAAAATCGATATTTTAAGTGTCCAAAGTCGATATGTGCATGCATATTCTGTACCCGTTTATATCTCAAATTCAGGCTCAAAACACCCGAAAATTCGATATTTTTGGGTCCCGGAAGCGATCTGTACATGCCTACTCCTAGTTAGAGTATTTTCAAAATACAGGCCCAAAACATGCTGAAAATCGATATTTTAGGTGCCCAAAGTTAATATGGGAATGCATCTTCTGTACCCGTTTATATCTCAAATTCAGGCTTAAAACACCCGAAAATTCGATATTTTGGGGTCCCAAAAGCGATCTGTACATGCCTACTCAGTGCTAGAATATTTTCAAAATATAGGCCAAAACATGCTAAAAATCGATATTTTAGGTGCCCAAAGTCGATATCTCAAATTCAGGTCCAAAACACCCAAAAACTCGATATTTTGGGGTCCCAGAAGCAATCTGTACATGCCTACTCCTAGTTAGAGTATTATCAAAATACAGGCCCAAAACATGCTGAAAATCGATATTTTAGGTGCCCAAAGTCAATATGTGCATGCATTTTCTGTACCCGTTTATATCTCAAATTCAGGCTCAAAACACCCGAAAATTCGATATTTTGGGGTCCCAGAAGCGATCTGTACATGCCTACTCAGTGCTAGAATATTTTCAAAATATAGGCCAAAACATGCTAAAAATCGATATTTTAGGTGCCCAAAGTCGATATCTCAAATTCAGGTCCAAAACACCTTAAAATTCGATATTTTGGTGTCCCAGAAGCTATCTGTACATGCCTACTCAGATGCAGGCCCAAAACATGCTGAAAATCGATATTTTAGGTGCCCAAAGTCAACATGTGTATGCATCTTCTGCACTCGTTTATATCTCATATTCAACCTCAAAACACCCGAAAATTTGATAATTTTGAGTCCCAGAAGCGATCTGTACATGTCTAGTCAGTGCTAGAATGTTTTCAAAATATAGGCTCAAAACATGCTAAAAATCGATATTTTAAGTGTCCAAAGTCGATATGTGCATGAATCTTCCGTACCCGTTTATATCTCAAATTCAGGCTTAAAACACCCGAAAATTCGATATTTTGGGGTCCCAGAAGTGATCTGTACATGCCTACTTAGTGCTAGAATATTTTCAAAATATAGGCCCAAAACATGCTAAAAATCGATATTTTAGGTGCCCAAAGTCGATATCTCAAATTCAGGCCCAAAACACCTTAAAATTCGATATTTTGGGGTCCCAGAAGCGATCCGTACATGCCTACTCAGATACATGCCCAAAACATGCTAAAAATCGATATTTTAGGTAGCCAAATTGAACTTGTGTATGCATCTTCTGCACTCGTTTATATCTCAAATTCAACCTCAAAACACCCGAAAATTCGATAATTTTGGGTCCCAGAAGCGATCTGTACATGTCTAGTCAGTGCTAGAATGTTTTCAAAATATAGGCTCAAAACATGCTAAAAATCGATATTTTAAGTGTCCAAAGTCGATATGTGCATGCATCTTCTGAACCCGTTTATATCTCAAATTCAGGCTCAAAACACCCGAAAATTCGATAATTTTGGGTCCCAGAAGCGATCTGTACATGCCTACTCCTAGTTAGAGTATTTTCAAAATACAGGCCAAAACATGCTGAAAATCGATATTTTAGGTGCCCAAAGTCAATATGTACATGAATCTTTTGTACCCGTTTATATCTCAAATTCAGGCCCAAAACACCCGAAAATTCAATATTTTTGTGTCCTAGAAGCGATCTGTACATCCCTATTCCTAGTTAGAATGTTTTCAAGATACAGACCTAAAACATGCTCAAAATCGATATTTTAGGTGCCCAAAAGTCGATATGTGCATGCATCTTCTGTACCCGTATATATCTCAAATTCAGGCTCAAAAACACCCAAAAATTTGATATTTTATGGTCCCAGAAGCGATCTGTACATGCCTACTCAGTGCTAGAATATTTTCAAAATATAGACCCAAAACATGCTAAAAATCGATATTTTAGGTGCCCAAAGTCGATATTTCAGATTCAGGCCCAGAACACCCGAAAATTCGATATTTTGGGGTCCCAGAAGCGAACCGTACATGCCTACTCCGTGTTAGAGTATTTTCAAAATACAGGCCCAAAACATACTGAAAATCGATCTTTTAGGTGCCCAAAAGTCGATATGTGCATGCATCTTCTGTACCCGTTTATATCTCAAATTCAGGCTCCAAACACCCGAAAATTCGATATTTTGGTTTCCCAGAAGCGATCTGTACATGCCTACTCAGATGCAGGCCCAAAACATGCTGAAAATCGATATTTTAGGTGCCCAAAGTCAACATGTGTATGCATCTTCTGCACTCGTTTATATCTCAAATTCAACCTCAAAACACCCGAAAATTTGATAATTTTGAGTCCCAGAAGCGATCTGTACATGTCTAGTCAGTGCTAGAATGTTTTCAAAATAAAGGCTCAAAACATGCTAAAAATCGATATTTTAAGTGTCCAAAGTCGATATGTGCATGAATCTTCTGTACCCGTTTATATCTCAAATTCAGGCTTAAAACACCCGAAAATTCTATATTTTGTGGCCCCAGAAGTGATCTGTACATGCCTACTTAGTGCTAGAATATTTTCAAAATATAGGCCCAAAACATGCTAAAAATCGATATTTTAGGTGCCTAAAGTCGATATCTCAAATTCAGGCCCAAAACACCCGAAAATTCGATATTTTGGGGTCCCAGAAGCGAACTGTACATGCCTACTCCGTGTTAGAGTATTTTCAAAATACAGGCTCAAAACATACTGAAAATCGATCTTTTAGTTGCCCAAAAGTCGATATGTAAATGCCTCTTCTGTACCCGTTTATATCCCAAATTTAACCTCAAAACACCCGAAAATTCGATATTTTTGGATCCCAGAAACGATCTGTACATGCCTGCTCAGTGCTAGAATTTTTTTAAAAAATAGGCTCAAAACATGCTAAAAATCGATATTTTAAGTGTCCAAAGTCGATATGTGCATGCATCATCTGTACCCGTTTATATCTCAAATTCAGGCTCAAAACACCCGAAAATTCGATATTTTGGGGTCCCAGAAGTGATCTGTACATGCCTACTTAGTGCTAGAATATTTTCAAAAAATAGGCCCAAAACATGCTGAAAATCGATATTTTAAGTGCCCAAAGTCGATATCTCAAATTCAGGCACCAAACACTCGAAAATTCGATATTTTTGGGTCCCAGAAGCGATCTGTACATGCCTACTCCGTGTTAGAGTATTTTCAAAATACAGACCGAAAACATACTGAAAATCGATCTTTTAGGTGCCCAAAAGTCGATATGTGCATGCATCTTCTGAACCTGTTTATATCTCAAATTCAGGCTCAAAACACCCGAAAATTCGATAATTTTGGGTCCCAGAAGCGATCTGTACATGCCTACTCCTAGTTAGAGTATTTTCAAAATACAGGCCCTAAACATGCTGAAAATCGATATTTTAGGTGCCCAAAGTCAATATGTACATGCATCTTTTGTACCTGTTTATATCTCAAATTCTGGCCCAAAACACCCGAAAATTCGGTATTTTTGGGTCCTAGAAGCGATCTGTACATCCCTATTCCTAGTTAGAATGTTTTCAAGATACAGACCTAAAACATGCTCAAAATCGATATTTTAGGTGCCCAAAAGTCGATATGTGCATGCATCTTCTGTACCCGTATATATCTCAAATTCAGGCTCAAAAACACCCAAAAATTTGATATTTTATGGTCCCAGAAGCGATCTGTACATGCCTACTCAGTGCTAGAATATTTTCAAAATATAGACCCAAAACATGCTAAAAATCGATATTTTAGGTGCCCAAAGTCGATATTTCAGATTCAGGCCCAGAACACCCGAAAATTCGATATTTTGGGGTCCCAGAAGCGAACCGTACATGCCTACTCCGTGTTAGAGTATTTTCAAAATACAGGCCCAAAACATACTGAAAATCGATCTTTTAGGTGCCCAAAAGTCGATATGTGCATGCATCTTCTGTACCCGTTTATATATCAAATTCAGGCTCCAAACACCCGAAAATTCGATATTTTGGTTTCCCAGAAGCGATCTGTACATGCCTACTCAGATGCAGGCCCAAAACATGCTGAAAATCGATATTTTAGGTGCCCAAAGTCAACATGTGTATGCATCTTCTGCACTCGTTTATATCTCAAATTCAACCTCAAAACACCCGAAAATTTGATAATTTTGAGTCCCAGAAGCGATCTGTACATGTCTAGTCAGTGCTAGAATGTTTTCAAAATAAAGTCTCAAAACATGCTAAAAATCGATATTTTAAGTGTCCAAAGTCGATATGTGCATGAATCTTCTGTACCCGTTTATATCTCAAATTCAGGCTTAAAACACCCGAATATTCGATATTTTGTGGCCCCAGAAGTGATCTGTACATGCCTACTTAGTGCTAGAATATTTTCAAAATATAGGCCCAAAACATGCTAAAAATCGATATTTTAGGTGCCCAAAGTCGATATCTCAAATTCAGGCCCAAAACACACGAAAATTCGATATTTTGGGGTCCCAGAAGCGAACTGTACATGCCTACTCCGTGTTAGAGTATTTTCAAAATACAGGCTCAAAACATACTGAAAATCGATCTTTTAGTTGCCCAAAAGTCGATATGTAAATGCCTCTTCTGTACCCGTTTATATCCCAAATTTAACCTCAAAACACCCGAAAATTCGATATTTTTGGATCCCAGAAACGATCTGTACATGCCTGCTCAGTGCTAGAATTTTTTTTAAAAATAGGCTCAAAACATGCTAAAAATCGATATTTTAAGTGTCCAAAGTCGATATGTGCATGCATCATCTGTACCCGTTTATATCTCAAATTCAGGCTCAAAACACCCGAAAATTCGATATTTTGGGGTCCCAGAAGTGATCTGTACATGCCTACTTAGTGCTAGAATATTTTCAAAAAATATGCCCAAAACATGCTGAAAATCGATATTTTAAGTGCCCAAAGTCGATATCTCAAATTCAGGCACCAAACACTCGAAAATTCGATATTTTTGGGTCCCAGAAGCGATCTGTACATGCCTACTCCGTGTTAGAGTATTTTCAAAATACAGACCGAAAACATACTGAAAATCGATCTTTTAGGTGCCCAAAAGTCGATATGTGCATGCATCTTCTGTACCCGTTTATATTTCAAATTCAGGCTCCAAACACCCGAAAATTCGATATTTTGGGGTCCCAGAAGCGATCTTAACATGCCTACTCAGATGCAGGCCCAAAACATGCTGAAAATCGATATTTTAAGTGCCCAAAGTCAACATGTGTATGCATCTTCTGCACTCGTTTATATCTCAAATTCAACCTCAAAACACCCGAAAATTTGATAATTTTGGGTCCCAGAAGCGATCTGTACATGTCTAGTCAGTGCTAGAATGTTTTTTTAAAAAATAGGCTCAAAACATGCTAAAAATCGATATTTTAAGTGTCCAAAGTCGATATGTGCATGCATCTTCTGTACCCGTTTATATCTCAAATTCAGGCTCAAAACACCCGAAAATTCGATATTTTTGGGTTCCAGAAGCGATCTGTACATGCCTACTCCTAGTTAGAGTATTTTCAAAATACAGGCCCAAAACATGCTGAAAATCGATATTTTCGGTGCCCAAAGTCAATATGTGCTTGCATCTTCTGTACCCGTTTATATCTCAAATTCAGGCTCAAAACACCCGAAAATTCGATATTTTGGGGTCCCAGAAGCGATCTGTACATGCCTACTCAGTGTTAGAGTATTTTCAAAATACAGGCCCAAAACATACTGAAAATCGATATTTTAAGTGTCCAAAGTCGATATGTGCATGAATCTTCCGTACCCGTTTATATCTCAAATTCAGGCTTAAAACACCCGAAAATTCGATATTTTGGGGTCCCAGAAGCGATCTTTACATGCCTACTCAGATGCAGGCCCAAAACATGCTGAAAATCGATATTTTAGGTGCCCAAAGTCAACATGTGTATGCATCTTCTGCACTCGTTTATATCTCAAATTCAACCTCAAAACACCCGAAAATTTGATAATTTTGGGTCCCAGAAGCGATCTGTACATGTCTAGTCAGTGCTAGAATGTTTTTTTAAAATATAGGCTCAAAACATGCTAAAAACCGATATTTTAAGTGTCCAAAGTCGATATGTGCATGCATCTTCTGTACCCGTTTATATCTCAAATTCAGGCTCAAAACACCCGAAAATTCGATATTTTTGGGTTCCAGAAGCGATCTGTACATGCCTACTCCTAGTTAGAGTATTTTCAAAATACAGGCCCAAAACATGCTGAAAATCGATATTTTCGGTGCCCAAAGTCAATATGTGCTTGCATCTTCTGTACCCGTTTATATCTCAAATTCAGGCTCAAAACACCCGAAAATTCGATATTTTGGGGTCCCAGAAGCGATCTGTACATGCCTACTCAGTGCTAGAATATTTTCAAAATATAGGCCAAAACATGCTAAAAATCGATATTTTAGGTGCTCAAAGTCGATATCTCAAATTCAGGTCCAAAACACCCAAAAACTCGATATTTTGGGGTCCCAGAAGCGATCTGTACATGCCTACTCAGTGCTAGAATGTTTTCAAAATACAGGCCCAAAACATGGTGAAAATCGATATTTTAAGTGTCCAAAGTCGATATGTGCATGCATCTTCTGTACACGTTTATATCTCAAATTCAGGCTCAAAGCACCCGAAAATTCGGTATTTTTGGGTCCCAGAAGCGATCTGTACATCCCTACTCTTAGTTAGAATGTTTTCAAGATACAGACCCAAAACATGCTCAAAATCGATATTTTAGGTGCCCAAAAGTCGATATGTGCATGCATCTTCTGTACCCGTTTATATCTCAAATTCAAGCACAAAACACCCGAAACTTCGATATTTGGGGATCCCAGAAGCGATCTGTACATGCCTACTCAGTGCTAGAATATTTTCAAAATATAGGCCCAAAACATGCTAACAATCCATATTTTAGGTGCCCAAAGTCGATATCTCAAATTCAGGTCCAAAACACCCAAAAAATCGATATTTTGGGGTCTAAGAAGCGATCTGTACATGCCTACTCAGTGCTAGAATGTTTTAAAAATATAGGCTCAAAACATGCTAAAAATCGATATTTTAAGTGTTAAAAGTCGATATGTGCATGCATCTTCTGTACCCGTTTATATCTCAAATTCAGGCTCAAAACATCCGAAAATTCGATAATTTTGGGTCTCAGAAGTGATCTGTACATGCCTACTCCTTGTTAGAGTATTTTCAAAATATAGGCCCAAAACATGCTGAAAATCGATATTTTAGGTGCCCAAAGTCAATATGTGCATGCATCTTCTGTACCCGTTTATATCTCAAATTCAGGCTCAAAACACCCAAAAATTCGGTATTTTTGGGTGCTAGAAGCGATCTGTAAATCCCTATTCCTAGTTAGAATGTTTTCAAGATACAGACCCAAAACATGCTCAAAATCGATATTTTAGGTGCCCAAAAGTCGATATGTGCATGCATCTTCTGTACCCGTTTATATCTCAAATTCAGGCACAAAACACCCGAAAATTCGATATTTGGGGGTCCCAGAAGCGATCTGTACATGCCTACTCAGTGCTAGAATATTTTCAAAATATAGGCTCAAAACATGCTAAAAATCCATATTTTAGGTGCCCAAAGTCGATATCTCAAATTCAGGTCCAAAACACCCAAAAACTCGATATTTTGGGGTCCAATAAGCGATCTGTACATGCCTACTCAGTGCTAGAATGTTTTCAAAATACAAGGCCAAAACATGCTGAAAATCGATATTTTAAGTGTCCAAAGTCGATATGTGCATGCATCTTCTGTACCCGTTTATATCTCAAATTCAGGCTCAAAACACCCAAAAATTCGATAATTTATGGTCCCAGAAGCGATCTGTACATATCTACTCAGTTCTAGAATATTTTCAAAATATAGGCCCAAAACATGCTAAAAATCGATATTTTAGGTGCCCAAAGTAGATATTTCAAATTCAGCCCCAAAACACCCGAAAATTCGATATTTTGGGGTCCCAGAAGCGAACCGTACATGCCTATTCCGTGTTAGAGTATTTTCAAAATACAGGCCCAAAACATACTGAAAATCGATCTTTTAGGTGCCCAAAAGTCGATATGTAAATGCATCTTGTGTACCCGTTTATATCCCAAATTTAACCTCAAAACACACGAAAATTCGATATTTTTGGGTCCCAGAAGCAAACTGTACATGCCTGCTCAGTGCTAGAATTTGTTCAAAAAATAGGCTTAAAACATGCTAAAAATCGATATTTTAAGTGTCCAAAGTCGATATGTGCATAAATCATCTGTACCCGTTTATATCTCAAATTCAGGCTCAAAACACCCAAAAATTCGATATTTTAGGGTCCCAGAAGTGATCTGTACATGCCTACTTAGTGCTAGAATATTTTCTAAATATAGGCCCAAAACATGCTAAAAATCGATATTTTAAGTGCCCAAAGTCGATATCTCAAATTCAGGCCCAAAACACCCTAAAATTCGATATTTTGGGGTCCCAGAAACGAACTGTACATGCCTACTCCGTGTTAGAGTATTTTCAAAATACAGGCCCAAAACATATTGAAAATCGATCTTTTAGCTGCCCAAAAGTCGATATGTGCATGCATCTTCTGTACCCGTTTATATCTCAAATTCAGGCTCCAAACACCCGAAAATTCGATATTTTGGGGTCGCAGAAGCGATCTGTACATGCCTACTCAGATGCAGGCCCAAAACATGCTGAAAATCGATATTTTAGGTGCCCAAAGTCAACATGTGTATGCATCTTCTGCACTCGTTTATACCTTAAATTCAACCTCAAAACACCCGAAAATTTGATAATTTTATGTCCCAGAAGCGATCTGTACATGTCTAGTCAGTGCTAGAATGTTTTCAAAATATAGGCTCAAAACATGCTAAAAATCGATATTTTAAGTGTCCAAAGTCGATATGTGCATGCATCTTCTGTACCCGTTTATATCTCAAATTCAGGCTCAAAACACCCGAAAATTCGATATATTTGGGTCCCGGAAGCGATCTGTACATGCCTACTCCTAGTTAGAGTATTTTCAAAATACAGGCCCAAAACATGCTGAAAATCGATATTTTAGGTGCCCAAAGTCAATATGGGCATGCATCTTCTGTACCCGTTTATATCTCAAATTCAGGCTCAAAACACCCGAAAATTCGATATTTTGGGGTCCCAGAAGCGATCTGTACATGCCTACTCAGTGCTAGAATATTTTCAAAATATAGGCCAAAACATGCTAAAAATCGATATTTTAGGTGCCCAAAGTCGATATCTCAAATTCAGGTCCAAAACACCCAAAAACTCGATATTTTGGGGTCCAAGAAGCGATCTGTAGATGCCTACTCCTAGTTAGAATGTTTTCAAGATACAGACCCAAAACATGCACATGATCAAAATCGATATTTTAGGTGCCCAAAAGTCGATATGTGCATGCATCTTCTGAACCCGTTTATATCTCAAATTCAGGCTCAAAACACCCGAAAATTGGATATTTTGGGGTCCCAGAAGCGATCTGTACATGCCTACTCAGTGCTAGAATATTTTCAAAATATAGGCCCAAAACATGCTAAAAATCGATATTTTAGGTGCCCAAAGTCGATATATCAAATTTAGTCCAAAAACACCCAAAAATTCGATATTTTGGGGTCCCAAAAGCGATCTGTACATGCCTATTCCGTGTTAGAGTATTTTCAATATACAAGCCCAAAACATACTGAAAATCGATCTTTTAGGTGCCCAAAAGTCGATATGTGGATGCATCTTCTGTACCCGTTTATATCTCAAATTCAGGCTCAAAACACCCGAAAATTCGATATTTTGGGGTCCCAGAAGCGATCTGTATTTGCTTACTCCGTGTTAGAGTATTTTCAAAATACAGGCCCAAAACAAGCTGAAAATCGATATTTTAGGTGACCAAAGTCGATATCTCTAATTCAGGTCCAAAACACCCAAAAATTCGATATTTTGGGGTCCCAGAAGCGATCTGTAAATGCCTACTCAGTGATAGAATGTTTTTTTTTAAATACAGGCCCAAAACATGCTGAAAATCGATATTTTAGGTGCCCAAACTCAATATGTGCATGCATCTTCTGTACCCGTTTATATCTCAAATTCAGGCTCAAAACACCCCCGAAAATTCGGTATTTTTGGGTCACAGAAGCGATCTGTACATCCCTACTCCTAGTTAGAATGTTTTCAAGATACAGACCCAAAACATGCTCAAAATCGATATACTAGGTGCCCAAAAGTCGATATGTGCATGCATCTTCTGTACCCGTTTATACCTCAAATTCAGGCTCAAAACGCCCGAAAATTCGATATTTTGGGGTCCCAGAAGCGATCTGTACATGCCTACTTAGTGCTAGAATATTTTCAAAATATAGGCCCAAAACATGCTAAAAATCGATATTTTAGGTGCCCAAAGTCGATAACTCAAATTCAGGCCAAAAACACCCAAAAATTCGATATTTTGGGGTCCCAAAAGCGATCTGTACATGCCTACTCCGTGTTAGAGCATTTTCAATATACAGGCCCAAAACATACTGAAAATCGATCTTTTAGGTGCCCAAAAGTCGATATGTGGATGCATCTTCTGTACCCGTTTATATCTCAAATTCAGGCTCAAAACACCCGAAAATTCGATATTTTGGGGTCCCAGAAGCGATCTGTACTTGCTTACTCCGTGTTAGAGCATTTTCAAAATACAGACCCAAAACAAACTGAAAATCGATATTTTAGGTGACCAAAGTCAACATGTGTATGCATCTTCTGCACCCGTTTATATCCCAAATTCAACCTCAAAACACCCGAAAATTCGATATTTATGGGTCCCAGAAGCGATCTGAACATGCCTACTCAGTGCTAGAATTTTTTCAAAATATAGGCTCAAAACATGCTAAAAATCGATATTTTAAATGTCCAAAATCGATATGTGCATGCATCATCTGTACCCGTTTATATCTCAAATTCAGGCTCAAAAGACCCGAAAATTCGGTATTTTTGGGTCCCAGAAGTGATCTGTACATGCCTACTTAGTGCTAGAATATTTTCAAAATATAGGCCCAAAACATGCTACAAATCGATATTTTAGATGCCCAAAGTCGATATCTCAAATTCAGGCTCAAAACACCCGAAAATTCGATATTTTGGGGTCCCAGAAGCGAACTGTACATGCCTTCTCCGTGTTAGAGTATTTTCAAAATACGGGCTCAAAACATACTGAAAATCGATCTTTTAGGTGCCCAAAAGTCGATATGTGCATGCATCATCTGTACCCGTTTATATCTCAAATTCAGGCTCCAAACACCCGAAAATTCGATATTTTGGGGTCCCAGAAGTGATCTGTACATGCCTACTCAGATGCAGGCCCAAAACATGCAAAAAATCGATATTTTAGGTACCCAAATTGAACATGTGTATGCATCTTTTGCACTCGTTTATATCTAAAATTTAACCTCAAAACACCCAAAAATTCGATAAATTTGGGTCCCAGAAGCGATCTATTTGTATATGTCTAGTCAGTACTAGAATATTTTCAAAATATAGGGTCATAACATGCTAAAAATCGATATTTTAAGTGTCCAAAGTCGATATGTGCATGTATCTTCTGTACCCGTTTATATCTCAAATTCAGGCTCAAAACACCCGAAAATTCGATATTTTTGGGTCCCAGAAGCGATCTGTACATGCATACTCATAGTTAGAATGTTTTCAAGATACAGACCCAAAACATGCTCAAAATCGATATTTTAGGTGCCCAAAAGTCGATATGTGCATGCATCTTTTGTACACGTTTATATCTCAAATTCAGGCTCAAAACACCCGAAAATTCGATATTTTAGGTTCCCAGAAGCGATCTGTACATGCCTACTCAGTGCTAGATTGTTTTCAAAATACAGGCCCGAAACATGCTGAAAATCGATATTTTAAGTATCCAAAGTCTATATGTGCATGCATCTTCTGTACCTGTTTATATCTCAAATTCAGGCTCAAAACACCCGAAAATTCGGTATTTTTGGGTCCCAGAAGAGATCTGTACATCCCTACTCCTAGTTAGAATGTTTTCTAGATACAGACTCAAAACATGCTCAAAATCGATATTTTAGGTGCCCAAAAGTCGATATGTGCATGCATCTTTTGTACCCGTTTATATCTCAAATTCAGGCTCAAAACACCCGAAAATTCGATATTTTGGGGTCCCAGAAGCGATCTGTACATGCCTACTCAGTGCTAGAATATTTTCAAAATATAGGCCCAAATCATGCTAAAAATCGATATTTTAGGTGCCCAAAGTCGATATCTCAAATTCAGGCCAAAAACACCCAAAAATTCGATATTTTGGGGTCCCAGAAGCGATCTGTACATGCCTACTCCGTGTTAGAGTATTTTCAATATACAGGTCCAAAACATATTGAAAATCGATCTTTTAGGTGCCCAAAAGTCGATATGTGCATGCATCTTCTGTACCCGTTTATATCTCAAATTCAGGCTCAAAACACCCGAAAATTCGATATTTTGGGGTCCCAGAAGCGATCTGTACTTGCTTACTCCGTGTTAGAGTATTTTCAAAATATAGGCTCAAAACATGCTAAAAATCGATATTTTAAGTGTCCAAAGTCGATATGTGCATGCATCATCTATACTCGTTTATACCTCAAATTCAGGCTCAAAACACCCGAAAATTCGTTATTTTGGGGTCCCAGAAGTGATCTGTACATGCCTACTTAGTGCTAGAATATTTTCAAAATATAGGCCCAAAACATGCTAGAAATCGATATTTTAGGTGCCCAAAGTCGATATCTCAAATTCAGGCCCAAAACACACGAAAATTCGATATTTTGGGGTCCCATAAGCGAACTGTACATGCCTACCCCGTGTTAGAGTATTTTCAAAATACTGGCCCAAAACATACTGAAAATCGATCTTTTAGGTGCCCAAAAGTCGATATGTGCATGCATCTTCTGGACCCGTTTATATCTCAAATTCAGGCACCAAACACCCGAAAATTCGATATTTTGGTGTCCCAGAAGCGATCTGTACATGCCTACTCAGATGCAGGCCCAAAACATGCTAAAAATCGATATTTTAGGTACCCAAATTGAACATGTGTATGCATCTTCTGCACACGTTTATATCTCAAATTCAACCTCAAAACACCCGAAAATTCGATAATATTGGGTCCCAGAAGCGATCTAACTGTACATGTCTAGTCAGTGCTAGAATGTTTTCAAAATATAGGCTCAAAACATGCTAAAAATCGATATTTTAAGTGTCCAAAGTCGATATGTCCATGCATCTTCTGTACCCGTTTATATCTCAAATTCAGGCTTAAAACACCCGAAAATTCGTTATTTTGGGGTCCCAGAAACGATCTGTACTTGCTTACTCCGTGTTAGAGTATTTTTTCAAAATACAGGCTCAAAACATGCTAAAAATCGATATTTTAAGTGTCCAAAGTCGAAATGTACATGCATCTTCTGCACCCGTTAATATCCCAAATTCAACCTCAAAACACCCGAAAATTCGATATTTTTGGGTCCCAGAAGCGATCTGTACATGCCTACTCAGTGCTAGAATTTTTTCAAAATACAGGCTCAAAACATGCTAAAAATCGATATTTTAAGTGTCCAAAGTCGATATGTGAATGCATCATCTGTACCCGTTTATATCTCAAATTCAGGCTCAAAACACCCGAAAATTCGATATTTTGGGGTCCCAGAAGTGATCTGTACATGCCTACTTAGTGCTAGAATATTTTCAAAATATAGGCCCAAAACATGCTAAAAATCGATATTTTAGGTGCCCAAAGTCGATATCTCAAATTCAGGCCCAAAACACCCTAAAATTCGATATTTTGGGGTCCCAGAAGCGAACTGTACATGCCTACTCCGTGTTAGAGTATTTTCAAAATACAGGCCCAAAACATACTGAAAATCGATCTTTTAGGTGCCCAAAAGTCGATATGTGCATGTATCTTCTGTACCCGTTTATATCTCAAATTCAGGCTCCAAACACCTGAAAATTCGATATTTTGGGGTCCCAGAAGCGATCTGTACATGCCTACTCAGATGCAGGCCCAAAACATGCTAAAAATCGATATTTTAGGTACCCAAATTGAACATGCGTATGCATCTTCTGTACCCGTTTATATCTCAAATTCCGGCTCAAAACACCCGAAAATTCGATATTTTGGGGTCCCAGAAGCGATCTGTACTTGCTTACTCCATGTTACAGTATTTTCCAAATACAGGCCCAAAACATACTGAAAATCAATCTTTTAGGTGCCCAAAATTCGATACGTGCATGCATCTTCTGTACCCGTTTATATCTCAAATTCAGGCTCCAAACACCCGAAAATTCGATATTTTGAGGTCCCAGAAGCGATCGGTACATGTCTAGTCAGTGCTAGAATTTTTTCAAAATATAGGCTCAAAACATGCTAAAAATCGATATTTTAAGTGTCCAAAGTCTATATGTGCATGCATCTTCTGTACCCGTTTATATCTCAAATTCAGGCTCAAAACACCCGAAAACTCGATATTTTTGGGTCCCAGAAGCGATCTGTACATGCCTACTGCCAGTTAGAGTATTTTCAAAATACAGGCCCAAAACATGCTGAAAATCGATATTTTAGGTGCCCAAAGTCAATATGTGCATGCATCTTCTGTACCCGTTTATATCTCAAATTCAGGCTCAAAACACCCGAAAAATCGATATTTTGGGGTCCCAGAAGCGATCTGTACATGCCTACTCAGTGCTAGAATATTTTCAAAATATAGGCCCAAAACTTGCTAAAAATCGATATTTTAGGTGCCCAAAGTCGATATCTCAAATTCAGGTCCAAAACACCCAAAAACTCGATATTTTGGGTTCCCAGAAGCGATCTGTACATGCCTACTCAGTGCTAGAATGTTTTCAAAATACAGGCCCAAAACATGCTGAAAATCGATATTTTAAGTGTCCAAAGTCGATATGTGCATGCATCTTCTGTACCCGTTTATATCTCAAATTCAGGCTCAAAACACCCGAAAATTCGGTATTTTTGGGTCCCAGAAGCGATCTGTACATCCCTTCTTCTAGTTAGAATGTTTTCAAGATACAGACTCAAAACATGCTTAAAATCGATATTTTAGGTGCCCAAAAGTCGATATGTGCATACATCTTCTGTACCCGTTTATATCACAAATTCAGGCTCAAAACACCCGAAAATTCGATATTTTGGGGTTCCAGAAGCGATCTGTACTTGCTTACTCTGTGTGTTAGAGTATTTTCAAAATACAGGCTCAAAACATGCTGAAAATCGATATTTTAGGTGACCAAAGTCAACATGTGTATGCATCTTCTGCACCCGGTTATATCCCATATTCAACCTCAAAATACCCGAAAATTCGATATTTTTGTGTCCCAGAAGCGATCTGTACATGCCTACTCAGTGCTAGAATTTTTTCAAAATATAGGCTCAAAACATGCTTAAAATCGATATTTTAAGTGTCCAAAGTCGATATGTGCATGCATCATCTGTACCCGTTTATATCTCAAATTCAGGCTCAAAACACCCAAAAATTCGATATTTTGGGGTCCCAGAAGTGATCTGTACATGCCTACTCAGTGTGTTAGAGTATTTTCAAAATACAGGCCTAAAACATGCTGAAAATCGATATTTTAGGTGACCAAAGTCAACATGTGTATGCATCTTCTGCACCCGTTTATATCCCAAATTCAACCTCAAAACACCCGAAAATTCGATATTTTTGGGTCCCAGAAGCGATCTGTACATGCCTACTCAGTGCTAGAATTTTTTCAAAATATAGGCTCAAAACATACTAAAAATCGATATTTTAAGTGTCCAAAGTCGATATCTCAAATTCAGGCCAAAAACCCAAAAATTCGATATATTTGGGTCCCAGTAGCGATCTGTACATGCCTACGCCGTGTTAGAGTATTTTCAATATACAGGCCCAAAACATTCTGAAAATCGATCTTTAAGGTGACCAAAAGCCGATATGTGGATGCATCTTCTGTACCCGTTTATACCTCAAATTCAGGCTCAAAACACCCGAAAATTCGATATTTTGGGGTCCCAGAAGCGATCTGTAATTGCTTACTCTGTGTGTTAGAGTATTTTCAAAATACAGGCCCAAAACAATCTGAAAATCTATATTTTAGGTGACCAAAGTCAACATGTATATGCATCTTCTGCACCCGTTTATATCCCAAATTCAACCTCAAAACACCCGAAAATTCGATATTTTTGGGTCCCAGAAGCGATCTGTACATTCCTACTCAGTGCTAGAATTTTTTCAAAATATAGGCTCAAAACATGCTAAAAATCGATATTTTAAGTGTCCAAAGTCGATATGTGCATGCATCATCTGTACCCGTTTATATCTCAAATTCAGGCTCAAAAACACCCGAAAATTCGATATTTTTGGGTCCCAGAAGCGATCTGTACATGCCTACTGCTAGTTAGAGTATTTTCAAAATACAGGCCCAAAACATGCTGAAAATCGATATTTTAGGTGCCCAAAGTCAATATGTGCATGCATCTTCTGTACCCGTTTATATCTCAAATTCAGGCTCAAAACACCCGAAAATTCGGTATTTTTGGGTCCCAGAAGCGATCTGTACATCCCTTCTTCTAGTTAGAATGTTTTCAAGATACAGACCCAAAACATGCTTAAAATCGATATTTTAGGTGCCCAAAAGTCGATATGTGCATGCATCTTCTGTACCCGTTTATATCACAAATTCAGGCTCAAAACACCCGAAAATTCGATATTTTGGGGTCGCAGAAGCGATCTGTACTTGCTTACTCTGTGTGTTAGAGTATTTTCAAAATACAGGCTCAAAACATGCTGAAAATCGATATTTTAGGTGACCAAAGTCAACATGTGTATGCATCTTCTGCACCCGTTTATATCCCATATTCAACCTCAAAACACCCGAAAATTCGATATTTTTGTGTCCCAGAAGCGATCTGTACATGCCTACTCAGTGCTAGAATTTTTTCAAAATATAGGCTCAAAACATGCTTAAAATCGATATTTTAAGTGTCCAAAGTCGATATGTGCATGCATCATCTGTACCCGTTTATATCTCAAATTCAGGCTCAAAACACCCAAAAATTCGATATTTTCGGGTCCCAGAAGTGATCTGTACATGCCTACTCAGTGTGTTAAAGTATTTTCAAAATACAGGCTAAAAACAAGCTGAAAATCGATATTTTAGGTGACCAAAGTCAACATGTGTATGCATCATTTGCACCCGTTTATATCCCAAATTCAACCTCAAAACACCCGAAAATTCGATATTTTTGGGTACCAGAAGCGATCTGTACATGCCTACTCAGTGCTAGAATTTTTTCAAAATATAGGCTCAAAACATACTAAAAATCGATATTTTAAGTGTCCAAAGTCGATATCTCAAATTCAGGCCAAAAACACCCAAAAATTCGATATTTTTGGGTCCCAGTAGCGATCTGTACATGCCTACTCCGTGTTAGAGTATTTTCAATATACAGGTCCAAAACATACTGAAAATCGATCTTTAAGGTGACCAAAAGTCGATATGTGGATGCATCTTCTGTACCCGTTTATACCTCAAATTCAGGCTCAAAACACCTGAAAATTCGATATTTTGGGGTCCCAGAAGCGATCTGTAATTGCTTACTCTGTGTGTTAGAGTATTTTCAAAATACAGGCCCAAAACAAGCTGAAAATCGATATTTTAGGTGAGCAAAGTCAACATGAATATGCATCTTCTGCATCCGTGTATATCCCAAATTCAACCTCAAAACACCCGAAAATTCTATATTTTTGGGTCCCAGAAGCGATCTGTACATGCCTACTCAGTGCTAGAATTTTTTCAAAATATAGGCTCAAAACATGCTAAAAATCGATATTTTAAGTGTCCAAAGTCGATATGTGCATGCATCATCTGTACCCGTTTATATCTCAAATTCAGGCTCAAAACACCCGAAAATTTGATATTTTGGGGTCCCAGAAGCGATCTGTACATGCCTACTCAGTGCTAGAATATTTTCAAAATATAGGCCCAAAACATGCTAAATATCAATATTTTAGGTGCCCAAAGTTTATATTTGAAATTCAGGCCCAAAACACCCGAAAATTCGATATTTTGGGGTCCCAGAAGCGAACTGTACCTGCCTACTCCGTGTTAGAGTATTTTCAAAATACAGGCTCAAAATATACTGAAAATCGATCTTTTAGGTGCCCAAAAGTCGATATGTGCATGCATCTTCTGTACACGTTTATATCACAAATTTAACCTCAAAACACCCGAAAATTCGATATTTTTGGGTCCCAGAAGCGATCTGTACATGCCTACTCAGTGCTAGAATGTTTTCAAAATATAGGCTTAAAACATGCTAAAAATCGATATTTTAAGTGTCCAAAGTCGATATGTGCATGCATCTTCTGTACCCGTTTATATCTCAAATTCAGGCTCAAAACACCCGAAAATTCGATATTTTGGGGTCCCAGAAGCGATCTGTACATGCCTACTCCTAGTTAGAGTATTTTCAAAATACAGGCCCAATACATGCTGAAAATCGATATTTTAGGTGCCCAAAGTCGATATCTCAAATTCAGGTCCAAAATACCCAAAAACTCGATATTTTGGGGTCCCAGAAGCGATCTGTACATGCCTACTCAGTGCTAGAATGTTTTCAAAATACAGGCCCAAAGCATGCTGAAAATCGATATTTTATTTGTCCAAAGTCGATATGTGCATGCATCTTCTGTACCCGTTTATATCTCAAATTCAGGCTCAAAACACCCGAAAATTCGGTATTTTTGGGTCCCAGAAGCGATCTGTACATCCCTACTCCTAGTTAGAATGTTTTCAAGATACAGACCCAAAACATGCTCAAAATCGATATTTTAAGTGCCCAAAAGTCGATATGTGCATGCATCTTCAGTACCCGTTTATATCTCAAATCCAGGCTCAAAACACCCGAAAATTCGATATTTTGGGGTCCCAGAAGCGATCTGTACATGCCTACTCAGTGCTAGAATATTTTCAAAATATAGGCCCAAAACATGCTAAAAATCGATGTTTTAGGTGCCCAAAGTCGATATCTCAAATTCAGGCCAAAAACACCCAAAAATTCGATATTTTGGGGTCCCAGAAGCGATCTGTACATGCCTACTCCGTGTTAGAGTATTTTCATTGTACAGGCTCAAAACATACTGAAAATCGATCTTTAGGTGCCCAAAAGTCGATATGTTGATGCATCTTCTGTACCCGTTTATATCTCAAATTCAGTTCCAAAATACCCAAAAACTCGATATTTTGGGGTTCCAGAAGCGATCTGTACATGCCTACTCAGTGCTAGAATGTTTTCAAAATACAGGCCCAAAACATGCTGAAAATCGATATTTTAAGTGTCTAAAGTCGATATGTGCATGCATCTTCTGTACCCGTTTATATCTCAAATTCAGACTCAAAACACCCGAAAATTCGGTATTTTTAGGTCCCAGAAGCGATCTGTACATCCCTACTCCTAGTTAGAATGTTTTCAAGATACAGACCCAAAACATGCTCAAAATCGATATTTTAGGTGCCCAAAAGTCGATATGTGCATGCATCTTCTGTACCCGTTTATATCTCAAATTCAGGCTCAAAACACCCGAAAATTCGATATTTTGGGGTCCCAGAAGCGATCTGTACATGCCTACTCAGATGCAGGCACAAAACATGCTAAAAATCGATATTTTAGGTACCCAAATTGAACATGTGTATGCATCTTCTGCTCTCGTTTATATCTCAAATTCAACCTCAAAAGACCCGAAAATTCGATAATTTTGGGTCCCAGAAGCGATCTGTACATGTCTAGTCGGTGCTAGAATGTTTTCAAAATATAGGCTCAAAACATGCTAAAAATCGATATTTTAAGTGTCCAAAGTCGATATGTGCATGCATCTTCTGTACCCGTTTATATCTCAAATTCAGGCTTAAAACACCCGAAAATTCGATATTTTGGTTTCCCAGAAGCGATCTGTACATGCCTACTCCTAATTATAGTATTTTCAAAATACAGCCCAAATCATGTTAAAAATCGATATTTTAGGTGCCCAAAGTCAATATATGCATGCATCTTCTGTACCCGTTTATATCTCATATTCAGGCTCAGAACACCCGAAAATTCGGTATTTTTGGGTCCTAGAAGCGATCTGTACATCCCTACTCCTAGTTAGAATGTTTTCAAGATACAGACCCAAAACATGCTGAAAATCGATATTTTAGGTGCCCAAAAGTCGATATGTGCATGCATCTTCTGTTCCCGTTTATATCTCAAATTCAGGCTCAAAACACCCGAAAATTCGATATTTGGGGGTCCCAGAAGCGATCTGTACATGCCTACTCAGATACAGACCCAAAACATGCTAAAAATCGATATTTTAGGTACCCAAATTGAACATGTGTATGCATCTTCTGCAATCGTTTATATCTCAAATTCAACCTCAAAATACCCAAAAACTCTATATTTTGGGGTCCCAGAAGCGATCTGTACATGCCTACTCAGTGCTAGAATGTTTTCAAAATACAGGCCCAAAGCATGCTGAAAATCGATATTTTATTTGTCCAAAGTCGATATGTGCATGCATCTTCTGTACCCGTTTATATCTCAAATTCAGGCTCAAAACACCCAAAAATTCGGTATTTTTGGGTCCCAGAAGCGATCTGTACATCCCTACTCCTAGTTAGAATGTTTTCAAGATACAGACCCAAAACATGCTCAAAATCGATATTTTAAGTGCCCAAAAGTCGATATGTGCATGCATCTTCAGTACCCGTTTATATCTCAAATCCAGGCTCAAAACACCCGAAAATTCGATATTTTGGGGTCCCAGAAGCGATCTGTACATGCCTACTCAGTGCTAGAATATTTTCAAAATATAGGCCCAAAACATGCTAAAAATCGATGTTTTAGGAGCCCAAAGTCGATATCTCAAATTCAGGCCAAAAACACCCAAAAATTCGATATTTTGGGGTCCCAGAAGCGATCTGTACATGCCTACTCCGTGTTAGAGTATTTTCAATGTACAGGCTCAAAACATACTGAAAATCGATCTTTTAGGTGCCCAAAAGTCGATATGTTGATGCATCTTCTGTACCCGTTTATATCTCAAATTCAGTTCCAAAATACCCAAAAACTCGATATTTTGGGGTTCCAGAAGCGACCTGTACATGCCTACTCAGTGCTAGAATGTTTTCAAAATACTGGCCCAAAACATGCTGAAAATCGATATTTTAAGTGTCTAAAGTCGATATGTGCATGCATCTTCTGTACCCGTTTATATCTCAAATTCAGACTCAAAACACCCGAAAATTCGGTATTTTTAGGTCCCAGAAGCGATCTGTACATCCCTACTCCTAGTTAGAATGTTTTCAAGATACAGACCCAAAACATGCTCAAAATCGATATTTTAGGTGCCCAAAAGTCGATATGTGCATGCATCTTCTGTACCCGTTTATATCTCAAATTCAGGCTCAAAACACCCGAAAATTCGATATTTTGGGGTCCCAGAAGCGATCTGTACATGCCTACTCAGATGCAGGCCCAAAACATGCTAAAAATCGATATTTTAGGTACCCAAATTGAACATGTGTATGCATCTTCTGCTCTCGTTTATATCTCAAATTCAACCTCAAAAGACCCGAAAATTCGATAATTTTGGGTCCCAGAAGCGATCTGTACATGTCTAGTCAGTGCTAGAATGTTTTCAAAATATAGGCTCAAAACATGCTAAAAATCGATATTTTAAGTGTCCAAAGTCGATATGTGCATGCATCTTCTGTACCCGTTTATATCTCAAATTCAGGCTTAAAACACCCGAAAATTCGATATTTTGGGGTCCCAGAAGCGATCTGTACATGCCTACTCCTAATTATAGTATTTTCAAAATACAGCCCAAAACATGTTAAAAATCGATATTTTAGGTGCCCAAAGTCAATATATGCATGCATCTTCTGTACCCGTTTATATCTCATATTCAGGCTCAGAACACCCGAAAATTCGGTATTTTTGGGTCCTAGAAGCGATCTGTACATCCCTATTCCTAGTTAGAATGTTTTCAAGATACAGACCCAAAACATGCTGAAAATCGATATTTTAGGTGCCCAAAAGTCGATATGTGCATGCATCTTCTGTACCCGTTTATATCTCAAATTCAGGCTCAAAACACCCGAAAATTCGATATTTGGGGGTCCCAGAAGCGATCTGTACATGCCTACTCAGATACAGGCCCAAAACATGCTAAAAATCGATATTTTAGGTACCCAAATTAAACATGTGTATGCATCTTCTGCAATCGTTTATATCTCAAATTCAACCTCAAAAGACCCGAAAATTCGATAATTTTGGGTCCCAGATGCGATCTGTACATGTCTAGTCAGTGCTAGAATGTTTTCAAAATAAAGGCTCAAAACATGCTAAAAATCGATATTCTAAGTGTCCAAAGTCGATATGTGCATGCATCTTCTGTACCCGTTTATATCTCAAATTCGGGCTCAAAACACCCGAAAATTCGATATTTTGGGGTCCCAGAAGCGATCTGTACATGCCTACTCCTAGTTAGAGTATTTTCAAAATACAGGCCCAAAACATGCTGAAAATCGATATTTTAGGTGCCCAAAGTCAACATGTGTATGGATCTTCTGCACACGTTTATATCTCAAATTCAACCTCAAACCACCCGAAAATTTGATAATTTTGGGTACCAGAAGCGATCTGTACATGTCTAGTCAGTGCTAGAATGTTTTCAAAATATAGGCTCAAAACATGCTAAAAATCGATATTTTAATTGTCCAAAGTCGATATGTGCATGCATCTTCTGTACCCGTTTATATCTCAAATTCAGGCTCAAAACACTCGAAAATTCGATATTTTTGGGTCCCAGAAGCGATCTGTACATGCCTACTCCTAGTTAGAGTATTTTCAAAATAAAGGCTCAAAACATGCTGAAAATCGATATTTTTGGTGCCCAAAGTCAATATGTGCATGCATCTTCTGTACCCGTTTATATCTCAAATTCAGGCTCAAAAAACCCTAAAATTCGGTATTTTTGGATCCTAGAAGCGATCTGTACATCCCTAGTCCTAGTTAGAATGTTTTCAAGATACAGACCCAAAACATGCTCAAAATCGATATATTAGGTGCCCAAAAGTCGATATGTGCATGCATCTTCTGTACCCGTTTATATCTCAAATTCAGGCTTAAAACACCCGAAAATTCATATTTTGGGGTCCCAGAAGCGATCTGTACATGCCTACTCAGTGCTAGAATATTTTCAAAATATAGGCCCAAAACATGCTAAAAATTGATATTTTAGGTGCCCAAAGTCGAAATTTCAAATTCAGGCCCAAAACACCCGAAAATTCGATATTTTGGGGTCCCAGAAGCGAACTGTACATGCCTACTCCGTGTTAGAGTATTTTCAAAATACAGGCCCAAAACATACTGAAAATCGATCTTTTAGGTGCTCAAAAGTCGATATGTGCATGCATCTTCTGTACCCGTTTATATCTCAAATTCAGGCTCCAAACACCCGAAAATTCGATATTTTGAGGTCCCAGAAGCGATCTGTACATGCCTACTCAGATGCAGGCCCAAAACATGCTGAAAATCGATATTTTAGGTGCCCAAAGTCAACATGTGTATGCATCTTCTGCACTCGTTTTTATCTCAAATTCAACCTCAAAACACCCGAAAATTTGATAATTTTGGGTCCCAGAAGCGATCTGTACATGTCTAGTCAGTGCTAGAATGTTTTCAAAATATAGGCTTAAAACATGCTAAAAATCGATATTTTAAGTGTCCAAAGTCGATATGTGCATGCATCTTCTGTACCCGTTTATATCTCAAATTCAGGCCCAAAACACCCGAAAATTCGGTATTTTTGGGTCCCAAGCGATCTGTACATCCCTACTCCTAGTTAGAATGTTTTCAAGATACAGACCCAAAACATGCTAAAAATCGATATTTTAAGTGTCCAAAGTCGATATGTGCATGCATCATCTGTACCCGTTTATATCTCAAATTCAGGCTCAAAACACCCGAAAATTCGGTATTTTGGGATCCCAGAAGCGATCTGTACATGCCTACTCAGTGCTAGAATATTTTCAAAATATAGGCCCAAAACATGCTATAAATCGATATTTTACGTGCCCAAAGTCGATATTTCAAATTCAGGCCCAAAACACTCGAAAATTCGATATTTTGGGGTCCCAGAAGCGAACTGTACATGCCTACTCCGTGTTAGAGTATTTTCAAAATACAGGCCCATAACATACTGAAAATCGATCTTTTAGGTGCCCAAAAGTCGATATGTGCATGCATCTTCTGTACCCGTTTATATCTCAAAATTCAGGCTCCAAACACCCGAAAATTCAATATTTTAAGGTCCCAGAAGCGATCTGTACATGCCTACTCAGATGCAGGCCCAAAACATGCTGAAAATCGATATTTTAGGTGCCCAAAGTCAACATGTGTATGGATCTTCTGCACTCGTTTATATCTCAAATTCAACCTCAAACCACCCGAAAATTTGATAATTTTGGGTCCCAGAAGCGATCTGTACATGTCTAGTCAGTGCTAGAATGTTTTCAAAATATAGGCTCAAAACATGCTAAAAATCGATATTTTAAGTGTCCAAAGTCGATATGTGCATGCATCTTCTGTACCCGTTTATATCTCAAATTCAGGCTCAAAACACTCGAAAATTCGATATTTTTGGGTCCCAGAAGCGATCTGTACATGCCTACTCCTAGTTAGAGTATTTTCAAAATAAAGGCTCAAAACATGCTGAAAATCAATATTTTTGGTGCCCAAAGTCAATATGTGCATGCATCTTCTGTACCCGTTTATATCTCAAATTCAGGCTCAAAACACCCGAAAATTCGGTATTTTTGGATCCTAGAAGCGATCTGTACATCCCTACTACTAGTTAGAATGTTTTCAAGATACAGACCCAAAATATGCTCAAAATCGATATATTAGGTGCCCAAAAGTCGATATGTGCATGCATCTTCTGTACCCGTTTATATCTCAAATTCAGGCTTAAAACACCCGAAAATTCGATATTTTGGGGTCCCAGAAGCGAACTGTACATACCTACTCCGTGTTAGAGTATTTTCAAAATACAGGCCCAAAACATACTGAAAATCGATCTTTTAAGTGCTCAAAAGTCGATATGTGCATGCATCTTCTGTACCCGTTTATATCTCAAATTCAGGCTCCAAACACTCGAAAATTCGATATTTTGAGGTCCCAGAAGCGATCTGTAGATGCCTACTCAGATGCAGGCCCAAAGCATGCTGAAAATCGATATTTTAGGTGCCCAAAGTCAACATGTGTATGCATCTTCTGCACTCGTTTTTATCTCAAATTCAACCTCAAAACACCCGAAAATTTGATAATTTTTGGTCCCAGAAGCGATCTGTACATGTCTAGTCAGTGCTAGAATGTTTTCAAACTATAGGCTTAAAACATGCTAAAAATCGATATTTTAAGTGTCCAAAGTCGATATGTGCATGCATCTTCTGTACCCGTTTATATCTCAAATTCAGGCTCAAAAAACCCGAAATTTCGAAATTTTCGGGTCCCAGAAGCGATCTGTACATGCCTACTCCTAGTTAGAATATATTCAAAATACAGGCCCAAAACATGCTGAAAATCGATATTTTAGGTGCCCAAAAGTCGATATGTGCATGCATCATCTGTACCCGTTTATATCTCAAATTCAGGCTCAAAACACACAAAAACTCGATATTTTGGGGTCCCTGAAGCGATCTGTACATGCTTACTCAGTGCTAGAATATTTTCAAAATATAGGCCGAAAACATGCTAAAAATCGATATTTTAGGTGCCCAAAGTCGATATCTCAAATTCAGGCCCAAAACACCCGAAAATTCAATATTTTGGGGTCCCAGAAGCAAACTGTACATGCCTACTCCGTGTTAGAGTATTTTCAAAATACAGGCTCAAAACATACTGAAAATCGATATTTTATGTGCCCAAAAGTCGATATGTAAATGCATCTTCTGTACCCGTTTATATCCCAAATTTAACCTCAAAATACCCGAAAATTCGATATTTTTGGGTCCCAGAAGCGATCTGTACATGCCTACTCAGTGCTAGAATTTTTTAAAAATATAGGCTCAAAACATGCTACAAATCGATATTTTAAGTGTCCAAAGTCGATATGTGCATGCATCATCTGCACCCGTTTATATCTCAAATTCAGGCTCAAAACACCCGAAAATTCGATATTTTGGAGTCCCAAAAGTGATCTGTACATGCCTACTTAGTGCTAGAATATTTTCAAAATATAGGCCCAAAACATGCTAAAAATCGATATTTTAGGTGCCCAAAGTCGATATCTCAAATTCAGGCCCAAAACACCGTAAATTCGATATTTTGGGGTCCCAGAAGCGAACTGTACATGCCTACTCCTTGTTAGAGTATTTTCAAAATACAGGCCCAAAACATACTGAAAATCGATCTTTTAGGTGCCCAAAAGTCGATATGTGCATGCATCTTCTGGACCCGTTTATATCTCAAATTCAGGCTCCAAACACCCGAAAATTCGATATTTAAGGGTCCCAGAAGCGATCTGTGCATGCCTACTCAGATGCAGGCCCAAAACATGCTAAAAATCGATATTTTAGGTACCCAAATTGAACATGTGTATGCATCTTCTGTACTCGTTTATATCTCAAAATCAACCTCAAAACACCCGAAAATTCGATAATTTTGGGTCCCAGAAGCGATCTGTACATGTCTAGTCAGTGCTAGAATGTTTTCAAAATATAGGCTCAAAACATGCTAAAAATCGATATTTTAAGTGTCCAAAGTCGATATGTGCATGCATCTTCTGTACCCGTTTATATCTCAAATTCAGACTCAAAACACCCGAAAATTCGATATTTTTGGGTCCCAGAAGCGATCTGTACATGCCTACTCCTAGTTAGAGTATTTTCAAAATACAGGCCCAAAACATGCTGAAAATCGATATTTTAGGTGCCCAAAGTCAATATGTGCATGCATCCTCTGTACCCGTTTATATCGCAAATTCAGGCTCAAAACACCCAAAAATTCGGTATTTTTGGGTCCTAGAAGCGATCTGTACATCCCTACTCCTATTTAGAATGTTTTCAAGTTACAGACCCAAAACATGCACAAAATCGATATATTAGGTGCCCAAAAGTCGATATGTGCATGCATCATCTGTACCCGTTTATATCTCAAATTCAGGCTCAAAACACCCGAAAATTCGATATTTTGGGGTCCCAGAAGCGATCTGTACATGCCTACTCAGTGCTAGAATATTTTCAAAATGTAGGCCCAAAACATGCTAAAAATTGATATTTTAGGTGCCCAAAGTCGATATTTCAAATTCAGGCCCAAAACACCCGAAAATTCGATATTTTGGGGTCCCAGAAGCGAACTGTACATGCCTACTCCGTGTTAGAGTATTTTCAAAATACAGGCCCAAAACATACTGAAAATCGATCTTTTAGGGGCCCAAAAGTCGATATGTGCATGCATCTTCTGTACCCGTTTATATCTCAAATTCAGGCTCCAATCACCCGAAAATTCGATATTTTGGGGTCCCAGAAGCGATCTGTACATGCCTACTCAGATGCAGGCCCAAAACATGCTGAAAATCGATATTTTAGGTGCCCAATGTCAACATGTGTATGCATCTTCTGCACTCGTTTTTATCTCATATTCAACCTCAAAACACCCGAAAATTTGATAATTATGGGTCCCAGAACCGATCTGTACATGCCTACTCATAACTAGAATATTTACAAAATATAGGCCCAAATCATGCTAAAAATCGATATTTTAGGTGCCCAAAGTCGATATCTCAAATTCAGGTCCAAAACACCCAAAAACTCGATATTTTGGGGTCCCAGAAGCGATCTGTACATGCCTACTCAGTGCTAGAATGTTTTCAAAATACAGGCCCAAAACATGCTGAAAATCGATATTTTAAGTGTCCAAAGTCGATATGTGCATGCATCTTCTGTACCCGTTTATATCTGAAATTCAGGCTCAAAACACCCGAAAATTCGATATTTTGGGGTCCCAGAAGCGATCTGTACATGCCTACTCCGTGTTAGAGTATTTTCAATATACAGGCCCAAAACATACTGAAAATCGATCATTTAGGTGCCCAAAAGTCGATATGTGGATGCATCTTCTGTACCCGTTTATATCTCAAATTCTGGCTCAAAACACCCGAAAATTCGATATTTTGGGATCCCAGAAGCGATCTGTACTTGCTTATTCCGTGTTAGAGTATTGTCAAAATAAAGGCCCAAAACAAGCTGAAAATCGATATTTTAGGTGACGAAAGTCAACATGTGTATGCATCTTCTGCATCCGTTTATATCTCAAATTCAGGCTCAAAACACCCGAAAATTCGATATTTTGGGGTCCCAGAAGCGATCTGTACATGCCTACTCAGATGCAGACCCAAAACATGCTGAAAATCGATATTTTAGGTGCCCAAAGTCAACATGTGCATGCATCTTCTGCACTCGTTTATATCTCAAATTCACGCTCAAAACACCCGAAAATTCGATATTTTTGGGTCCCAGAAGCGATCTGTACATGCCTACTCCTAGTTAGAGTATTTTCAAAATACAGGCCCAAAACATGCTGAAAATCGATATTTTAGGTGCCCAAAGTCAATATGTGCATGCATCTTCTGTACCCGTTTATATCTCAAATTCAGGCTCAAAACCCCCGAAAATTCGGTATTTTTGGATCCTAGAAGCGATCTGTACATCCCTACTACTAGTTAGAATGTTTTCAAGATACAGACCCAAAACATGCTCAAAATCGATATATTAGGTGCCCAAAAGTCGATATGTGCATGCATCTTCTGTACCCGTTTATATCTCAAATTCAGGCTTAAAACACCCGAAAATTCGATATTTGGGGTCCCAGAAGCGATCTGTACATGCCTACTCAGTGCTAGAATATTTTAAAAATATAGGCCCAAAACATGCTAAAAATTGATATATTAGGTGCCCAAAGTCGATATTTCAAATTCAGGCCCAAAACACCCGAAAATTCGATATTTTGGGGTCCCAGAAGCGAACTTTACATGCCTACTCCGTGTTAGAGTATTTTCAAAATACAGACCCAAAACATGCTGAAAATCGATATTTTAGGTGCCCAAAGTCAACATGTGTATGCATCTTCTGCACTCGTTTTTATCTCAAATTCAACCTCAAAACACCCGAAAATTTGATAATTTTGGGTCCCAGAAGCGATCTGTTCATGTCTAGTCAGTGCTAGAATGTTTTCAAACTATAGGCTTAAAACATGCTAAAAATCGATATTTTAAGTGTCCAAAGTCGATATGTGCATGCATCTTCTGTACCCGTTTATATCTCAAATTCAGGCTCAGAAAAACCGAAAATTCGAAATTTTCGGTTCCCAGAAGCGATCTGTACATGCCTAATCCTAGTTAGAATATTTTCAAAATACAGGCCCAAAACATGCTGAAAATCGATATTTTAGGTGCCCAAAGTCAATATGTGCATGCATCTTCTGTACCCGTTTATATCTCAAATTCAGGCTCAAAACCCCCGAAAATTCGATATTTTTGGGTCCCAGAAGCGATCTGTACATGCCTACTCAGTGCTAGAATATTTTCAAAATATAGGCCCAAAACATGCTAAAAATCGATATTTTAGGTGCCCAAAGTCAATATGTGCATGCATCTTCTGTACCCGTTTATATCTCAAATTCAGGTTCAAAACACCCAAAAACTCGATATTTTGGGGTCCCAGAAGCGATCTGTACATGCCTACTCAGTGCTAGAATGTTTTCAAAATACAGGCCCAAAGCATGCTAAAAAATCGATATTTTAAGTGTCCAAAGTCGATATGTGCATGCATCTTCTGTACCCGTTTATATCTCAAATTCAGGCTGAAAACACCCGAAAATTCGGTATTTTTTGGTCCCATAAGCGATCTGTACATCCCTACTCCTAGTTAGAATGTTTTCAATATACAGACCCAAAACATGCTCAAAATCGATATTTTAGGTGCCCAAAAGTCGATATGTGCATGCATCTTCTGTACCCGTTTATATCTCAAATTCAGGCTTAAAACACCCGAAAATTCGATATTTGGGGTCCCAGAAGCGATCTGTACATGCCTACTCAGTGCTAGAATATTTTAAAAATATAGGCCCAGAACATGCTAAAAATTGATATATTAGGTGCCCAAAGTCGATATTTCAAATTCAGGCCCAAAACACCCGAAAATTCGATATTTTGGGGTCCCAGAAGCGAACTTTACATGCCTACTCCGTGTTAGAGTATTTTCAAAATACAGGCCCAAAACATACTGAAAATCGATCTTTTAGGTGCTCAAAAGTCGATATGTGCATGCATCTTCTGTATCCGTTTATATCTCAAATTCAGGCTCCAAACACTCGAAAATTCGATATTTTGAGGTCCCAGAAGCGATCTGTACATGCCTACTCAGATGCAGGCCCAAAACATGCTGAAAATCGATATTTTAGGTGCCCAAAGTCAACATGTGTATGCATCTTCTGCACTCGTTTTTATCTCAAATTCAACCTCAAAACACCCGAAAATTTGATAATTTTGGGTCCCAGAAGCGATCTGTTCATGTCTAGTCAGTGCTAGAATGTTTTCAAACTATAGGCTTAAAACATGCTAAAAATCGATATTTTAAGTGTCCAAAGTCGATATGTGCATGCATCTTCTGTACCCGTTTATATCTCAAATTCAGGCTCAGAAAAACCGAAAATTCGAAATTTTCGGTTCCCAGGAGCGATCTGTACATGCCTAATCCTAGTTAGAATATTTTCAAAATACAGGCCCAAAACATGATGAAAATCGATATTTTAGGTGCCCAAAGTCAATATGTGCATGCATCTTCTGTACCCGTTTATATCTCAAATTCAGGCTCAAAACCCCCGAAAATTCGATATTTTGGGGTCCCAGAAGCGATCTGTACATGCCTACTCAGTGCTAGAATATTTTCAAAATATAGGCCCAAAACATGCTAAAAATCGATATTTTAGGTGCCCAAAGTCAATATGTGCATGCATCTTCTGTACCCGTTTATATCTCAAATTCAGGTTCAAAACACCCAAAAACTCGATATTTTGGGGTCCCAGAAGCGATCTGTACATGCCTACTCAGTGCTAGAATGTTTTCAAAATACAGGCCCAAAGCATGCTAAAAAATCGATATTTTAAGTGTCCAAAGTCGATATGTGCATGCATCTTCTGTACCCGTTTATATCTCAAATTCAGGCTGAAAACACCCGAAAATTCGGTATTTTTTGGTCCCATAAGCGATCTGTACATCCCTACTCCTAGTTAGAATGTTTTCAATATACAGACCCAAAACATGCTCAAAATCGATATTTTAGGTGCCCAAAAGTCGATATGTGCATGCATCTTCTGTACCCGTTTATATCTCAAATTCAGGTCCAAAACACCCAAAAACTCGATATTTTGGGGTCCCAGAAGCGATCTGTATATGCCTACTCAGTGCTAGAATGTTTTCAAAATACAGGCCCAAAACATGCTGAAAATCGATATTTTAAGTGTCCAAAGTCGATATGTGCATGCATCTTCTGTACCCGTTTATATCACAAATTCAGGCTCAAAACACCCGAAAATTAGGTATTTTTGGGTCCCAGAAGCGATCTGTACATCCCTACTCCTAGTTAGAATGTTTTCAAGATACAGACCCAAAACATACTCAAAATCGATTTTTTAGGTGCCCAAAAGTCGATATGTGCATGCATCTTCTGTACCCGTTTATATCTGAAATTCAGGCTCAAAACACCCGAAAATTCGATATTTTGGGGTCCCAGAAGCGATCTTTACATGCCTAATCAGTGCTAGAATATTTTCAAAATATAGGCCGAAAACATGCTAAATATCGATATTTTAGGTACCCAACGTCGATATCTCAAATTCAGGCCAAAAACACCCAAAAATTCGATTTTTTTGGGTCCCATAAGCGATCTGTACATGCCTACTCCGTGTTAGAGTATTGTCAAAATAAAGGCCCAAAACAAGCTGAAAATCGATATTTTAGGTGACCAAAGGTCGATATGTGGATGCATCTTCTGCATCCGTTTATATCTCAAATTCAGGCTCAAAACACCCGAAAATTCGATATTTTGGGGTCCCAGAAGCGATCTGTACATGCCTACTCAGATGCAGGCCCAAAACATTCTGAAAATCGATATTTTAGGTGCCCAAAGTCAACATGTGCATGCATCTTCTGCACTCGTTTATATCTCAAATTCACTCTCAAAACACCCGAAAATTCGATATTCTTGGGTCCCATAAGCGATCTGTACATGCCTACTCCTAGTTAGAGTATTTTCAAAATACAGGCCCAAAACATGCTGAAAATCGATATTTTAGGTGCCCAAAGTCAATATGTGCATGCATCTTCTGTACCCGTTTATATCTCAAATTCAGGCTCAAAACACCCGAAAATTCGGTATTTTTGGATCCTAGAAGCGATCTGTACATCCCTACTACTAGTTAGAATGTTTTCAAGATACAGACCCAAAACATTCTCAAAATCGATATATTAGGTGCCCAAAAGTCGATATGTGCATGCATCTTCTGTACCCGTTTATATCTCAAATTCAGGCTTAAAACACCCGAAAATTCGATATTTTGGGGTACCAGAAGCGATCTGTACATGCCTACTCAGTGCTAGAATATTTTAAAAATATAGGCCCAAAACATGCTAAAAATTGATATATTAGGTGCCCAAAGTCGATATTTCAAATTCAGGCCCAAAACACCCGAAAATTCGATATTTTGGGGTCCCAGAAGCGAACTGTACATGCCTACTCCGTGTTAGAGTTTTTTCAAATTACAGGCCCAAAACATACTGAAAATCGATCTTTTAGGTGCTCAAAAGTCGATATGTGCATGCATCTTCTGTACCCGTTTATATCTCAAATTCAGACTCCAAACACTCGAAAATTCGATATTTTGAGGTCCCAGAAGCGATCTGTACATGCCTACTCAGATGCAGGCCCAAAACATGCTGAAAATCGATATTTTAGGTGCCCAAAGTCAACATGTGTATGCATCTTCTGCACTCGTTTTTATCTCAAATTCAACCTCAAAACACCCGAAAATTTGATAATTTTGGGTCCCAGAAGCGATCTGTACATGTCTAGTCAGTGCTAGAATGTTTTCAAAATATAGGCTCAAAACATGCTAAAAATCGATATTTTAAGTGTCCAAAGTCGATATGTGCATGCATCTTCTGTACCCGTTTATATCTCAAATTCAGGCTCAAAAAACCCGAAAATTCAAAATTTTCGGGTCCCAGAAGCGATCTGTACATGCCTACTCCTAGTTAGAATATTTTCAAAATACAGTCCCAAAACATGCTGAAAATCGATATTTTAGGTGCCCAAAGTCAATATGTGCATGCATCTTCTGTATCCGTTTATATCTCAAATTCAGGCTCAAAACACCCAAAAATTCGATATTTTGGGGTCCCAGAAGCGATCTGTACATGCCTACTCAGTGCTAGAATATTTTCAAAATATAGGCCCAAATCATGCTAAAAATCGATATTTTAGGTGCCCAAAGTCGATATCTCAAATTCAGGTCCAAAACACCCAAAAACTCGATATTTTGGGGTTCCAGAAGCGATCTGTACATGCCTACTCAGTGCTAGAATGTTTTCAAAATATAGGCCCAAAACATGCTACAAATCGATATTTTAGGTGCCCAAAGTCAATATGTGCATGCATCTTCTGTACCCGTTTATATCTCAAATTCAGGCTCAAAACACCCAAAAATTCGATATTTTGGGGTCCCAGAAGCGATCTGTACATGCCTACACAGTGCTAGAATATTTTCAAAATATAGGCCCAAAACATGCTAAAAATCGATATTTTAGGTGCCCAAAGTCAATATGTGCATGCATCTACTGTACCCGTTTATATCTCAAATTCAGGTTCAAAACACCCAAAAACTCGATATTTTGGGGTCCCAGAAGCGATCTGTACATGCCTACTCAGTGCTAGAATGTTTTCAAAATACAGGCCCAAAGCATGCTAAAAAATCGATATTTTAACTGTCCAAAGTCGATATGTGCATACATCTTCTGTACCCGTTTATATCTCAAATTCAGGCTGAATACACCCGAAAATTCGGTATTTTTTGGTCCCATAAGCGATCTGTACATCCCTACTCCTAGTTAGAATGTTTTCAATATACAGACCCAAAACATGCTCAAAATCGATATTTTAGGTGCCCAAAAGTCGATATGTGCATGCATCTTCTGTACCCGTTTATATCTCAAATTCAGACTCAAAACACCCGAAAATTCGATATTTTGGGGTCCCAGAAGCGATCTGTACATGCCTACTCAGTGCTAGAATATTTTCAAAATATAGGCCCAAATCATGCTAAAAATCGATATTTTAGGTGTCCAAAGTCGATATCTCAAATTCAGGCCCAAAACACCCGAAAATTCAATATTTTGGGGTCCCAGAAGCAAACTGTACATGCCTACTCCGTGTTAGAGTATTTTCAAAATACAGGCTCAAAACATACTGAAAATCGATATTTTATGTGCCCAAAAGTCGATATGTAAATGCATCTTCTGTACCCGTTTATATCCCAAATTTAACCTCAAGATACCCGCAAATTCGATATTTTTGGGTCCCAGAAGCGATCTGTACATGCCTACTCAGTGATAGAATTTTTTCAAAATATAGGCTCAAAACATGCTACAAATCGATATTTTAAGTGTCCAAAGTCGATATGTGCATGCATCATCTGCACCCGTTTATATCTCAAATTCAGGCTCAAAACACCCGAAAATTCGATATTTTGGAGTCCCAAAAGTGATCTGTACATGCCTACTTAGTGCTAGAATATTTTCAAAATATAGGTCCAAAACATGCTAAAAATCGATATTTTGGGTGCCCAAAGTCGATATCTCAAATTCAGGCCCAAAACACCGTAAAATTCGTTATTTTGGGGTCCCAGAAGCGAACTGTACATGCCTACTCCTTGTTAGAGTATTTTCAAAATACAGGCCCAAAACATACTGAAAATCGATCTTTTAGGTGCCCAAAAGTCGATATGTGCATGCATCTTCTGGACCCGTTTATATCTCATATTCAGGCTCCAAACACCCGAAAATTCGATATTTAAGGGTCCCAGAAGCGATCTGTACATGCCTACTCAGATGCAGGCCCAAAACATGCTAAAAATCGATATTTTAGGTACCCAAATTGAACATGTGTATGCATCTTCTGTACTCGTTTATATCTCAAATTCAGACTCAAAACACCCGAAAATTCGATAATTTTGGGTCCCAGAAGCGATCTGTACATGTCTAGTCAGTGCTAGAATGTTTTCAAAATATAGGCTCAAAACATGCTAAAAATCGATATTTTAAGTGTCCAAAGTCGATATGTGCATGCATCTTCTGTACCCGTTTATATCTCAAATTCAGACTCAAAACACCCGAAAATTCGATATTTTTAGGTCCCAGAAGCGATCTGTACATGCCTACTCCTAGTTAGAGTATTTTCAAAATACAGGCCCAAAACATGCACAAAATCGATATATTAGGTGCCTAAAAGTCGATATGTGCATGCATCATCTGTACCCGTTTATATCTGAAATTCAGGCTCAAAACACCCGAAAATTCGATATTTTGGGGTCCCAGAAGCGATCTGTACATGCCTACTCAGTGCTAGAATATTTTCAAAATGTAGGCCCAAAACATGCTAAAAATTGATATTTTAGGTGCCCAAAGTCGATATTTCAAATTCAGGCCCAAAACACCCGAAAATTCGATATTTTGGGGTCCCAGAAGCGAACTGTACATGCCTACTCCGTGTTAGAGTATTTTCAAAAGACAGGCCCAAAACATACTGAAAATCGATCTTTTAGGGGCCCAAAAGTCGATATGTGCATGCATCTTCTGTACCCGTTTATATCTCAAATTCAGGCTCCAATCACCCGAAAATTTGATATTTTGGGGTCCCAGAAGCGATCAGTACATGCCTACTCAGATGCAGGCCCAAAACATGCTGAAAATCGATATTTTAGGTGCCCAAAGTCAACATGTGTATGCATCTTATGCACTCGTTTTTATCTCATATTCAACCTCAAAACACCCGAAAATTTGATAATTTTGGGTCCCAGAAGCGATCTGTACATGCCTACTCATAGCTAGAATATTTTCAAAATATAGGCCCAAATCATGCTAAAAATCGATATTTTAGGTGCCCAAAGTCGATATCTCAAATTCAGGTCCAAAACACCCAAAAACTCGATATTTTTGGGTCCCAGAAGCGATCTGTACATGCCTACTCAGTGCTAGAATGTTTTCAATATTCAGGCCCAAAACATACTGAAAATCGATCATTTAGGTGCCCAAAAGTCGATATGTGGATGCATCTTCTGTACCCGTTTATATCTCAAATTCAGGCTCAAAACACCCGAAAATTCGATATTTTGGGGTCCCAGAAGTGATCTGTACATGCCTACTTAGTGCTAGAATATTTTCACAATATAGGCCCAAAACATGCTAAAAATCGATATTTTAGGTCCCCAAAGTCGATATCTAAAATTCAGGCCCAAAACACCCGAAAATTCGATATTATGGGGTCCCAGAAGCGAACTGTACATACCTACTCCGTGTTAGAGTATTTTCAAAATACAGGCTCAAAACATACTGAAAATCGATCTTTTAGGTGCCCAAAAGTCGATATGTAAATGCATCTTCTGCACTCGTTTATATCTCAAATTCAACCTCAAAACACCCGAAAATTCGATAATTTTGGGTCCCAGAAGCGATCTGTACATGTCTAGTCAGTGCTAGAATGTTTTGAAAATATAGGCTCAAAAAATGCTAAAAATCGATATTTTAAGTGTCCAAAGTCGATATGTGCATGCATCTTCTGTACCCGTTTATATCTCAAATTCAGACTCAAAACACCCGAAAATTCGATATTTTTGGGTCCCAGAAGCGATCTGTACATGCCTACTCCTAGTTAGAGTATTTTCAAAATACAGGTCCAAAACATGCTGAAAATCGATATTTTTGGTGCCCAAAGTCAATATGTGCATGCATCTTCTGTACCCGTTTATATCTCAAATTCAGGCTCAAAACACCCGAAAATTCGGTATTTTTGGGTCCTAGAAGCGATCTGTACATCCCTACTCCTAGTTAGAATGTTTTCAAGTTACAGACCCAAAACATGCTCAAAATCGATATATTAGGTGCCCAAAAGTCGATATGTGCATGCATCATCTGTACCCGTTTATATCTCAAATTAAGGCTCAAAACTTCCGAAAATTCGATATTTTGGGGTCCCAGAAGCGATCTGTACATGCCTACTCAATGCTAGAATATTTTCAAAATATATGCCCAAATCATGCTAAAAATCGATATTTTAGGTGCCCAAAGTCGATATCTCAAATTCAGGTCCAAAACACCCAAAAACTCGATATTTTGGGGTCCCAGAAGCGATCTGTACATGCCTACTCAGTGCTAGAATGTTTTCAAAATACAGGCCCAAAACATGCTGAAAATCGATATTTTAAGTGTCCAAAGTCGATATGTGCATGCATCTTCTGTACCCGTTTATATCTCAAATTCAGGCTCAAAACACCCGAAAATTTGGTATTTTTGGGTCCCAGAAGTGATCTGTACATCCCTACTCCTAGTTAGAATGTTTTCAAGATACAGACCCAAAACATGCACAAAATCGATTTTTTAGGTGCCCAAAAGTCGATATGTGCATGCATCTTCTGTACCCGTTTATATCTCAAATTCAGGCTCAAAACACCCGAAAATTCGATATTTTGGGGTCCCAGAAGCGATCTGTACATGCCTACTCAGTGCTAGAATATTTTCAAAATATAGGCCCAAAACATGCTAAAAATCGATATTTTAGGTGCCCAAAGTCGATATCTCAAATTCAGGCCAAAAACTCCCAGAAATTCGATATTTTTGGGTCCCAGAAGCGATCTGTACATGCCTACTCCGTGTTAGAGTATTTTCAATATACAGGCCCAAAACATACTGAAAATCGATCTTTTAGGTGCCCAAAAGTCGATATGTGGATGCATCTTCTGTACCCGTTTATATTTCAAATTCAGGCTCAAAACACCCGAAAATTCGATATTTTGGGGTCCCAGAAGCGATCTGTACATGCCTACTCAGTGCTAGAATATTTTCTCAATATAGGCCCAAAACATGCTAAAAATCGATATTTTAGGTGCCCAAAGTAGATATCTCAAATTCAGCCCAAAAACACCCAAAAATTCGATATTTTGGGGTCCCAGAAGCGATCTGTACATGCCTAGTCCGTGTTAGAGTATTTTACATATACAGGCCCAAAATATATTGAAAATCGATCTTTTAGGTGCACAAAAGTCGATATGTGGATGCATCTTCTGTACCCGTTTATATCTCAAATTCAGGCTCAAAACACCCGAAAACTCGATATTTTGGGGTCCCAGAAGCGATCTGTACATGCCTACTCAGTGCTAGAATGTATTCAAAATACAGGCCCAAAACATGCTGAAAATCGATATTTTAAGTGTCCAAAGTCGATATGTGCATGCATCTTCTGTACCCGTTTATATATCTAATTCAGGCTCAAAACACCCGAAAATTCGGTATTTTTGGGTCCCAGAAGCGATCTGTACATCCCTACTCCTAGTTCGAATGTTTTCAATATACAGACCCAAAACATGCTCAAAATCGATATTGTAGGTGCCCAAAAGTCGATATGTGCATGCATCTTCTGTACCAGTTTATATCTCAAATTCAGGCTCAAAACACCCGAAAATTCGATATTTTGGGGTCCCAGAAGCGATCTGTACATGCCTACTCAGTGCTCAAATATTTTCAAAATGTAGGCCCAAAACATGCTAAAAATCGATATTTTTGGTGCCCAAAGTCGATATCTCAAATTCAGCCCAAAAACACCCAAAAATTCGATATTTTGGGGTCCCAGAAGCGATCTGTACATGCCTACTCCGTGTTAGAGTATTATCAATATACAGGCCCAAAACATACTGAAAATCGATCTTTTAGGTGCCCAAAAGTCGATATGTGGATGCATCTTCTGTACCCGTTTATATCTCAAATTCAGGCTCCAAACACCCAAAAATTCGATATTTTGGGATCCCAGAAGCGATCAGTACATGCCTACTCAGATGCAGGCCCAAAACATGCTGAAAATCGAAAATTTATTTGCCCAAAGTCAATATGTGCATGCATCTTCTGTACCCGTTTATATCTCAAATTCAACCTCAAATCACCCAAAAATTCCATAATTTTGGGTCCCAGAAGCGATCTGTACATGTCTAGTTAGTGCTAAAATGTTTTCAAAATATAGTCTCAAAACATTCTAAAAATCGATATTTAGGTGCCCAAAGTCGATATCTCAAATTCAGGTCCAAAACACCCAAAAACTCGATATTTTGGGGTCCCAGAAGCGATCTGTACATGCCTACTCAGTGCTAAAATGTTTTCAAAATATAGGCTCAAAACATTCTAAAAATCGATATTTTAAGTGCCCAAAGTCAATATGTGCATGCATCTTCTGTACCCGTTTATATCTCAAATTCAGGCTCAAAACACCCGAAAATTCGGTATTTTTGGGTTCTAGAATCGATCTGTACATCCCTACTCCTAGTTAGAATGTTTTCAAGATACACTCCCAAAACATGCTCAAAATCGATATTTTAGGTGCCCAAAAGTCGATATGTGCATGAATCTTCTGTTCCCGTTTATATCTCAAATTCAGGCTCAAAACACCCGAAAATTCGATATTTTGGGGTCCCAGAAGCGATCTGTACATGCCTACTCAGTGCTAGAATATTTTCAAAATATAGGCCCAAAACATGCTAAAAATCGATATTTTAGGTGCCCAAAGTCGATATCTCAAATTCAGGCCCAAAACACCCGAAAATCCGATATTTTGGGGTCCCAGAAGCGAATTGTACATGCCTACTCCGTGTTAGAGTATTTTCAAAATACAGGCCCATAACATACTGAAAATCGATCTTTTAGGTGCCCAAAAATCGATATGTGCATGCATCTTATGTACCCGTTTATATCTCAAATTCAGGCTCAAAACACCCGAAAATTCGATATTTTGGGGTCCCAGAAGCGATCTGTACATGCCTACTCAGTGCTAGAATATTTTCAAAAGATAGGCCCAAAACATGCTAAAAATCGATATTTTAGGTGCCCAATGTCGATATTTCATATTCAGGCCCAAAACACCCAAAAATTCGATATTTTGGGGTCCCAGAAGCGAACTGTACATGCCTACTCCGTGTTAGAGTATTTTCAAAATACAGGCCCAAAACATACTGAAAATCGATCTTTTAGGTGCCCAAAAATCGATATGTGCATGCATCTTCTGTACCCTTTTATATCTCAAATTCAGGCTCCAAACACCCGAAAATTCGATATTTTGGGGTCCCAGAAGCGATCTGTACATGCCTACTCAGATGCATGCCCAAAAATTGCTGAAAATCGATATTTTAGGTGCCCAAAGTCAATATGTGCATGCATCTTCTGTACCCGTTTATATCTCAAATTCAGGCTCAAAACACCCAAAAAATCGATATTTTGGGGTCCCAGAAGCGATCTGTACATGCCTACTCAGTACTAGAATATTTTCAAAATATAGGCCCAAAACATGCTAAAAATCGATATTTTAGGTGCCCAAAGTCGATATCTCAAATTCAGGTCCAAAACACCCAAAAACTCGATATTTTGGGGTCCCAGAAGCGATCTGTACATGCCTACTCAGTGCTGGAATGTTTTCAAAATACAGGCCCAAAACATGCTGAAAATCGATATTTTAAGTGTCCAAAGTCGATATGTGCATGCATCTTCTGTACCCGTTTATATCTCAAATTCAGGCTCAAAATACCCGAAAATTCGGTATTTTTGGGTCCCAGAAGCGATCTGTACATCTTTACTCCTAGTTAGAATGTTTTCAAGATACAGACCCAAAACATGCTCAAAATCGATTTTTTAGGTGCCCAAAAGTCGATATGTGCATGCATCTTCAGTACCCGTTAATATCTCAAATTCAGGATCAAAACACCCGAAAATTCGATATTTTGGGGTCCCAGAAGCGATCTGTACATGCCTACTCAGCGCTAGAATATTTTCAAAATATAGGCCCAAAACATGCTAAAAATCGATATTTTAGGTGCCCAAAGTCGATATCTCAAATTCAGGCCCAAAACACCCGAAAATCCGATATTTTTGGGTTCCAGAAGCGAACTGTACATGCCTACTCCGTGTTAGAGTATTTTCAAAATATAGGCCCAAAACATACTGAAAATCGATCTTTTAGGTGCCCAAAAGTCGATATGTGCATGCATCTTCTGTACCCGTTTATATCTCAAATTCAGGCTCCAAACACCCGAAAATTTGATATTTTGGGGTCCCAGAAGCGATCAGTACATGCCTACTCAGATGCAGGCCCAAAACATGCTGAAAATCGATATTTTAGGTGCCCAAAGTCAATATGTGCATGCATCTTCTGTACCCGTTTATATCTCAAATTCACGCTCAAATCACCCGAAAAATTCGATATTTTGGGGTCCCAGAAGAGATCTGTACCTGCCTACTCAGTGCTAGAATATTTTTAAAAAATAGGCCAAAAAAATGCTAAAAATCGATATTTTAGGTGCCCAAAGTCGATATCTCAAATTCAGGTCCAAAACACCCAAAAACTCGATATTTTGGGGTCCCAGAAGCGATCTGTACATGCCTACTCAGTGCTGGAATGTTTTCAAAATACAGGCCCAAAACATGCTGAAAATCGATATTTTAAGTGTCCAAAGTCGATATGTGCATGCATCTTCTGTACCCGTTTATATCTCAAATTCAGGCTCAAAACACCCGAAAATTCGGTATTTTTGGGTTTTAGAAGCGATCTGTACATCCTTACACCTAGTTAGAATGTTTTCAAGATACAGACCCAAAACATGCTCAAAATCGATATTTTAGATGCCCAAAAGTCGATATGTGCATTCATCTTCTGTACCCGTTAATATCTCAAATTCAGGCTCAAAACACCCCAAAAGTCGATATTTTGGGGTCCCAGAAGCGATCTCTACATGCCTACTCAGTGCTAGAGTATTTTCAAAATATAGGCCCAAAACATGCTAAAAATCTATATTTTAGGTGCCCAAAGTCGATATCTCAAATTCAGCCCAAAAACACCCAAAAATTCGATATTTTGGGGTCCCAGAAGCGATCTGTACATGCCTACTCCGTGTTAGAGTATTTTACATATACAGGCCCAAAATATATTGAAAATCGATCTTTTAGGTGCCCAAAAGTCGATATGTGGATGCATCTTCTGTACACGTTTATATCTCAAATTCAGGCTCAAAACACCCGAAAATTCGATATTTTGGGGTCCCAGAAGTGATCTGTACATGTCTACTTAGTGCTAGAATATTTTCAAAATATAGGCCCAAAACATGCTAAAAATCGATATTTTAGGTCCCCAAAGTCGATATCTCAAATTCAGGTCCAAAACACCCGAAAATTAGATATTTTGGGGTCCCAGAAGCGATCTGTACATGCCTACTCCTAGTTAGAGTATTTTCAAAATACAGGCCGAAAACATGCTGAAAATCGATATTTTAGGTGCCCAAAGTCAATATGTGCATGCATCTTTTGTACCCGGTTTTATCTCAAATTCAGGCTCAAAACACCCGAAAATTCGGTATTTTTGGGTCCTAGAAGCGATCTGTACATCCCTACTCCTAGTTAGAATGTTTATAAGATACAGACACAAAACATGCTCAAAATCGATCTTTTAGGTGCCCAAAAGTCGATATGTGCATGCATCTTCTGTACCCGTTTATATCTCAAATTCAGGCTCGAAACACCCGAAAATTCGATATTTTGGGGTCCCAGAAGCAATTTGTACATGCCTACTCAGATGCAGGCCCAAAACATGCTGAAAATCGATATTTTAGGTGCCCAAAGTCAACATGTGTATGCATCTTCTGCACACGTTTATATCTTAAATTCAACCTCAAAACACCCGAAAATTTGATAATTTTGGGTCCCAGAAGCGATCTGTACATGTCTAGTCAGTGCTAGAATGTTTTCAAAATATAGGTTCAAAACATGCTAAAAATCGATATTTTAAGTGTCCAAAGTCGATATGTGCATGCATCTTCTGTACCCGTTTATATCTTAAATTCAGGCTCAAAACACCCGAAAATTCGATATTTTTGGGTCCCAAAAGCGATCTGTACATGCCTACTCCTAGTTAGAGCATATTCAAAATACAGGCCCAAAACATGCCGAAAATCGATATTTTAGGTGCCCAAAGTCAATATGTGCATGCATCTTCTGTACCCATTTATATCTCAAATTCAGGCTCAAAACACCCGAAAATTCGATATTTTGGGGTCCCAGAAGCGATCTGTACATGCCTACTCAGTGCTAGAATATTTTCAAAATATAGGCCCAAAACATGCTAAAAATCGATATTTTAGGTGCCCAAAGTCGATGTCTCAAATTCAGCCCAAAAACACCCAAAAATTCGATATTTTGGGGTCCCAGAAGCGATCTGTACATGCCTACTCCGTGTTAGAGTATTTTACATATACAGGCCCAAAATATATTGAAAATCGATCTTTTAGGTGCCCAAAAGTCGATATGTGGATGCATCTTCTGTACACGTTTATATCTCAAATTCAGGCTCAAAACACCCGAAAATTCGATATTTTGGGGTCCCAGAAGTGATCTGTACATGTCTACTTAGTGCTAGAATATTTTCAAAATATAGGCCCAAAACATGCTAAAAATCGATATTTTAGGTCCCCAAAGTCGATATCTCAAATTCAGGTCCAAAACACCCGAAAATTAGATATTTTGGGGTCCCAGTAGCGATCTGTACATGCCTACTCCTAGTTAGAGTATTTTCAAAATACAGGCCCAAAACATGCTGAAAATCGATATTTTTGGTGCCCAAAGTCAATATGTGCATGCATCTTTTGTACCCGGTTTTATCTCAAATTCAGGCTCAAAACACCCGAAAATTCGGTATTTTTGGGTCCTAGAAGCGATCTGTACATCCCTACTCCTAGTTAGAATGTTTATAAGATACAGACCCAAAACATGCTCAAAATCGATCTTTTAGGTGCCCAAAAGTCGATATGTGCATGCATCTTCTGTACCCGTTTATATCTCAAATTCAGGCTCCAAACACCCGAAATTTCGATATTTTGGGGTCCCAGAAGCAATCTGAACATGCCTACTCAGATGCAGGCCCAAAACATGCTGAAAATCGATATTTTAGGTGCCCAAAGTCAACATGTGTATGCATCTTCTGCACACGTTTATATCTTAAATTCAACCTCAAAAAAACCCGAAAATTTGATAATTTTGGGTCCCAGAAGCGATCTGTACATGTCTAGTCAGTGCTAGAATGTTTTCAAAATATAGGTTCAAAACATGCTAAAAATCGATATTTTAAGTGTCCAAAGTCGATATGTGCATGCATCTTCTGTACCCGTTTATATCTTAAATTCAGGCTCAAAACACCCGAAAATTCGATATTTTTGGGTCCCAAAAGCGATCTGTACATGCCTACTCCTAGTTAGAGCATATTCAAAATACAGGCCCAAAACATGCCGAAAATCGATATTTTAGGTGCCCAAAGTCAATATGTGCATGCATCTTCTGTACCCATTTATATCTCAAATTCAGGCTCAAAACACCCGAAAATTCGATATTTTGGGGTCCCAGAAGCGATCTGTACATGCCTACTCAGTGCTACAATATTTTCAAAATATAGGCCCAAAACATGCTAAAAATCGATATTTTAGGTGCCCAAAAGTCGATATCTCAAATTCAGCCCAAAAACACCCAAAAATTCGATATTTTGGGGTCCCAGAAGCGATCTGTACATGCCTACTCCGTGTTAGAGTATTTTACATATACAGGCCCAAAATATACTGAAAATCGATCTTTTAGGTGCCCAAAAGTCGATATGTGGATGCATCTTCTGTACCCGTTTATATCTCAAATTCAGGCTCAAAACACCCGAAAATTCGATATTTTGGGGTCCCAGAAGTGATCTGTACATGCCTACTTAGTGCTAGAATATTTTCAAAATATAGGCCCAAAACATGCTAAAAATCGATATTTTAGGTCCCCAAAGTCGATATCTCAAATTCAGGTCCAAAACACCCGAAAATTAGATATTTTGGGGTCCCAGAAGCGATATGTACATGCCTACTCCTAGTTAGAGTATTTTCAAAATACAGGCCCAAAACATGCTGAAAATCGATATTTTAGGTGCCCAAAGTCAATATGTAAATGCATCTTCTGTACCCGTTTAAATCCCAAATTTAACCTCAATACACCCGAAAATTCGATATTTTGGGGTCCCAGAAGTGATCTGCACATGCCTACTTAGTGCTAGAATATTTTCAAAATATAGGCCGAAAACATGCTAAAAATCGATATTTTAGGTGCCCAAAGTCGATATCTCAAATTCAGGCCCAAAACACCCTAAAATTCGATATTTTGGGGTCCCAGAAGCGAACTGTACATGCCTACTCCGTGTTAGAGTATTTTCAAAATACAGGCCCAAAACATACTGAAAATCGATCTTTTAGGTGCCCAAAAGTCGATATGTGCATGCATCTTCTGTACCCGTTTATATCTCAAATTCAGGCTCGAAACACCCGAAAATTCGATATTTTGGGGCCCAAGAAGGGATCTGTACATGCCTACTCAGATGCAGGCCCAAAACATGTTAAAAATTGATATTTTAGGTACCCAAATTGAACATGTGTATGCATCTTTTGCACTCGTTTATATCTCAAATTCAACCTCAAAACACCCGAAAATTCGATAATTTTGGGTCCAAGAAGCGATCTGTACATGTCTAGTCAGTGCTAGAATGTTTTCAAAATATAGGCTCAAAACATGCTAAAAATCGATATTTTAAGTGTCTAAAGTCAGAATGTGCATGCATCTTCTGTACCTGTTTATATCTCAAATTCAGGCTCAAAACACCCGAAATTTCGATATTTTTGGGTCCCAGAAGCGATCTGTACATGCCTACTCCTAGTTAGAGTATTTTCAAAATACAGGCCCAAAACAAGCTGAAAATCGATATTTTAGGTGCCCAAAGTCAATATGTGCATGTATCTTCTGTACCCGTTTATATCTCAAATTCAGGCTCAAAACACCCGAAAATTCGATATTTTGGGGTCCCAGAAGCGATCTGTACATGCCTACTCAGTGCTAGAATATTTTCAAAATATAGGCCCAAAACATGCTAAAAATCGATATTTTAGGTGCCCAAAGTCGATATCTCAAATTCAGCCCAAAAACACCCAAAAATTCGATATTTTGGGGTCCCAGATGCGATCTGTACATGCCTACTCCGTGTTAGAGTATTTTACATATACAGGCCCAAAATATATTGAAAATCGATCTTTTAGGTGCCCAAAAGTCGATATGTGGATGCATCTTCTGTACCCGTTTATATCACAAATTCAGGCTCAAAACACCCGAAAATTCGATATTTTGGGGTCCCAGAAGTGATCTGTACATGCCTACTTAGTGCTAGAATATTTTCAAAATATAGGCCCAAAACATGCTAAAAATCGATATTTTAGGTCCCCAAAGTCGATATCTCAAATTCAGGTCCAAAACACCCGAAAATTAGATATTTTGGGGTCCTAGAAGCGATCTGTACATGCCTATTCCTAGTTAGAGTATTTTCAAAATACAGGCCCAAAACATGCTGAAAATCGATATTTTAGGTGCCCAAAGTCAATATGTGCATGCATCTTTTGTACCCGGTTTTATCTCAAATTCAGGCTCAAAACACCCGAAAATTCGGTATTTTTGGGTCCTAGAAGCGATCTGTACATCCCTACTCCTAGTTAGAATGTTTTCAAGATACAGACCCAAAACATGCTCAAAATCGATCTTTTAGGTGCCCAAAAGTCGATATGTGCATGCATCTTCTGTACCCGTTTATATCTCAAATTCAGGCTCCAAACACCCGAAAATTCGATATTTTGGGGTCCCAGAAGCAATCTGTACATGCCTACTCAGATGCAGGCCCAAAACATGCTGAAAATCGATATTTTAGGTGCCCAAAGTCAACATGTGTATGCATCTTCTGCACACGTTTATATCTTAAATTCAACCTCAAAACACCCGAAAATTTGATAATTTTGGGTCCCAGAAGCGATCTGTACATGTCTAGTCAGTGCTAGAATGTTTTCAAAATATAGGTTCAAAACATGCTAAAAATCGATATTTTAAGTGTCCAAAGTCGATATGTGCATGCATCTTCTGTACCCGTTTATATCTTAAATTCAGGCTCAAAACACCCGAAAATTCGATATTTTTGGGTCCCAAAAGCGATCTGTACATGCCTACTCCTAGTTAGAGCATATTCAAAATACAGGCCCAAAACATGCCGAAAATCGATATTTTAGGTGCCCAAAGTCAATATGTGCATGCATCTTCTGTACCCATTTATATCTCAAATTCAGGCTCAAAACACCCCAAAAGTCGATATTTTGGGGTCCCAGAGCGATCTGTACATGCCTACTCAGTGCTAGAATATTTTCAAAATATAGGCCCAAAACATGCTAAAAATCGATATTTTAGGTGCCCAAAGTCGATATCTCAAATTCAACCCAAAAACACCCAAAAATTCGATATTTTGGGGTCCCAGAAGCGATATGTACATGCCTACTCCGTGTTAGAGTATTTTACATATACAGGCCCAAAATATATTGAAAATCGATCTTTTAGGTGCCCAAAAGTCGATATGTGGATGCATCTTCTGTACACGTTTATATCTCAAATTCAGGCTCAAAACACCCGAAAATTCGATATTTTGTGGTCCCAGAAGTGATCTGTACATGTCTACTTAGTGCTAGAATATTTTCAAAATATAGGCCCAAAACATGCTAGAAATCGAGATTTTAGGTGCCCAAAGTCGATATCTCAAATTCAGCCCAAAAACACCCAAAAATTCGATATTTTGGGGTCCCAGATGCGATCTGTACATGCCTACTCCGTGTTAGAGTATTTTACATATACAGGCCCAAAATATATTGAAAATCGATCTTTTAGGTGCCCAAAAGTCGATATGTGGATGCATCTTCTATACCCGTTTATATCTTAAATTCAGGCTCAAAACACCCGAAAATTCGATATTTTTGGGTCCCAAAAGCGATCTGTACATGCCTACTCCTAGTTAGAGCATATTCAAAATACAGGCCCAAAAACATGCCGAAAATCGATATTTTAGGTGCCCAAAGTCAATATGTGCATGCATCTTCTGTACCCATTTATATCTCAAATTCAGGCTCAAAACACCCCAAAAGTCGATATTTTGGGGTCCCAGAGCGATCTGTACATGCCTACTCAGTGCTAGAATATTTTCAAAATATAGGCCCAAAACATGCTAAAAATCGATATTTTAGGTGCCCAAAGTCGATATCTCAAATTCAACCCAAAAACACCCAAAAACTCGATATTTTGGGGCCCCAGAAGTGATCTGTACATGCCTACTCAGTGCTAGAATGTATTCAAAATACAGGCCCAAAACATGCTGAAAATCGATATTTTAAGTGTCCAAAGTCGATATGTGCATGCATCTTCTGTACCCGTTTATATCTCAAATTCAGGCTCAAAACACCCGAAAATTCGGTATTTTTGGGTCCCAGAATCGATCTGTACATCCCTACTCCTAGTTCGAATGTTTTCAATATACAGACCCAAAACATGCTCAAAATCGATATTGTAGGTGCCCAAAAGTCGATATGTGCATGCATCTTCTGTACCCGTTTATATCTCAAGTTCAGGCTCAAAATACCCGAAAATTCGATATTTTGGGGTCCCAGAAGCGATCTGTACATGCCTACTCAGTGCTCGAATATTTTAAAATGTAGGCCCAAAACATGCTAAAAATCGATATTTTAGGTGCCCAAAGTCGATATCTCAAATTCAGCCCAAAAACACCCAAAAATTCGATATTTTGGGGTCCCAAAAGCGATCTGTACATGCCTACTCCGTGTTAGAGTATTTTACATATACAGGCCCAAAATATATTGAAAATCGATCTTTTAGGTGCCCAAAAGTCGATATGTGGATGCATCTTCTGTACCCGTTTATATCTCAAATTCAGGCTCAAAACACCCGAAAATTCGGTATTTTTGGGTCCCAGAATCGATCTGTACATCCCTACTCCTAGTTCGAATGTTTTCAATATACAGACCCAAAACATGCTCAAAATCGATATTGTAGGTGCCCAAAAGTCGATATGTGCATGCATCTTCTGTACCCGTTTATATCTCAAGTTCAGGCTCAAAATACCCGAAAATTCGATATTTTGGGGTCCCAGAAGCGATCTGTACATGCCTACTCAGTGCTCGAATATTTTAAAATGTAGGCCCAAAACATGCTAAAAATCGATATTTTAGGTGCCCAAAGTCGATATCTCAAATTCAGCCCAAAAACACCCAAAAATTCGATATTTTGGGGTCCCAGAAGCGATCTGTACATGCCTACTCCGTGTTAGAGTATTATCAATATACAGGCCCAAAACATACTGAAAATCGATCTTTTAGGTGCCCAAAAGTCGATATGTGGATGCATCTTCTGTACCCGTTTATATCTCAAATCCAGGCCTAAAACACCCGAAAATTCGATATTTTGTGGTCCCAGAAGCGATCTGTACTTGCTTACTCCGTGTTAGAGTATTTTCAAAATACAGGCCCAAAACAAGCTGAAAATCGATATTTTAGGTGACCAAAGTCAACATGTGTATGCATCTTCTGCACCCGTTTATATCCCAAATTCAACCTCAAAACACTTGAAAATTCGATATTTTTGGGTCCCACAAGCGATCTGTACATGCCTACTCAGTGCTAGAATTTTTTCAAAATATAGGCTCAAAACATTCTAAAAATCTATATTTCAAGTGTCCAAAGTCGATATGTGCATGCATCATCTTTACCCGTTTATATCTCAAATTCAGGCTCAAAACACTCGAAAATTTGATATCTTGGGGTCCCAGAAGTGATCTGTACATGCCTACTTAGAGCTAGAATATTTTCAAAATATAGGCCCAAAACATCCTAAAAATCGATATTTTAGGTCCACAAAGTCAATATCTCAAATTCAGGCCCAAAACACCCGAAAATTCGATATTTTGGGGTCCCAGAAGCGAACTGTACATGCCTACTCCGTGTTAGAGTATTTTCAAAATACAGGCTCAAAACATACTGAAAATCGATCCTTTTGGTGCCCAAAAGTCGATATGTAAATGCATCTTCTGTACCCGTTTATATCCCAAATTTAACCTCAAAACACCCGAAAATTCGATATTTTGGGGTCCCAGAAGTGATCTGCACATGCCTACTTAGTGCTAGAATATTTTCAAAATATAGGCCGAAAACATGCTAAAAATCGATATTTTAGGTGCCCAAAGTCGATATCTCAAATTCAGGCCCAAAACACCCTAAAATTCGATATTTTTGGGACCCAGAAGCGAACTGTACATGCCTACTCCTAGTTAGAGTATTTTCAAAATACAGGCCCAAAACAAGCTGAAAATCGATATTTTAGGTGCCCAAAGTCAATATGTGCATGCATCTTCTGTACCCGTTTATATCTCAAATTCAGGCTCAAAACACCCGAAAATTCGATATTTTGGGGTCCCAGAAGCGATCTGTACATGCCTACTCAGTGCTAGAATATTTTCAAAATATAGGCCCAAAACATGCTAAAAATCGATATTTTAGGTGCCCAAAGTCGATATCTCAAATTCAGCCCAAAAACACCCAAAAATTCGATATTTTGGGGTCCCAGATGCGATCTGTACATGCCTACTCCGTGTTAGAGTATTTTACATATACAGGCCCAAAATATATTGAAAATCGATCTTTTAGGTGCCCAAAAGTCGATATGTGGATGCATCTTCTGTACCTGTTTATATCTCAAATTCAGGCTCAAAACACCCGAAAATTCGATATTTTGGGGTCCCAGAAGTGATCTGTACATGCCTACTTAGTGCTAGAATATTTTCAAAATATAGGCCCAAAACATGCTAAAAATCGATATTTTAGGTCCCCAAAGTCACCCGAAAATTCGATATTTTTGGGTCCCAAAAGCGATCTGTACTTGCTTACTCCGTGTTAGAGTATTTTCAAAATACAGGCCCAAAACAAGCTGAAAATCGATATTTTAGGTGAACAAAGTCAACATGTGTATGCATCTTCTGCACCCGTTTATATCCCAAATTCAACCTCAAAACACTTGAAAATTCGATATTTTTGGGTCCCAGAAGCGATCTGTACATGTCTAGTCAGTGCTAGAATGTTTTCAAAATATAGGCTCAAAACATGCTAAAAATCGATATTTTAATTGTCCAAAGTCGATATGTGCATGCATCATCTATACCCGTTTATATCTAAAATTCAGGTTCTAAACACCCGAAAATTCGATATTTTGGGGTCCCAGAAGCGATCTGTACATGCCTACTCAGTGCTTGATTTTTTTCAAAATATAGGCCCAAAACATGCTAAAAATCGATATTTTAGGTGTCCAAAGTCGATATCTCAAAATCAGGTCCAAAACACCCAAAAACTCGATATTTTGGGGTCCCAGAAGCGATCTGTACATGCCTACTCAGTGCTAGAATGTTTTAAAAATACAGGCCCAAAACATGCTGAAAATCGATATTTTAAGTGTCCAAAGTCGATATGTGCATGCATCATATGTACCCGTTTATATCTCAAATTCAGGCTCAAAACACCCAAAAATTCGATATTTCGGGGTCCCAGAAGTGATCTGTACTTGCCTACTTAGTGCTAGAATATTTTCAAAATATATGCCCTAAACATGCTAAAAATCGATATTTTAGGTGCCCAAAGTCGATATCTAAAATTCAGGCCCAAAACAACCTAAAATTCGATATTTTGGGGTCCCAGAAGCGAACTGTACATGCCTACTCCGTGTTAGAGTATTTTCAAAATATAGGCCCAAAACATACTGAAAATCGATCTGTTAGGTGCCCAAAAGTCGATATGTGCATTCTTCTTCTGTACCCGTTTATATCTCAAATTCAGGCTCCAAACACCCGAAAATTCAATATTTTGGGGTCCCAGAAGCGATCTGTACTTACCTACTCAGATGCAGGCCCAAAACATGCTAAAAATCGATATTTTAGGTACCCAAATTGAACATGTGTATGCATCTTCTGTACTCGTTTATATCTCAAATTCAACCTCAAAACACCCGAAAATTCGATAATTTTGGGTCCCAGAAGCGATCTGTACATGTCTAGTCAGTGCTAGAATGTTTTCAAAAAAAACACTCAAAACATGCTAAAAATCGATATTTTAAGTGTCCAAAGTCGATATGTGCATGCATCTTCTGTACCCGTTTATATCTCAAATTCAGGCTCAAAACACCCGAAAATTCGATATTTTTGGGTCCCAGAAGCGATCTGTACATGCCTACTCCTAGTTAGAGTATTTTCAAAATACAGGCCCAAAACATGCTGAAAATCGATATTTTAGGTGCCCAAAGTCAATATGTGCATGCATCTTCTGTACCCGTTTATATCTCAAATTCAGGCTCAAAACACCCGAAAATTCGGTATTTTTGGGTCCTAGAAGCGATCTCTACATCCCTACTCCTAGTTAGAATGTTTTCAAGATACAGACCCAATACATGCTAAAAATCGATATTTTAGGTGCCCAAAGTCGATATCTCAAATTCAGGCCCAAAACAACCTAATTATTCGATATTTTGGAGTCCCAGAAGCGATCTGTACATCCCTACTCCTAGTTAGAATGTTTTCAAGATACAGACCCAAAACATGCTCAAAATCGATATTTTAGGTGCTCAAAAGTCGATATGTGCATGAATCTTATGTACCCGTTTATATCTCAAATTCAGGCTCAAAACACCCGAAAATTCGATATTTTGGGGTCCCAGAAGCGATCTGTACATGCCTACTCAGTGCTAGAATATTTTCAAAATATAGGCCCAAAACATGCTAAAAATCGATATTTTAGGTGCCCAAAAGTCGATATGTGCATGCATCTTCTGTACCCGTTTATATCCCAAATTTAACCTCAAAACACCCGAAAATTCGATATTTTTGGGTCCCAGAAGCGATCTGTACATAGGCGCCTACTCAGTGCTAGAATTTTTTCAAAATATAGGCTCAAAACATGCTAAAAATCGATAATTTAAGTGTCCAAAGTCAATTAGTGCAAGCAGCATCTGTACCCGTTTATATCTCAAATTCAGGCTCAAAACACCCGAAAATTCGATATTTTGGGGTCCCAGAAGTGATCTGTACATGCCTACTTAGTGCTAGAATATTTTCAAAATATAGGCCCAAAACATGCTAAAAATCGATATTTTAGGTGCCCAAAGTCGATATCTCAAATTCAGGCCCAAAACACCCGAAAATTCGATATTTTGGGGTCCTAGAAGCGAACTGTACTTGCCTACTCCGTGTTAGAGTATTTTTAAAATACATGCCCAAAACATACTGAAAATCGATCTTTTAGGTGCCCAAAAGTCGATATGTGCATGCATCTACTGTACCCGTTTATATCTCAGATTTAGGCTCCAAACACCCGAAAATTCGATATTTTGGGGTCCCAGAAGCGATCTGTACATGCCTACTCAGATGCAGGCCCAAAACATGCTAAAAATCGTTATTTTAGGTACCCAAATTGAACATGTGTATGCATCTTCTGCACTCGTTTATATCACAAATTCAACCTCAAAACACCCGAAAATTCGATAATTTTGGGTCCCAGAAGCGATCTGTACATGTCTAGTCAGTGCTAGAATGTTTTCAAAATATAGGCTCAAAACTTGCTAAAAATCGATATTTTAAGTGTCCAAAGTCGATATGTGCATGCATCTTCTGTACCCGTTTATATCTCAAATTCAGGCTTAAAACACCCGAAAATTCGATATTTTTGTGTCCCAGAAGCGATCTGTACATGCCTACTCAGTGCTAGAATTTTTTCAAAATACAGGCCCAAAACATGCTGAAAATCGATTTTTTAGGTGCCCAAAGTCAATATGTGCATGCATCTTCTGTACACGTTTATATCTCAAATTCAGGCTCAAAACACCCGAAAATTCGGTATTTTTGGGTCCTAGGAGCGATATGTACATCCCTACTCCTAGTTAGAATGTTTTCAAGATATAGACCCAAAACATGCTAAAAATCGATATTTTAGGTGCCCAAAGTCGATATCTCAAATTCAGGCCCAAAACACCCGAAAATTCGATATTTTGGGGTCCTAGAAGCGAACTGTACATGCCTACTCAGTGTTAGAGTATTTTTAAAATACATGTTCAAAGCATACTGAAAATCGATCTTTTAGGTGCACAAAAGTCGATATGTGCATGCATCTACTGTACCCGTTTATATCTCAAATTTAGGCTCCAAACACCCGAAAATTCGATATTTTGGGATACCAGAAGCGATCTGTACATGCCTACTCAGATGCAGGCCCAAAACATGCTAAAAATCGATATTTTAGGTACCCAAATTGAACATGTGTATGCATCTTCTGCACTCGTTTATATTTCAAATTCAACCTCAAAACACCCGAAAATTCGATAATTTTGGGTCCCAGAAGCGATCTGTACATGTCTACTCAGTGCTAGAATGTTTTCAAAATATAGGCTCAAAACTTGCTAAAAATCGATATTTTAAGTGTCCAAAGTCGATATGTGCATGCATCTTCTGTACCCGTTTATATCTCAAATTCAGGCTCAAAACACCCGAAAATTCTGTATTTTTGGGTTTTAGAAGCGATCTGTACATCCTTACACCTAGTTAGAATGTTTTCAAGATACAGACCCAAAACATGCTGAAAATCGATATTTTAGGTTCCCAAAAGTCGATATGTGCATTCATCTTCTGTACCCGTTAATATCTCAAATTCAGGCTCAAAACACTCGAAAATTCGATATTTTGGGGTCCCAGAAGCGATCTGTACATGCCTACTCAGTGCTACAATATTTTCAAAATATAGGCCCAAAACATGCTAAAAATCGATATTTTAGGTGCCAAAAGTCGATATCTCCAATTCAGCCCAAAAACAACCAAAAATTCGATATTTTGGGGTCCCAGAAGCGATCTGTACATGCCTACTCCGTGTTAGAGTATTTTACATATACAGGCCCAAAATATACTGAAAATCGATCTTTTAGGTGCCCAAAAGTCGATATGTGGATGCATCTTCTGTACCCGTTTATATCTCAAATTCAGGCTCAAAACACCCGAAAATCCGAAATTTTGGGGTCCCAGAAGTGATCTGTACATGCCTACTTAGTGCTAGAATATTTTCAAAATATAGGCCCAAAACATGCTAAAAATCGATATTTTAGGTCCCCAACGTCGATATCTCAAATTCAGGTCCAAAACACCCGAAAATTAGATATTTTGGGGTCCCAGAAGCGATCTGTACATGCTTACTCCTAGTTAGAGTATTTTCAAAATACAGGCCCAAAACATGCTGAAAATCGATATTTTAGGTGCCCAAAGTCAATATGTGCATGCATCTTTTGTACCCGTTTATATCTCAAATTCAGGCTCAAAACACCCGAAAATTCGGTATTTTTGGGTCCTAAAAGCGATCTGTACATCTCTACTCCTAGTTAGAATGTTTTCAAGATACAGACCCAAAACATGCTCAAAATCGATCTTTTAGGTGCCCAAAAGTCGATATGTGCATGTATCTTCTGTACCCGTTTATATCTCAAATTCAGGCTCCAAACACCCGAAAATTCGAGATTTTGGGGTCCCAGAAGCAATCTGTACATGCCTACTCAGATGCAGGCCCAAAACATGCTGAAAATCGATATTTTAGGTGCCTAAAGTCAACATGTGTTTTCATCTTCTGCACACGTTTATATCTTAAATTCAACCTCAAAACACCCGAAAATTTGATAATTTTGGGTCCCAGAAGCGATCTGTACATGTCTAGTCAGTGCTAGAAAGTTTTCAAAATATAGGTTCAAAACATGCTAAAAATCGATATTTTAAGTGTCCAAAGTCGATATGTGCATGTATCTTCTGTACCCGTTTATATCTTAAATTCAGGCTCAAAACACCCGAAAATTCGATATTTTTGGGTCCCAAAAGCGATCTGTACATGCCTACTTCTAGTTAGAGCATATTCAGAATACAGGCCCAAAACATGCCGAAAATCGATATTTTAGGTGCCCAAAGTCAATATGTGCATGCATCTTCTGTACCCATTTATATCTCAAATTCAAGCTCAAAACACCCGAAAATTCGATATTTTGGGGTCCCAGAAGCGATCTGTACATGCCTACTCAGTGCTAGAATATTTTCAAAATATAGGCCCAAAACATGCTAAAAATCGATATTTTAGGTGCCCAAAGTCGATATCTCAAATTTAGGTCCAAAACACCCAAAAACTCGATATTTTGGGGTCCCAGAAACGATCTGTACATGCCTACTCAGTGCTAGAATGTATTCAAAATACAGGCCAAAAACATGCTGAAAATCGATATTTTAAGTGTCCAATGTCGATATGTGCATGCATCTTCTGTACCCGTTTATATCTCACATTCAGGCTCCAAACACCCGAAAATTCGGTATTTTTTGGTCCCAGAAGCGATGTGTACATCCCTACTCCTAGTTCGAATGTTTTCAATATACAGACCCAAAACATGCTCAAAATCGATATTGTAGGTGCCCAAAAGTCGATATGTGCATGCATCTTCTGTACCCGTTTATATCTCAAATTCAGGCTCAAAACACCCGAAAATTCGATATTTAGGGGTCCCAGAAGCGATCTGTACATGTCTACTCAGTGCTCGAATATTTTCAAAATGTAGGCCCAAAACATGCTAAAAATCGATATTTTAGGTGCCCAAAGTCGATATCTCAAATTCAGCCCAAAAACACCCAAAAATTCGATATTTTGGGGTCCCAGAAGCGATCTGTACATGCCTACTCCGTGTTAGAGTATTATCAATATACAGGCCCAAAACATACTGAAAATCGATCTTTTAGGTGCCCAAAAGTCGATATGTGGATGCATCTTCTGTACCCGTTTATATCTCAAATTCAGGCCTAAAACACCCGAAAATTCGATATTTTGGGGTCCCAGAAGCGATCTATACTTGCTTACTCAGTGTTAGAGTATTTTCAAAATACAGGCCCAAAACAAGCTGAAAATCGATATTTTAGGTGACCAAAGTCAACATGTGTATGCATCTTCTGCACCCGTTTATATCCCAAATTCAACCTCAAAACACTTGAAAATTCGATATTTTTGGGTCCCAGAAGCGATCTGTACATGCCTACTCAGTGCTAGAATTTTTTCAAAATATTGGCTCAAAACATGCTAAAAATCTATATTTTAAGTGTCCAAAGTCGATATGTGCATGCATCATCTTTACCCGTTTATATCTCAAATTCAGGCTCAAAACACTCGAAAATTCGATATCTTCGGGTCCCAGAAGTGATCTGTACATGCCTACTTAGAGCTAGAATATTTTCAAAATATAGGCCCAAAACATCCTAAAAATCGATATTTTAGGTCCACAAAGTCAATATCTCAAATTCAGGCGCAAAACACCCGAAAATTAGTTATTTTGGGGTCCCAGAAGCGAACTGTACATGCCTACTCCGTGTTAGAGTATTTTCAAAATACAGGCTCAAAACATACTGAAAATCGATCCTTTTGGTGCCCAAAAGTCGATATGTGCATGCATCTTCTGTACCCGTTTATATCTCAAATTCAGTCTCGAAACACCCGAAAATTCGATATTTTGGGGTCCCAGAAGGGATCTGTACATGCCTACTCAGATGCATTCCCAAAACATGCTAAAAATTGATATTTTAGGTACCCAAATTGAACATGTGTATGCATCTTTTGCACTCTTTTATATCTCAAATTCAACCTCAAAACATCCGAAAATTCGATAATTTTGGGTCCCAGAAGCGATCTGTACATGTCTAGTCAGTGCTAGAATGTTTTCAAAATATAGGCTCAAAACTTGCTAAAAATCGATATTTTAAGTGTCCAAAGTCGATATGTGCATGCATCTTCTGTACCCGTTTATATCTCAAATTCAGGCTCAAAACACCCAAAAATTCGATATTTTTGGGTCCCAGAAGCGATCTGTACATGCCTACTCAGTGCTAGAATTTTTTAAAAATACAGGCCCAAAACATGCTGAAAATCGATATTTTAGGTGCCCAAAGTCAATATGTGCATGCATCTTCTGTACACGTTTATATCTCAAATTCATGCTCAAAACACCCGAAAATTCGGTATTTTTGGGTCCTAGGAGCGATATGTACATCCGTAGTCCTAGTTAGAATGTTTTCAAGATATAGACCCAAAACATGCTAAAAATCGATATTTTAGGTGCCCAAAGTCGATATCTCAAATTCAGGCCCAAAACACCCGAAAATTCGATATTTTGGGGTCCTAGAAGCGAACTGTACATGCCTACTCCGTGTTAGAGTATTTTTAAAATACATGCCCAAAACATACTGAAAATCGATCTTTTAGGTGCCCAAAAGTCGATATGTGCATGCATCTACTGTACCCGTTTATATCTCAAATTTAGGCTCCAAACACCCGAAAATTCAATATTTTGGGATACCAGAAGCGATCTGTACATGCCTACTCAGATGCAGGCCCAAAACATGCTAAAAATCGATATTTTAGGTACCCAAATTGAACATGTGTATTCATCTTCTGCACTCGTTTATATCTCAAATTCAACCTCAAAACACCCGAAAATTCGATAATTTTGGGTCCCAGAAGCGATCTGTACATGTCTAGTCAGTGCTAGAATGTTTTCAAAATATAGGCTCAAAACTTGCTAAAAATCGATATTTTAAGTGTCCAAAGTCAATATGTGCATGCATCTTCTGTACCCGTTTATATCTCAAATTCAGGCTCAAAACACCCGAAAATTCGGTATTTTTGGGTTTTAGAAGCGATATGTACATCCTTACACCTAGTTAGAATGTTTTCAAGATACAGACCCAAAACATGCTCAAAATCGATATTTTAGGTGCCCAAAAGTCGATATGTGCATTCATCTTCTGTACCCGTTAATATCTCAAATTCAGGCTCAAAACACCCGAAAATTCGATATTTTGGGGTCCCAGAAGCGATCTGTACATGCCTACTCAGTGCTACAATATTTTCAAAATATAGGCCCAAAAAATGCTAAAAATCGATATTTTAGGTGCCCAAAGTCGATATCTCAAATTCAGCCCAAAAACACCCAAAAATTCGATATTTTGGGGTCCCAGAAGCGATCTGTACATGCCTACTCAGTGCTAGAATTTTTTAAAAATACAGGCCCAAAACATGCTGAAAATCGATATTTTAGGTGCCCAAAGTCAATATGTGCATGCATCTTCTGTACACGTTTATATCTCAAATTCATGCTCAAAACACCCGAAAATTCGGTATTTTTGGGTCCTAGGAGCGATATGTACATCCGTAGTCCTAGTTAGAATGTTTTCAAGATATAGACCCAAAACATGCTAAAAATCGATATTTTAGGTCCCCAAAGTCGATATCTCAAATTCAGGTCCAAAACATCCGAAAATTAGATATTTTGAGGTCCCAGAAGCGATCTGTACATGCCTACTCCTAGTTAGAGTATTTTCAAAATACAGGCCCAAAACATGCTGAAAATCGATATTTTAGGTGCCCAAAGTCAATATGTGCATGCATCTTCTGTACCCGTTTATATCTTAAATTCAGGCTCAAAACACCTGAAAATTCGGTATTTTTGGGTCCTAGAAGCGATCTGTACATCTCTACTCCTAGTTAGAATGTTTTCAAGATACAGACCCAAAACATGCTCAAAATCGATATTTTAGGTGACCAAAGTCGATATGTGCATGCATCTTCTGTACCCGTTTATATCTCAAACTCAGGCTCAAAACACCCGAAAATTCGATATTTTTGGGTCCCAGAAGCGATCTGTACATGCCTACTCAGTGCTAGAATTTTTTCAAAATACAGGCCCAAAACATGCTGAAAATCGATATTTTAGGTGCCTAAAGTCAATATGTGAATGCATCTTCTGTACACGTTTATATCTTAAATTCATGCTCAAAACACTCGAAAATTCGGTATTTTTGGGTCCTAGGATCGATATGTACATCCGTAGTCCTAGTTAGAATGTTTTCAAGATATAGACCCAAAACATGCTAAAAATCGATATTTTAGGTGCCCAAAGTCGATATCTCAAATTCAGGCCCAAAACACCCGAAAATTCGATATTTTGGGGTCCTAGAAGCGAACTGTACATGCCTACTCCGTGTTAGAGTATTTTTAAAATACATGCCCAAAACATACTGAAAATCGATCTTTTAGGTGCCCAAAAGTCGATATGTGCATGCATCTACTGTACCCGTTTATATCTCAAATTTAGGCTCCAAACACCCGAAAATTCGATATTTTGGGATACCAGAAGCGATCTGTACATGCCTACTCAGATGCAGGCCCAAAACATGCTAAAAATCGATATTTTAGGTACCCAAATTGAACATGTGTATGCATCTTCTGCACTCGTTTATATCTAAATTCAACCTCAAAACACCCGAAAATTCGATAATTTTGGGTCCCAGAAGCGATCTGTACATGTCTAGTCAGTGCTAGAATGTTTTCAAAATATAGGCTCAAAACTTGCTAAAAATCGATATTTTAAGTGTCCAAAGTCGATATGTGCATGCATCTTCTGTACCCGTTTATATCTCAAATTCAGGCTCAAAACACCCGAAAATTCGGTATTTTTGGGTTTTAGAAGCGATCTGTACATCCTTACACCTAGTTAGAATGTTTTCAAGATACAGACCCAAAACATGCTCAAAATCGATATTTTAGGTGCCCAAAAGTCGATATGTTCATTCATCTTCTGTACCCGTTAATATCTCAAATTCAGGCTCAAAACACCCGAAAATTCGATATTTTGGGGTCCCAGAAGTGATCTGTACATGCCTACTTAGTGCTAGAATATTTTCAAAATATAGGCCCAAAACATGCTAAAAATCGATATTTTAGGTCCCCAAAGTCGATATCTCAAATTCAGGTCCAAAACACCCGAAAATTAGATATTTTGGGGTCCCAGAAGCGATCTGTACATGCCTACTCCTAGTTAGAGTATTTTCAAAATACAGGCCCAAAACATGCTGAAAATCGATATTTTAGGTGCCCAAAGTCAATATGTGCATGCATCTTTTGTACCCGTTTATATCTCAAATTCAGGCTCAAAACACCCGAAAATTCGGTATTTTTGGGTCCTAGAAGCGATCTGTACATCTCTACTCCTAGTTAGAATGTTTTCAAGATACAGACCCAAAACATGCTCAAAATCGATATTTTAGGTGCCCAAAGTCGATATGTGCATGCATCTTCTGTACCCGTTTATATCTCAAACTCAGGCTCAAAACACCCGAAAATTCGATATTTTTGGGTCCCAGAAGCGATCTGTACATGCCTACTCAGTGCTAGAATTTTTTCAAAATACAGGCCCAAAACATGCTGAAAATCGATATTTTAGTTGCCCAAAGTCAATATGTGCATGCATCTTCTGTACACGTTTATATCTTAAATTCATGCTCAAAACACCCGAAAATTCGGTATTTTTGGGTCCTAGGAGCGATATGTACATCCGTAGTCCGAGTTAGAATGTTTTCAAGATATAGACCCAAAACATGCTAAAAATCGATATTTTAGGTGCCCAAAGTCGATATCTCAAATTCAGGCCCAAAACACCCGAAAATTCGATATTTTGGGGTCCTAGAAGCGAACTGTACTTGCCTACTCCGTGTTAGAGTATTTTTAAAATCCATGCCTAAAACATACTGAAAATCGATCTTTTAGGTGCCCAAAAGTCGATATGTGCATGCATCTACTGTACCCGTTTATATCTCAAATTTAGGCTCCAAACACCCGAAAATTCGATATTTTGGGATACCAGAAGCGATCTGTACATGCCTACTCAGATGCAGGCCCAAAACATGCTAAAAATCGATATTTTAGGTACCCAAATTGAACATGTGTATGCATCTTCTGCACTCGTTTATATCTCAAATTCAACCTCAAAACACCCGAAAATTCGATAATTTTGGGTCCCAGAAGCGATCTGTACATGTCTAGTCAGTGCTAGAATGTTTTCAAAATATAGGCTCAAAACTTGCTAAAAATCGATATTTTAAGTGTCCAAAGTCGATATGTGCATGCATCTTCTGTACCCGTTTATATCTCAAATTCAGGCTCAAAACACCCGAAAATTCGGTATTTTTGGGTTTTAGAAGCGATCTGTACATCCTTACACCTAGTTAGAATGTTTTCAAGATACAGACCCAAAACATGCTCAAAATCGATATTTTAGGTGCCCAAAAGTCGATATGTGCATTCATCTTCTGTACCCGTTAATATCTCAAATTCAGGCTCAAAACACCCGAAAATTCGATATTTTGGGGTCCCAGAAGCGATCTGTACATGCCTACTCAGTGCTACAATATTTTCAAAATATAGGCCCAAAACATGCTAAAAATCGATATTTTAGGTGCCCAAAAGTCGATATCTCAAATTCAGCCCAAAAACACCCAAAAATTCGATATTTTGGGGTCCCAGAAGCGATCTGTACATGCCTACTACGTGTTAGAGTATTTTACATATACAGGCCCAAAATATACTGAAAATCGATCTTTTAGGTGCCCAAAAGTCGATATGTGGATGCATCTTCTGTACCCGTTTATATCTCAAATTCAGGCTCAAAACACCCGAAAATTCGATATTTTGGGGTCCCAGAAGTGATCTGTACATGCCTACTTAGTGCTAGAATATTTTCAAAATATAGGCACAAAACATGCTAAAAATCGATATTTTAGGTCCCCAAAGTCGAGATCTCAAATTCAGGTCCAAAACACCCGAAAATTAGATATTTTGGGGTCCCAGAAGCGATATGTACATGCCTACTCCTAGTTAGAGTATTTTCAAAATACAGGCCCAAAACATGCTGAAAATCGATATTTTAGGTGCCCAAAGTCAATATGTGCATGCATCTTTTGTACCCGTTTATATCTCAAATTCAGGCTCAAAACACCCGAAAATTCGGTATTTTTGGGTCCTAGAAGCGATCTGTACATCTCTACTTCTAGTTAGAATGTTTTCAAGAAACAGACCCAAAACATGCTCAAAATCGATCTTTTAGGTGCCCAAAAGTCGATATGTGCATGCATCTTCTGTACCCGTTTATATCTCAAATTCAGGCTCCAAACACCCGAAAATTCGATATTTTGGGGTCCCAGAAGCAATCTGTACATGCCTACTCAGATGCAGGCCCAAAACATGCTGAAAATCGATATTTTAGGTGCCCAAAGTCAACATGTGTATGCATCTTCTGCACACGTTTATATCTTAAATTCAACCTCAAAACACCCGAAAATTTGATAATTTTGGGTCCCAGAAGCGATCTGTATATGTCTAGTCAGTTCTAGAAAGTTTTCAAAATATAGGTTCAAAACATGCTAGAAATCGATATTTTAAGTGTCCAAAGTCGATATGTGCATGCATCTTCTGTACCCGTTTATATCTTAAATTCAGGCTCAAAACACCCGAAAATTCGATATTTTTGGGTCCCAAAAGCGATCTGTACATGCCTACTCCTAGGTAGATCATATTTAAAATACAGGCCTAAAACATGCCGAAAATCGATATTTTAGGTGCCCAAAGACAATATGTGCATGCATCTTCTGTACCCATTTATATCTCAAATTCAGGCTCAAAACACCCGAAAATTCGATATTTTGGGTTCCCAGAAACGATCTGTACATGCCTACTCAGTGCTAGAATATTTTCAAAATATAGGCCCAAAACATGCTAAAAATCGATATTTTAGGTGCCCAAAGTCGATATCTCAAATTTAGGTCCAAAACACCCAAAAACTCGATATTTTGGGGTCCCAGAAGCGATCTGTACATGCCTACTCAGTGCTAGAATGTATTCAAAATACAGGCCCAAAACTTGCTGAAAATCGGTATTTTAAGTGTCCAAAGTCGATATGTGCATGCATCTTCTGTACCCGTTTATATCTCAAATTCAGGCTCAAAACACCCAAAAATTCGGTATTTTTGGGTCCCAGAAGCGATGTGTACATCCCTACTCCTAGTTCGAATGTTTTCAATATACAGACCCAAAACATGCTCAAAATCGATATTGTAGGTGCCCAAAAGTCGATATGTGCATGCATCTTCTGTACCCGTTTATATCTCAAATTCAGGCTCAAAACACCCGAAAATTCGATATTTTGGGGTCCCAGAAGCGATCTGTACATGTCTACTCAGTGCTCGAATATTTTCAAAATGTAGGCCCAAAACATGCTAATAATCGATATTTTATGTGCCCAAAGTCGATATCTCAAATTCAGCCCAAAAACACCCAAAAATTCGATATTTTGGGGTCCCAGAAGCGATCTGTACATGCCTACTCCGTGTTAGAGTATTATCAATATACAGGCCCAAAACATACTGAAAATCGATCTTTTAGGTGCCCAAAAGTCGATATGTGGATGCATCTTCTGTACCCGTTTATATCTCAAATTCAGGCCTAAAACACCAGAAAATTCGATATTTTGGGGTCCCAGAAGCGATCTGTACTTGCTTACTCCGTGTTAGAGTATTTTCAAAATACAGGCCCAAAACAAGCTGAAAATCGATATTTTAGGTGACCAAAGTCAACATGTGTATGCATCTTCTGCACCAGTTTATATCCCAAATTCAACCTCAAAACACTTGAAAATTCGATATTTTTGGGTCCCAGAAGCGATCTGTACATGCCTACTCAGTGCTAGAATTTTTTCAAAATATTGGCTCAAAACATGCTAAAAATCTATATTTTAAGTGTCCAAAGTCGATATGTGCATGCATCATCTTTACCCGTTTATATCTCAAATTCAGGCTCAAAACACTCGAAAATTCGATATCTTGGGGTCCCAGAAGTGATCTGTACATGCCTACTTAGAGCTAGAATATTTTCAAAATATAGGCCCAAAACATCCTAAAAATCGATATTTTAGGTCCACAAAGTCAATATCTCAAATTCAGGCGCAAAACAACCGAAAATTCGTTATTTTGGGGTCCCAGAAGCGAACTGTACATGCCTACTCCGTGTTAGAGTATTTTCAAAATACAGGCTCAAAACATACTGAAAATCGATCCTTTTGGTGCCCAAAAGTCGATATGTAAATGCATCTTCTGTACCCGTTTATATCCCAAATTAAACTCAAAACACCCGAAAATTCGATATTTTGGGGTCCCAGAAGTGATCTGTACATGCCTACTTAGTGCTAGAATATTTTCAAAATATAGGCCCAAAACATGCTAAAAATCGATATTTTAGGTGCCCAAAGTCGATATCTCAAATTCAGGTCCAAAACACCCTAAAATTCGATATTTTGGGGTCCCAGAAGCGAACTGTACATGCCTACTCCGTGTTAGAGTATTTTCAAAATACAGGCCCAAAACATACTGAAAATCGATCTTTTAGGTGCCCAAAAGTCGATATGTGCATGCATCTTCTGTATCCGTTTATATATCAAATTCAGTCTCGAAACACCCGAAAATTCGATATTTTGGGGTCCCAGAAGGGATCTGTACATGCCTACTCAGATGCATTCCCAAAACATGCTAAAAATTGATATTTTAGGTACCCAAATTGAACATGTGTATGCATCTTTTGCACTCGTTTATATCTCAAATTCAACCTCAAAACACCCGAAAATTCGATAATTTTGTGTCCCAGAAGCGATCTGTACATGTCTAGTCAGTGCTAGAATGTTTTCAAAATATAGGCTCAAAACATGCTAACAATCGATATTTTAAGTGTCTAAAGTCAGAATGTGCATGCATCTTCTGTACCTGTTTATATCTCAAATTCAAGCTCAAAACACCCGAAATTTCGATATTTTTGGGTCCCAGAAGCGATCTGTACATGCCTACTCCTAGTTAGAGTATTTTCAAAATACAGGCCCAAAACAAGTTGAAAATCGATATTTTAGGTGCCCAAAGTCAATATGTGCATGCATCTTCTGTACCCGTTTTTATCTCAAATTCAGGCTCAAAACACCCGAAAATTCGATATTTTGGGGTCCCAGAAGCGAACTGTACATGCCTACTCCGTGTTAGAGTATTTTCATAATACAGGCCCAAAACATACTGAAAATCGATCTTTTACGTGCCCAAAAGTCGATATGTGCATGCATCTTCTGTACCCGTTTATATCTCAAATTCAGGCTCCAAACACCCGAAAATTCGATATTTTGGGGTCCCAGAAGCGATCTGTACTTACCTACTCAGATGCAGGCCCAAAACATGCTAAAAATCGATATTTTAGGTACCCAAATTGAACATGTGTATGCATCTTCTGTACTCGTTTATATCTCAAATTCAACCTCAAAACACCCGAAAATTCGATAATTTTGGGTCCCAGAAGCGATCTGTACATGTCTAGTCAGTGCTAGAATGTTTTCAAAATATAGGCTCAAAACATGCTAAAAATCGATATTTTCAGTGTCCAAAGTCGATATGTGCATGCATCTTCTGTACCCGTTTATATCTCAAATTCAGGCTCAAAACACCCGAAAATTCGATATTTTTGGGTACCAGAAGCGATCTGTACATGCCTACTCCTAGTTAGAGTATTATCAAAATACAGGCCCAAAACATGCTGAAAATCGATATTTTAGGTGCCCAAAGTCAATATGTGCATGCATCTTCTGTACCCGTTTATATCTCAAATTCAGGCTCAAAACACCCGAAAATTCGGTATTTTTGGGTCCAAGAAGCGATCTCTACATCCCTACTCTTAGTTAGAATGTTTTCAAGATACAGACCCAAAACATGTTCAAAATCGATATTTTAGGTGCCCAAAAGTCGATATGTGCATGCATCTTCTGTACCCGTTTATATCTCAAATTCAGGCTCAAAACACCTTAAAATTCGATATTTTGGGGTCCCAGAAGCGATCTGTACATGCCTACTCAGTGCTAGAATATTTTTAAAATATAGGCCCAAAACATGCTAAAAATCGATATTTTAGGTGCCCAAAGTCGATATCTCAAATTCTGCCCAAAAACACCCTAAAATTCGATATTTTGGGGTCCCAGAAGCGATCTGTAAATGCCTACTCCGTGTTAGAGTATTTTCAATATACAGGCCCAAAACATACTGAAAATCGATCTTTTAGGTGCCGAAAAGTCGATATGTGCATGCATCTTCTGTACCCGTTTATATCTCAAATTCAGGCTCAAAACACCCGAAAATTCGATATTTTGGGGTCCCAAAAGTGATCTGTACATGCCTACTTAGTGCTAGAATATTTTCAAAATATAATCCCAAAACATGCTAAAAATCGATATTTTAGGTGCCCAAAGTCGATATCTCAAATTCAGGCCCAAAACACCCTAAAATTCGATATTTGGGGGTCCCAGAAGCAAACAGTACATGCCTACTCCGTGTTAGAGTATTTTCAAAATACAGGCTCAAAACATACTGAAAATCGATCTTTTAGGTGCCCAAAAGTCGATATGTGCATGCATTTTCTGTACCCGTTTATATCCCAAATTTAACCTCAAAACACCCAAAAATTCGATATTTTTGGGTCCCAGAAGCGATCTGTACATGCCTACTCAGTGCTAGAATTTTTTCAAAATATAGGCTCAAAACATGCTAAAAATCGATATTTTAAGTGTCCAAAGTCGATATGTGCATGCATCATCTGTACCCGTTTATATCTCAAATTCATTCTCAAAGCACCCGAAAATTTGATATTTTGGGTCCCAAAAGTGATCTGTACATGCCTACTTAGTGCTAGAATATTTTTAAAATATAGGCCCAAAACATACTGAAAATCGATCTTTTAGGTGCCCAAAAGTCGATATGTGTATGCATCTTCTGTACCCGTTTATATCTCAAATTCAGTCTCAAAACACCCGAAAATTCGATATTTTTGGGTCCCAGAAGCGATCTGTACATGCCTACTCCTAGTTAGAGTATTTTCAAAATACAGGCCCAAAACTTGCTGAAAATCGATATTTTAGGTGCCCAAAGTCAATATGTGCATGCATCTTCTGTACCCGTTTATATCTCAAATTCAGGCTCAAAACACCCGAAAATTCGGTATTTTTGGGTCCTAGAAGCGATCTGTACATCCCTACTCCTAGTTAGAATGTTTTCAAAATACAGACCAAAAACATGATCAAAATCGATATTTTAGGTGCCCAACAGTCGATATGTGCATGCATCTTCTGTACCCGTTTATATCTCAAATTCAGGCTGAAAACACCCGAAAATTCGATATTTGGGGGTCCCAGAAGCGATCTGTACATGCCTACTCAGTGCTAGAATATTTTCAAAATATAGGCCCAAAACATGCTAAAAATCGATATTTTAGGTGCCCAAAGTCGATATCTCAAATTCAGGTCCAAAACACCCAAAAACTCGATATTATGGGGTCCCAGAAGCGATCTGTACATGCCTACTCAGTGCTAGAATGTTTTCAAAATACAGGACTAAAACATGCAAAAAATCGATATTTTAGGTGCCCAAAGACAATATCTCAAATTCGGCCCAAAAACACCCAAAAATTCGATATTTTGGGGTCCCAGAAGCGATCTGTACATGCCTACTCCGTGTTAGAGCATTTTCAAAATACAGGCCCAAAACAAGCTGAAAATCGATATTTTAGGTGACCAAAGTCAACATGTGTATGCATCTTCTGCACCCGTTTATATCCCAAATTCAACCTCAAAACACTTTAAAAATCCATATTTTTTTGTCCCAGAAGCGATCTGTACATGCCTACTCAGTTCTAGAATTTTATCAAAATATAGGCACAAAACATGCTAAAAATCGATATTTTAAGTGTCCAAAGTCGATATGTGCATGCATCATCTTTACCCGTTTATATCTCAAATTCAGGCTCAAAACACCCGAAAATTCGATATCTTGGGGTCCCAGAAGTGATCTGTACATGCCTACTTAGTGCTAGAATATTTTCAAAATATAGGCCCAAAACATGCTAAAATTCGATATTTTAGGTCCCCAAAGTCGATATCTCAAATTCTGGCCCAAAACACCCGAAAATTCGATATTTTGGGGTCCCAGAAGCGAACTGTACATGCCTACTCCGTGTTAGAGTATATTCAAAATACAGGCTCAAAACATACTGAAAATCAATCTTTTAGGTGCCCAAAAGTCGATATGTAAATGCATCTTCTGTACCCGTTTATATACCAAATTTAACCTCAAAACACCCGAAAATTCGATATTTTTGAGTCCCAGAAGCGATCTGTACATGCCTACTCAGATGCAGGCCCAAAACATGCTAAAAATCGATATTTTAGGTACAAAAATTGAACATGTGTATGCATCTTCTGTACTCGTTTATATCTCAAATTCAACCTCAAAACACCCGAAAATTCGATAATTTTGGGTCTCAGAAGCGATCTGTACATGTCTAGTCAGTGCTAGAATGTTTTCAAAATATAGGCCCAAAACATGCTAAAAATCGATATTTTAAGTGTCCAAAGTCGATATGTGCATGCATCTTCTGTACCCGTTTATATCTCAAATTCGGGCTCAAAACACCCGAAAATTCGATATTTTTGGGTCCCAGAAGCAATCTGTACATGCCTACTCCTAGTTAGAGTATTTTCAAAATACAGGCCCAAAACATGCTGAAAATCGATATTTTAGGTGCCCAAAGTCAATATGTGCATGCATCTTCTGTACCCGTCTATATCTCAAATTCAGGCTCAAAACACCCGAAAATTCGGTATTTTTGGGTCCTAGAAGCGAACTCTACATCCCTACTCCTAGTTAGAATGTTTTCAAGATACAGACCCAAAACATGCTCAAAATCGATATTTTAGGTGCCCAAAAGTCGATATGTGCATGCATCTTCTGTACCCGTTTAAATCTCAAATTCAGGTTCAAAACACCCGAAAATTCGATATTTTGGGGTCCCAGAAGCGATCTGTACATGCCTACTCAGTGCTAAAATATTTTCAAAATATAGGCCCAAAACATGCTAAAAATCGATATTTTAGGTGCCCAAAGTCGATATTTCATATTCAGGCCCAAAACACCCTAAAATTCGATATTTTGGGGTCCCAGAAGCGAACTGTACATGCCTACTCCGTGTTAGAGTATTTTCAAAATACAGGCCCAAAACATACTGAAAATTGATCTTTTAGGTGCCCAAAAGTCGATATGTGCATGCATCTTCTGTACCCGTTTATATCTCAAATTCAACTTCCAAACACCAGAAAGTTCGATATTTTGGGGTCCCAGAAGCGATCTGTACATGCCTACTCAGTGCTAGAATTTTTTCAAAATATAGGCTCAAAACATGCTAAAAATCGATATTTTAAGTGTCCAAAGTCGATATGTGCATGCATCATCTGTTCCCGTTTATATCTCAAATTCATTCTCAAAACACCCGAAAATTCGATATTTTGGGTCCCAGAAGTGATCTGTACATGCCTACTTAGTGCTAGAATATTTTTAAAATATAGGCCCAAAACATACTGAAAATCGATCTTTTAGGTGCCCAAAAGTCGATATCTCAAATTCAGGTCCAAAACACCCAAAAACTCGATATTTTGGGGTCCCAGAAGCGATCTGTACATGCCTACTCAGTGCTAGAATGTTTTCAAAATACAAGCCCAAAACATGCTGAAAATCGATATTTTAAGTGTCCAAAGTCGATATGTGCATGCATCTTCTGTACCCGTTTATATCTCAAATTCATGCTCAAAACACCCGAAAATTCGATATTTTTGGGTCCCAGAAGCGATCTGTACATCCTTACTCCAAGGTAGAATGTTTTCAAGATACAGACCCAAAACATGCTCAAAATCGATATTTTAGGTGCCCAAAAGTCGATTTGTGCATGCATCTTCTGTACCCGTTAATATCTCAAATTCAGGCTCAAAACACCCGAAAATTCGATATATTGGGGTCCCAGAAGCGATCTGTACATGCCTACTCAGTGCTTGAATATTTTCAAAATATAGGCCCAAAATATGCTAAAAATCGATATTTTAGGTGCCTAAAGTCGATATCTCAAATTCTGCCCAAAAACACCCTAAAATTCGATATTTTGGGGTCCCAGAAGCGATCTGTACATGCCTACTCAGTGTTAGAGTATTTTCAATATACAGACCCAAAAAATTCTTAAAATCGATCTTTTAGGTGCCCAAAAGTCGATATGTGGATGCATCTTCTGTACCCGTTTATATCTCAAATTCAGGCTCAAAACACCCGAAAATTCGATATTTTGGGGTCCCAGAAGTGATCTGTACATGCCTACTTAGTGCTAGAATATTTTCAAAATATAGGCCCAAAACATGCTAAAAATCGATATTTTAGGTGCCCAAAGTCGATATCTCAAATTCAGGCCCAAAACACCCTAAAATTAGATATTTTGGGGTCCCAGAAGCAAACTGTACATGCCTACTCCGTGTTAGAGTATTTTCAAAATACAGGCCCAAAACATACTGAAAATCGATCTTTTAGGTGCCCAAAAGTCGATATGTGCATGCATCTTCTGTACCCGTTTATATCTCAAATTCAGGCTTCAAACACCCAAAAATTCGTTATTTTGGGGTCCCAGAAGCGATCTGTACATGCCTACTCAGATGCAGGCCCAAAACATGCTAAAAATCGATATTTTAGGTACCCAAATTGAACATGTGTATGCATCTTCTGCACTCGTTTATATCTCAAATTCAACCTCAAAACACCCCAAAATTTGATAATTTTGGGTCCCAGAAGCGATCTGTACATGTCTAGTTAGTGCTAGAATATTTTCAAAATGTAGGCTCAAAACATGTTAAAAATCGATATTTTAAGTGTCCAAAGTCGATATGTGCATTCTTCTTCTGTACCCGTTTAAATCTCAAATTCAGGCTCAAAACACCCGAAAATTCGATATTTTTGCATGCATCTTCTGCACCCGTTTATATCTCAAATTCAGGCTCAAAACACCCGAAAATTTGGTATTTTTGGGTCCTAGAAGCGATCTGTACATCCCTACTCCTAGATAGAATGTTTTCAAGATACAGCCCCGAAACATGCTCAAAATCGATATTTTGGGTGCCCAAAAGTCGATATGTGAATGCATCTTCTGTACCCGTTTATATCTCAAATTCAGGCTCAAAACACCCGAAAATTCGATATTTTGGGGTCCCAGAAGTGATCTGTACATGCCTACTTAGTGCTAGAATATTTTAATAATATAGGCCCAAAACATGCTAAAAATCGATATTTTAGGTCCATAAAGTCGATATCTCAAATTCAGGACCAAAACACTCGAAAATTCGATATTTTGGGGTTCCAGAAGCGAACTGTACATGCCTACTCAGTGTTAGAGTATTTTCAAAATACAGGCTCAAAACATACTGAAAATCGATATTTTAAGTGTCCAAAGTCGATATGTGCATGCATCATCTATACCCGTTTATATCTCAAATTCAGGCTCAAAACACCCGAAAATTCGGTATTTTTGCGTCCTAGAAGCGATCTGTACATCCCTACTCCTAGTTAGAATGTTTTCAAGATACAGACCTAAAACATGCTCAAAATCGATATTTTTGGTGCCCAAAAGTCTATATTAGCATGCATCTTCTGTACCCGTTTATATCTCAAATTCATTCTCAAAACACCCGAAAATTCGATATTTTGGGGTCCCAGAAGCGATCTGTACATGCCTACTCAGTGCTAGAATATTTTCAAAATATAGGCCCAAAACATGCTAAAAATCGATATTTAAGGTGCCCAAAGTCGATATCTCAAATTCAGGTCCAAAACACCCAAAAACTCGATATTTTGGGGTCCCAGAAGCGATCTGTACATGTCTACTCAGTGCTAGAATGTTTTCAAAATACAGGCCCAAAACATGCTGAAAATCGATCTTTTAGGTGCCCAAAAGTCGATATGTGGATGTATCTTCTGTACCCGTTTATATCTCAAATTCAGGCTCAAAACACCCGAAAACTCGATATTTTGGGGTCCCAGAAGCGATCTGTACTTGCTTACTCCGTGTTAGAATATTTTCAAAATACAGGCCCAAAACAAGCTGAAAATCGATATTTTAGGTGACCAAAGTCGATATGTGCATGCATCATCTGTACCCGTTTATATCTCAAATTCAGGCTCAAAACATCCGAAAATTCGATATTTTGGGGTCCCAGAAGTGATCTGTACATGCCTACCTAGTGCTAGAATATTTTCAAAATATAGGCCCAAAACATGCTAAAAATCGATATTTTAGGTCCCCAAAGTCGATATCTCAAATTCAGGCCCAAAACACCCGAAAATTCGATATTTTGGGGTCCCAGAAGCGATCTGTACATGCCTACTCCGTGTTAGAGTATTTTCAATATACAGGCCCAAAACATACTGAAAATCGATCTTTTAGGTGCCCAAAAATCGATATGTGCATGCATCTTCTGCACCCGTTTATATCTCAAATTCAGGCTCAAAACACCCGAAAATTCGATATTTTGGGGTCCCAGAAGCGATCTGTACTTGCTTACTCCGTGTTAGAGTATTTTCAAAATACAGGCCCAAAAAAAGCTGAAAATCGATATTTTAGGTGACCAAAAGTCGATATGTGCATGCATCATCTGTACCCGTTTATATCTCAAATTCAGGTTCAAAACACCCGAAAATTCGATATTTTGGGGTCCCAGAAGTGATCTGTACATGCCTACCTAGTGCTAGAATATTTTCAAAATATAGGCCCAAAACATGCTAAAAATCGATATTTTAGGTCCCCAAAGTCGATATCTCAAATTCAGGCCCAAAACACCCGAAAATTCGATATTTTGGGGTCCCAGAAGCGAACTGTACATGCCTACTCAGTGCTAGAATTTTGTCAAAATATAGGCTCAAAACATGCTAAAAATCGATATTTTAAGTGTCCAAAGTCGATATGTGCATGCATCATCTGTACCCGTTTAAATCTCAAATTCAGGCTCAAAACACCCGAAAATTCGATATTTTGGGATCCCAGAAGTGATCTGTACATGCCTACTTAGTGCTAGAATATTTTCAAAATATAGGCCCAAAACATGCTAAAAATCGATATTTTATTTGCCAAAAGTCTCAAATTCAGGACCAAAACACTCGAAAATTCGATATTTTGGGGTCCCAGAAGCGAACTGTACATGCCTACTCAGTGCTAGAATTTTTTCAAAATATAGGCTCAAAACATGCTAAAAATCGATATTTTAAGTGTCCAAAGTCGATATGTGCATGCATCATCTGTACCCGTTTATATCTCAAATTGAGGCTCAAAACACACGAAAATTCGATATTTTGGGGTCCCAGAAGTGATCTGTACATGCCTACTTAGTGCTAGAATATTTTCAAAATATATGCCCAAAACATGCTAAAAATTGATATTTTAGGTGCCCAGAGTCGATATTTCAAATTCAGGCCCAAAACACCCGAAAATTCGATATTTTGGAGTCCTAGAAGCGAACTGTACATGCCTACTCCGCGTTAGAGTATTTTTAAAATACAGGCCCAAAACATACTGAAAATCGATCTTTTAGGTGCCCAAAAGTCGATATGTGCATGCATCTTCTGTACCCGTTTATATCTCAAATTCAGGCTCAAAACACCCGAAAATTCGATATTTTGGGGTCCCAGAAGCGATCTGTACATGCCTACTCAGATGCAGGTCCAAAACATGCTGAAAATCGATATTTTAGGTGCCCAAAGTCAACATGTGCATGCATCTTCTGTACCCGTTTATACCTCAAATTCAGGCTCAAAACACCAGAAAATTCGATATTTTGGGGTCCCAGAAGCGATCTGTACTTGCTTACTCCGTGTTAGAGTATTTTCAAAATACATGCCCAAAACAAGCTGCAAATCGATATTTTAGGTGACCAAAGTCAACATGTGTATGCATCTTCTGCACCCGTTTATATCCCAAATTCAACCTCAAAACACCCGAAAATTCGATATATTTGGGTCCCAGAAGCGATCTGTACATGCCTACTCAGTGCTAGAATTTTTTCAAAATATAGGCTCAAAACATGCTAAAAATCGATATTTTAAGTGTCCAAAGTCGATATGTGCATGCATCATCTGTACCCGTTTATATCTCAAATTCAGGCTCAAAACACCCGAAAATTCGATATTTTGGGGTCCCAGAAGTGATCTGTACATGCCTACTTAGTGCAAGAATATTTTCAAAATATAGGACCAAAACATGCTAAAAATCGATATTTTAGGTGCCCAAAGTCGATATCTCAAATACAGGTCCAAAACACCCGAAATATCGATATTTTGGGGTCCCAGAAGCGAACTGTACATGCATACTCCGTGTTAGAGTATTTTCAAAATACAGGCTCAAAACATACTGAAAATCGATCTTTTAGGTGCCCAAAAGTCGATATGTAAATGCATCTTCTGTACCCGTTTATATCCCAAATTTTACCTCAAAACACCCGAAAATTCGATATTTTTGGGTCCCAGAAGCGATCTGTACATAGGCACCTACTCAGTGCTAGAATTTTTTCAAAATATAGGCTTAAAACATGCTAAAAATCGATAATTTAAGTGTCCAAAGTCGATTAGTGCAAGCATCATCTGTACCCTTTTATATCTCAAATTCAGGCTCAAAACACCCGAAAATTCGATATTTTGGGGTCCCAGAAGTGATCTGTACATGCCTACTTAGTGCTAGAATATTTTCAAAATATAGGCCCAAAACATGCTAAAAATCGATATTTTAGGTGCCCAAAGTCGATATCTCAAATTCAGGCCCAAAACACCCGAAAATTCGATATTTTGGGGTCCTAGAAGTGAACTGTACATGCCTACTCCGTGTTAGAGTATTTTTATAATACATGCCCAAAACATACTGAAAATCGATCTTTTAGGTGCCCAAAAGTCGATATGTGCATGCATCTACTGTACCCGTTTATATCTCAAATTTAGGCTCCAAACACCCGAAAATTCGATATTTTGGGGTCCCAGAAGCGATCTGTACATGCCTACTCAGATGCAGGCCCAAAACATGCTAAAAATTGATATTTTAGGTACCCAAATTGAACATGTGTATGCATCTTCTGCACTCGTTTATATCTCAAATTCAACCTCAAAACACCCGAAAATTCGATAATTTTGGGTTCCAGAAGCGATCTGTACATGTCTAGTCAGTGCTAGAATTTTATCAAAATATAGGCTCAAAACATGCTAAAAATCGATATTTTAAGTGTCCAAAGTCGATATGTGCATGCATCATCTGTACCCGTTTATATCTCAAATTCATTCTCAAAACACCCGAAAATTCGATATTTTGGGTCCCAGAAGTGATCTGTACATGCCTACTTAGTGCTAGAATATTTTTAAAATATAGGCCCAAAACATACTGAAAATCGATCTTTTAGGTGCCCAAAAGTCGATATCTCAAATTCAGGTCCAAAACACCCAAAAACTCGATATTTTCGGGTCACAGAAGCGATCTGTACATGCCTACTCAGTGCTAGAATATTTTCAAAATACAAGCCCAAAACATGCTGAAAATCGATATTTTAAGTGTCCAAAGTCGATATGTGCATGCATCTTCTGTACCCGTTTATATCTCAAATTCAGGCCCAAAACACCCGAAAATTCGATATTTTGGGGTCCCAGAAGCGATCTGTACATGCCTACTCCTAGTTAGAGTATTTTCAAAATAAAGGGCCAAAACATGCTGAAAATCGATATTTTAGGTGCCCAAAGTCAATATGTGCATGCATCTTCTGTACACGTTTATATCTCAAATTCAGGCTCAAAACACCCGAAAATTCGGTTTTTTTGGGTCCTAGAAGCGATCTGTACATCCCTACTCCGAGTTAGAATGTTTTCAAGATACAGACCCAAAACATGCTAAAAATCGATATTTTAGGTGACCAAAAGTCGATATGTGCATGCATCTTCTGTACGCGTTTATATCTCAAATTCAGGCTCAAAACACCCGAAAATTCGATATTTTGGGGTCCCAGAAGCGATCTGTACTTGCTTACTCCGTGATAGAGTATTATCAAAATACAGGCCCAAAACAAGCTGCAAATCGATATTTTAGGTGACCAAAGTCAACATGTGTATGCATCTTCTGCACCCGTTTATATCCCAAATTCAACCTCAAAACACCCGAAAATTCGATATATTTGGGTCCCAGAAGCGATCTGTACATGCCTACTCAGTGCTAGAATTTTTTCAAAATATAGGCTCAAAACATGCTAAAAATCGATATTTTAGGTGTCCAAAGTCGATATGTGCATGCATCATCTGTACCCGTTTATATCTCAAATTCAGGCTCAAAACACCCGAAAATTCGATATTTTGGGGTCCCAGAAGTGATCTGTACATGCCTACTTAGTGCTAGAATATTTTCAAAATATAGGCCCAAAACATGCTAAAATCGATATTTTAGGTGCCCAAAGTCGATATCTCAAATTCAGGTCCAAAACACCCGAAAATTCGATATTTTGGGGTCCCAGAAGCGAACTGTACATGCCTACTCCGTGTTAGAGTATTTTCAAAATACAGGCTCAAAACATACTGAAAATCGATCTTTTAGGTGCCCAAAAGTCGATATGTAAATGCATCTTCTGTACCCGTTTATATCCCAAATTTAACCTCAAAACACCCGAAAATTCGATATTTTTGGGTCCCAGAAGCGATCTGTACATAGGCGCCAACTCAGTGCTAGAATTTTTTCAAAATATAGGCTCAAAACATGCTAAAAATCGATAATTTAAGTGTCCAAAGTCGATTAGTGCAAGCATCATCTGTACCCGTTTATATCTCAAATTCAGGCTCAAAACACCCGAAAATTCGATATTTTGGGGTTCCAGAAGTGATCTGTACATGCCTACTTAGTGCTAGAATATTTTCAAAATATAGGCCCAAAACATGCTAAAAATCGATATTTTAGGTGCCCAAAGTCGATATCTCAAATTCAGGCCCAAAACACCCGAAAATTCGATATTTTGGGGTCCTAGAAGCGAACTGTACATGCCTACTCCGTGTTAGAGTATTTTTAAAATACATGCCCAAAACATACTGAAAATCGATCTTTTAGGTGCCCAAAAGTCGATATGTGCATGCATCTACTGTACCCGTTTATATCTCAAATTTAGGCTCCAAACACCCGAAAATTCGATATTTTGGGATCCCAGAAGCGATCTGTACATGCCTACTCAGATGCAGGCCCAAATCATGCTAAAAATCGATATTTTAGGTACCCAAATTGACCATGTGTATGCATCTTCTGCACTCGTTTATATCTCAAATTCAACCTCAAAACACCCGAAAATTCGATAATTTTGGGTCCCAGAAGCGATCTGTACATGTCTAGTCAGTGCTAGAATGTTTTCAAAATATAGGCTCAAAACTTGCTAAAAATCGATATTTTAAGTGTCCAAAGTCGATATGTGCATGCATCTTCTGTACCCGTTTATATCTCAAATTCAGGCTCAAAACACCCGAAAATTCGATATTTTTGGGTCCCAGAAGCGATCTGTACATGCCTACTCAGTGCTTGAATTTTTTCAAAATAAAGGCCCAAAACATGCTGAAAATCGATATTTTAGGTGCCCAAAGTCAATATGTGCATGCATCTTCTGTACACGTTTATATCTCAAATTCAGGCTCAAAACACCCGAAAATTCGGTATTTTTGGGTCCTAGGAGCGATATGTACATCCCTACTCCTAGTTAGAATGTTTTCAAGATACAGACCCAAAACATGCTCAAAATCGATATTTTAGGTGCCCAAAAGTCGATATGTGCATGCATCTTCTGTACCCGTTTATATCTCAAATTCAGGCTCAAAACACCCGAAAATTCGATATTTTTGGGTCCCAGAAGCGATCTGTACATGTCTAGTCAGTGCTAGAATGTTTTCAAAATATAGGCTCAAAACATGCTAAAAATCGATATTTTAAGTATCCAAAGTCGATATGTGCATGCATCTTCTGTACCCGTTTATATCTCAAATTCAGGCTCAAAACACACGAAAAATCGATTATTTTGGGTCCCAGAAGCGATCTGTACATGCTTACTCCTAGTTAGAGTATTTTCAAAATACAGGCCCAAAACATGCTGAAAATCGATATTTTAGGTGCCCAAAGTCAATATGTGCATGCATCTTCTGTACACGTTTATATCTCAAATTCAGGCTCAAAATACCGAAAATTCGGTATTTTTGGGTCCTAGAAGCGATCTTTACGTCCCTACTTCTAGTTAGAATGTTTTCAAAATACAGACCAAAAACATGCTCAAAATCGATATTTTAGGTGCCCAAAAGTCGATATGTGCATGCATCTTCTGTACCCGTTTATATCTCAAATTCAGGCTCAAAACACCCGAAAATTCGATATTTTGGGGTCCCAGAAGCGATCTGTACATGCCTACTCAGTTCTAGATTATTTTCAAAATATAGACCCAAAACATGCTAAAAATCGATATTTTAGGTGACCAAAGTCGATATTTCAAATTCAGGCCTAAAACACTCGAAAATTCGATATTTTGGGGTCCCCGAAGCGAACTGTACATGCCTACTCCGTGTTAGATTATTTTCAAAATACAGGCCCAAAACAAGCTGAAAATCGATATTTTAGGTGACCAAAGTCAACATGTGTATACATCTTCTGCACCCGTTTATATCCCAAATTCAACCTCAAATCACCCGAAAATTCGATATTCTTTGGTCCCAGAAGTGATCTGTACATGCCTACTTATTGCTAGAATATTTTCAAAATATAGGCCCAAAACATGCTAAAAATCGATATTTTAGGTCCCCAAAGTCGATATCTCAAATTCAGGCCCAAAACACCCGAAAATTCGATATTTTGGGGTCCCAGAAGCGATCTGTACATGCCTACTCCTAGTTAGAATGTTTTCAAGATACAGGCCTAAAACATGCTAAAAATCGATATTTTAGGTGCCCAAAGTCAATATGTGCATACATCTTCTGTACCCGTTTATATCTTAAATTCAGGCTCAAAACACCCGAAAATTCGGTATTTTTGGGTCCTAGAAGCGATCTGTACATGCCTACTCCTAGTTAGAATGTTTTCAAGATACAGACCCAAAACATGCTCAAAATCGACATTTAAGGTGCCCAAAAGTCGATATGTGCAAGCATCTTCTGTACCCGTTTATATCTCAAATTCTGGCCCTAAACACCCGAAAATTCGATATTTTTGGGTCCCAGAAGCGATCTGTACATGTCTACTCCTAGTTAGAGTATTTTCAAAATACAGGCCCAAAACATGCTGAAAATCGATATTTTAGGTGCCCAAAGTCAATATGTGCATGCATCTTCTGTACCCGTTTATATCTCAAATTCAGTCTCAAAACACCCAAAAATTCGGTATTTTTGGGTCCTAGAAGCGATCTGTAGTTCCCTACTCCTAGTTAGAATGTTTTCAAGATACAGACCCAAAACATGCTCAAAATCGATATTTTAGGTGCCCAAAAGTCGATATATGCATGCATCTTCTGTACCCGTTTATATCTCAAATTCAGGCTTAAAACACCCGAAAATTCGATATTTTGGAGTCCCAGAAGCGATCTGTACATGCCTACTCAGTGCTAGAATATTTTCAAAATATAGGCCCAAAATATGCTAAAAATCGATAATTTAGGTGCCCAAAGTCGATATTTCAAATTCAGGCCCAAAACACCTGAAAATTCGATATTTTGGGGTCCCCGAAGCGAACTGTATATGCCTACTCCGTGTTAGAGTATTTTCAAAATACAGGCCCAAAACATACTGAAAATCGATCTTTTAGGTGCCCAAAAGTCGATATGTGCATGCATCTTCTGTACCCATTTATATCTCAAATTCAGGCTCCAAACACCCGAAAATTCGATATTTTGGGGTCCCAGAAGCGATCTGTACATGCCTACTCAGATGCAGGCCCAAAACATGCTGAAAATCTATATTTTAGGTGCCCAAAGTCAACATGTGTATGCATCTTCTGCACTCGTTTTTTATCTCAAATTCAACCTCAAAACACCCGAAATTTCGATAATTTTGGGTCTCAGAAGCGATCTGTACATGTCTAGTCAGTGCTAGAATGTTTTCAAAATATAGGCCCAAAACATGCTAGAAATCGATATTTTAGGTCCCCAAAGTCGATATCTCAAATTCAGGCCCAAAACACCCTAAAATTCGATATTTTGGGGTCCCAGAAGCGATCTGTACATGCCTACTCCGTGTTAGAGTATTTTCAATATACAGGCCCAAAACATACTGAAAATCGATCTTTTAGGTGCCCAAAAGTCGATATGTAAATGCATCTTCTGTACCCTTTTATATCCCAAATTTAACCTTAAAACACCCGAAAATTCGATATTTTTGGGTCCCAGAAGCGATCTGTACATGCCTACTCAGTGCTAGAATTTTTTCAAAATATAGGCTCAAAACATGCTAAAAATCGATATTTTAAGTGTCCAAATTCGATATGTGCATGCATCATCTGTACCCGTTTATATCTCAAATTCAGGCTCAAAACACCCGAAAATTCGATATTTTAGGGTCCAAGAAGTGATCTGTACATGCCTACTTAGTGCTAGAATATTTTCAAAATATAGGCCCAAAACATGCAAAAAATCGATATTTTAGGTGCCCAAAGTCGATATCTCAAATTCAGGCCCAAAACACCCTAAAATTCGATATTTTGGGGTCCTAGAAGCTAACCGTACATGCCTACTCCGTGTTAGAGTATTTTCAAAATACAGGCCCAAAACATACTAAAAATCGATCTTTTAGGTGCCCAAAAGTTGATATGTGCATGCATCTTCTGTACCCGGTTATATCTCAAATTCAGGGTCCAAACACCCGAAAATTCGATATTTTGGGGTCCCAGAAGCGATCTGTTCATGCCTACTCAGATGCAGGCCCAAAACATGCTAAAAATCGATATTTTAAGTACCCAAATTGAACATGTGTATGCATCTTCTGCACTCCTTTATATCTCAAATTACACCTCAAAACACCCGAAAATTCGATAATTTTGGGTCCCAGAAGCGATCTGTACATGTCTAGTCAGTGCAAGAATTTTTTCAAAATATAGGCTCAAAACATGCTAAAAATCGATATTTTAAGTGTCCAAAGTCGATATGTGCATGCATCTTCGGTACCCGTTTATATCTCAAATTCAGGCTCAAAACACCCGAAAATTCGATATTTTTGGGTCCCAGAAGCGATCTGTACATGCCTACTCCTAGTTAGAGTATTTTCAGAATACAGGCTCAAAACATGCTGAAAATCGATATTTTAGATGCCCAAAGTCAATATGTGAATGCATCTTCTGTACCCGTTTATATCTCAAATTCAGGCTCAAAACACCCTAAAATTCGGTATTTTTGGGTCCTAGAAGCGATCTGTACATCCCTAGTCCGAGTTAGAATGTTTTCAATATACAGACCCAAAACAGGCTCAAAATCGATGTTTTAGGTGCCCAAAAGTCGATATGTGCATGAATCTTCTGTACCCGTTTATATCTCAAATTCAGGCTCAAAACACCCGAAAATTCGATATTTTGGGGTCCTAGAAGCTAACCGTACATGCCTACTCCGTGTTAGAGTATTTTCAAAATACAGGCCCAAAACATACTGAAAATCGATCTTTTAGGTTCCCAAAAGTCGATATGTGCATGCATCTTCTGTACCCGTGTATATCTCAAATTCAGGCTCCAAACACCCGAAAATTCGATATTTTGGGGTCCCAGAAGCGATCTGTACATGCCTACTCAGATGCAGGCCCAAAACATGCTGAAAATCGATATTTTAGGTGCCCAAAGTCAACATGTGTATGCATCTTATGCACTCGTTTATATCTCAAATTCAACCTCAAAACACCCGAAAATTCGATATTTTTGTGGCCCAGAAGCGATCTGTACATGCCTACTCCTAGTTAGAGTATTTTCAAAATACAGGCCCAAAACATGCTGAAAATCGATATTTTAGGTGCCCTAAGTCGATATGTGCATGCACCTTCTGTACCCGTTTATATCTCAAATTGAATCTCAAAACACCCGAAAATTCGGTATTTTTGGGTACCAGAAGGGATCTGTACATGTCTAGTCAGTGCTAGAATGTTTTCAAAATATAGGCTCAAAACATGCTAAAAATCGATATTTTAAGTGTCCAAAGTCAAAATGTGTATGCATCTTCTGTACCCGTTTATATCTCAAATTCAGGCTCAAAACACCCGAAAATTCGATATTTTTGTGTCCCAGAAGGGATCTGTACATGCCTACTCCTAGTTAGAGTATTTTCAAAATACTGGCTCAAAACATGCTGAAAATCGATATTTTAGGTGCCTAAAGTCGATATGTGCATGCATCTTCTGTACCCGTTTATATCTCAAGTTCAGGCTCAAAACACCCGAAAATTCGATATTTTGGGGTCCCAGAAGCAATCTGTACATACCTACTCAGTGCTAGAATATTTTCAAAATATAGGCCCAAAACATGCTAAAATCGATATTTTAGGTGCCCAAAGTCGATATCTCAAATTCAGGCCAAAAACACCCAAAAATTCGATATTTTGGGGTCCCAGAAGCGATCTGTACATGCCTAATCCGTGTTAGAGTATTTTCAATATACAGGCCCAAAACATACTGAAATTCGATCTTTTAGGTGCCCAAAAGTCGATATGTGGATGCATCTTCTGTACCCGTTTATATCTCAAATTCAGGCTCAAAACACCCGAAAATTCGATATTTTGGGGTCCCAGAAGCGATCTGTATTTGCTTACTCCTAGTTAGAGTATTTTCAAAATACAGGCCCAAAACAAGCTGAAAATCGATATTTTAGGTGACCAAAGTCAACATGTGTATGCATCTTCTACACCCATTTATATCCCAAATTCAACCTCAAAACACCCGAAAATTCGATATTTTTGGGTCCCAAGAGCGATCTGTACATGCCTACTCAGTGCTAGAATTTTTTCAAAATATAGGCTCAAAACATGCTAAAAATCGATATTTTAAGTGTCCAAAGTCGATATGTGCATTCATCATCTGTACCCGTTTATATCTCAAATTCAGGCTCAAAACACCCGAAAATTCGATAATTTGGGGTTCCAAAAGTGATCTGTACATGCCTACTTAGTGCTAGCATATTTTCAAAATATAGGCCCAAAACATGCTAAAAATCGATATTTTAGGTCCCCAAAGTCGATATCTCAAATTCAGGCCCAAAACACCCGAAAATTCGATATTTTGGGGTCCCAGAAGCGAACTGTACATGCCTAATCCGCGGTAGAGTATTTTCAAAATACAGGCTCAAAACATACTGAAAATCGATCTTTTAGGTGCCCAAAAGTCGATATATAAATGCATCTGCTGTACTCTTTTATATCCCAAATTTAACTTCAAAACACCTGAAAATTCGATATTTTTTGGTTCCAGAATCGATCTGAACATGCCTATTCAGTGCTAGAATTTTTTCAAAATATTGGCTCAAAACATGCTAAAAATCGATATTTTAAGTGTCCAAAGTCGATATGTGCATGATGCTCTGTACCCGTTTATATCTCAAATTCAGGCTCAAAACACCCGAAAATTCGATATTTTGGGGTCCCAGAAGCAGTCTGTACATGCCTACTCAGTGCTAAAATATTTTCAAAATATAGGCCCAAAACATGCTAAAAATCGATATTTTATGTGCCCAAAGTCGATATCTCAAATTCAGATCCAAAACACCCAAACACTTGATATTTTGGGGTCCCAGAAGCGATCTGTACATGCCTACTCAGTGCTAGAATGTTTTCAAAATACAGGCCCAAAAGATGCTGAAAATCGATATTTTAAGTGTCCAAAGTCGATATGTGCATGCATCTTCTGTAACCGTTTATATCTCGAATTCAGGCTCAAAACACCCGAAAATTTGGTATTTTTGGGTCCCAGAAGCGATCTGTACATCCCTACTCCTAGTTAGAATGTTTTCAAGATACAGACCCAAAACATGCTCAAAATCGATATTTTAGGTGCCCAAAAGTCGATATGTGCATGCATTTTCTGTACCAGTTTATATCTCAAATTCAGGCTCAAAACACCCAAAAATTCGATATTTTGGGGTCCCAGAAGCGAACTGTACATGCCTACTCCGTGTTAGAGTATTTTCAAAATACAGGCTCAAAACATACTGAAAATCGATCTTTTAGGTGCCCAAAAGTCGATATGTGCATGCATCTTCTGTACCCGTTTATATCTCAAATTTAGGGTCCAAACACCCGAAAATTCGATATTTTGGGGTCCCACAAGCGATCTGTACATGCGTACTCAGATGCAGGCCCAAAACATGCTGAAAATCGATATTTTAGGTGCCCAAAGTCAACATGTGTATGCGTCTTCTGCACTCGTTTATATCTCAAATTCAACATCAAAACACCCGAAAATTTGATAATTTTGGGTCCCAGAAGCGATCAGTACATGTCTAGTCAGTGCTAGAATGTTTTCAAAAAATAGGCTCAAAACATGCTAAAAACCGATATTTTAAATGTCCAAAGTCGATATGTGCATGCATCTTCTGTACCCGTTTATATCTCAAATTCAGGCTCAAAACACCCGAAAATTCGATATTTTGGGGTCCCAGAAGTGATCTGTACATGCCTACTTAGTGCTAGAATATTATCAAAATATATTCCCAAAACATGCTAAAAATCGATATTTTAGGTCCCCAAAGTCGATATCTCAAATTCAGGGCCAAAACACCCGAAAATTCGATATTTTGGGGTCCCAGAAGCGAACTGTACATGCCTACTCCGTGTTAGAGTATTTTTAAAATACAGGCTCAAAACATACTGAAAATCGATCTTTTAGGTGCCCAAAAGTCGATATGTAAATGTATCTTCTGTACCCGTTTATATCCCAAATTTAACTTCAAAACACCCGAAAATTCGACATTTTTTGGTCCCAGAAGCGATCTGTACATGCCTACTCAGTGCTAGAATTTTTTCAAAATATTGGCTCAAAACATGCTAAAAATCGATATTTTAAGTGTCCATAGTCGATATGTGCATGCATCATCTGTACCCGTTTATATCTCAAATTCAGGCTCAAAACACCCGAAAATTCGATATTTTGGGGTCCCAGAAGCGGTCTGTATATGCCTACTCAGTGCTAGAATATTTTCAAAATATAGGCCCAAAACATGCTAAAAATCGATATTTTAGGTGCCCGAAGTCGATATCTCAAATTCAGGCCCAAAACACCCGAAAATTCGATGTTTTGGGGTCCCAGAAGCTATCTGTACATGCCTACTCCTAGTTAGAGTATTTTCAAAATACAGGCCAAAAACATGCTGAAAATCGATATTTTAGGTGCCCAAAGTCAATGTGTGTATGCATCTTCTGTACCCGTTTATATCTCAAATTCAGGCTCAAAAACACCCGAAAATTCGGTATTTTTGAGTCCTAGAAGCGATCTATACATCTCTACTACTAGTTAGAATGTTTTCAAGATACAGACCCAAAACATGCTCAAAATCGATATTTTAGGTGCCCAAAAGTCGATATGTGCATGCATCTTCTGTACCCGTTTATATCTCAAATTCAGGCTCAAAACACCCGAAAATTTGATATTTCGGGGTCCCAGAAGCGATCTGTACATGCCTACTCAGTGCTAGAATATTTTCAAAATATAGGCCCAAAACATGCTAAAAATCGATATTTTAGGTGCCCAAAGTCGATTTTTCAAATTCAGGCCCAAAACACCCGAAAATTCGATATTTTGGGGTCCCAGAAGCGAACTGTACATGCCTACTCCTAGTTAGAGTATTTTTAAAATACATGCCCAAAACATACTGAAAATCGATCTTTTAGGTGCCCAAAAGTCGATATGTGCATGCATCTTCTGTACCCGTTTATATCTCAAATTTAGGCTCCAAACACCCGAAAATTCGATATTTTGGGGTCCCAGAAGCGAACTGTACATGCCTACTCCGTGTTAGAGTATTTTCAAAATACAGGCTCAAAACATACTGAAAATCGATCTTTTAGGTGCCCAAAAGTCGATATGTGCATGCATCTTCTGTACCCGTTTATATCTCAAATTCAGGCTCAAAAACACCCGAAAATTCGGTATTTTTGGGTCCTAGAAGCGATCTATACATCCCTACTACTAGTTAGAATGTTTTCAAGATACAGACCCAAAACATGCTCAAAATCGATATTTTAGGTGCCCAAAAGTCGATATGTGCATGCATCTTCTGTACCCGTTTATATCTCAAATTCAGGCTCAAAACACCCGAAAATTCGATATTTTGGGGTCCCAGAAGCAATCTGTACATACCTACTCAGTGCTAGAATATTTTCAAAATATAGGCCCAAAACATGCTAAAATCGATATTTTAGGTGCCCAAAGTCGATATCTCAAATTCAGGCCAAAAACACCTAAAAATTCGATATTTTGGGGTCCCAGAAGCGATCTGTACATGCCTAATCCGTGTTAGAGTATTTTCAATATACAGGCCCAAAACATACTGAAATTCGATCTTTTAGGTGCCCAAAAGTCGATATGTGGATGCATCTTCTGTACCCGTTTATATCTCAAATTCAGGCTCAAAACACCCGAAAATTCGATATTTTGGGGTCCCAGAAGCGATCTGTATTTGCTTACTCCTAGTTAGAGTATTTTCAAAATACAGGCCCAAAACAAGCTTTAAATCGATATTTTAGGTGACCAAAGTCAACATGTGTATGCATCTTCTACACCCATTTATATCCCAAATTCAACCTCAAAACACCCGAAAATTCGATATTTTTGGGTCCCAAGAGCGATCTGTACATGCCTACTCAGTGCTAGAATTTTTTCAAAATATAGGCTCAAAACATGCTAAAAATCGATATTTTAAGTGTCCAAAGTCGATATGTGCATTCATCATCTGTACCCGTTTATATCTCAAATTCAGGCTCAAAACACCCGAAAATTCGATAATTTGGGGTTCCAAAAGTGATCTGTACATGCCTACTTAGTGCTAGCATATTTTCAAAATATAGGCCCAAAACATGCTAAAAATCGATATTTTAGGTCCCCAAAGTCGATATCTCAAATTCAGGCCCAAAACACCCGAAAATTCGATATTTTGGGGTCCCAGAAGCGAACTGTACATGCCTAATCCGTGTTAGAGTATTTTCAAAATACAGGCTCAAAACATACTGAAAATCGATCTTTTAGGTGCCCAAAAGTCGATATATAAATGCATCTGCTGTACTCTTTTATATCCCAAATTTAATTTCAAAACACCTGAAAATTCGATATTTTTTGGTTCCAGAATCGATCTGAACATGCCTACTCAGTGCTAGAATTTTTTCAAAATATTGGCTCAAAACATGCTAAAAATCGATATTTTAAGTGTCCAAAGTCGATATGTGCATGATGCTCTGTACCCGTTTATATCTCAAATTCAGGCTCAAAACACCCGAAAATTCGATATTTTGGGGTCCCAGAAGCAGTCTGTACATGCCTACTCAGTGCTAAAATATTTTCAAAATATAGGCCCAAAACATGCTAAAAATCGATATTTTATGTGCCCAAAGTCGATATCTCAAATTCAGATCCAAAACACCCAAACACTTGATATTTTGGGGTCCCAGAAGCGATCTGTACATGCCTACTCAGTGCTAGAATGTTTTCAAAATACAGGCCCAAAAGATGCTGAAAATCGATATTTTAAGTGTCCAAAGTCGATATGTGCATGCATCTTCTGTAACCGTTTATATCTCGAATTCAGGCTCAAAACACCCGAAAATTTGGTATTTTTGGGTCCCAGAAGCGATCTGTACATCCCTACTCCTAGTTAGAATGTTTTCAAGATACAGACCCAAAACATGCTCAAAATCGATATTTTAGGTGCCCAAAAGTCGATATGTGCATGCATTTTCTGTACCAGTTTATATCTCAAATTCAGGCTCAAAACACCCAAAAATTCGATATTTTGGGGTCCCAGAAGCGAACTGTACATGCCTACTCCGTGTTAGAGTATTTTCAAAATACAGGCTCAAAACATACTGAAAATCGATCTTTTAGGTGCCCAAAAGTCGATATGTGCATGCATCTTCTGTACCCGTTTATATCTCAAATTTAGGGTCCAAACACCCGAAAATTCGATATTTTGGGGTCCCACAAGCGATCTGTACATGCGTACTCAGATGCAGGCCCAAAACATGCTGAAAATCGATATTTTAGGTGCCCAAAGTCAACATGTGTATGCGTCTTCTGCACTCGTTTATATCTCAAATTCAACATCAAAACACCCGAAAATTTGATAATTTTGGGTCCCAGAAGCGATCAGTACATGTCTAGTCAGTGCTAGAATGTTTTCAAAAAATAGGCTCAAAACATGCTAAAAACCGATATTTTAAATGTCCAAAGTCGATATGTGCATGCATCTTCTGTACCCGTTTATATCTCAAATTCAGGCTCAAAACACCCGAAAATTCGATATTTTGGGGTCCCAGAAGTGATCTGTACATGCCTACTTAGTGCTAGAATATTATCAAAATATAGGCCCAAAACATGCTAAAAATCGATATTTTAGGTCCCCAAAGTCGATATCTCAAATTCAGGGCCAAAACACCCGAAAATTCGATAGTTTGGGGTCCCAGAAGCGAACTGTACATGCCTACTCCGTGTTAGAGTATTTTTAAAATACAGGCTCAAAACATACTGAAAATCGATCTTTTAGGTGCCCAAAAGTCGATATGTAAATGTATCTTCTGTACCCGTTTATATCCCAAATTTAACTTCAAAACACCCGAAAATTCGACATTTTTTGGTTCCAGACCAGAAGCGATCTGTACATGCCTACTCAGTGCTAGAATTTTTTCAAAATATTGGCTCAAAACATGCTAAAAATCGATATTTTAAGTGTCCATAGTCGATATGTGCATGCATCATCTGTACCCGTTTATATCTCAAATTCAGGCTCAAAACACCCGAAAATTCGATATTTTGGGGTCCCAGAAGCGGTCTGTATATGGCTACTCAGTGCTAGAATATTTTCAAAATATAGGCCCAAAACATGCTAAAAATCGATGTTTTAGGTGCCCGAAGTCGATATCTCAAATTCAGGCCCAAAACACCCGAAAATTCGATGTTTTGGGGTCCCAGAAGCTATCTGTACATGCCTACTCCTAGTTAGAGTATTTTCAAAATACAGGCCAAAAACATGCTGAAAATCGATATTTTAGGTGCCCAAAGTCAATGTGTGTATGCATCTTCTGTACCCGTTTATATCTCAAATTCAGGCTCAAAAACACCCGAAAATTCGGTATTTTTGGGTCCTAGAAGCGATCTATACATCCCTACTACTAGTTAGAATGTTTTCAAGATACAGACCCAAAACATGCTAAAAATCGATATTTTAGGTGCCCAAAAGTCGATATGTGCATGCATCTTCTGTACCCGTTTATATCTCAAATTCAGGCTCAAAACACCCGAAAATTTGATATTTCGGGGTCCCAGAAGCGATCTGTACATGCCTACTCAGTGCTAGAATATTTTCAAAATATAGGCCCAAAACATGCTAAAAATCGATATTTTAGGTGCCCAAAGTCGATTTTTCAAATTCAGGCCCAAAACACCCGAAAATTCGATATTTTGGGGTCCCAGAAGCGAACTGTACATGCCTACTCCGTGTTAGAGTATTTTTAAAATACAGGCTCAAAACATACTGAAAATCGATCTTTTAGGTGCCCAAAAGTCGATATGTAAATGTATCTTCTGTACCCGTTTATATCCCAAATTTAACTTCAAAACACCCGAAAATTCGACATTTTTTGGTCCCAGAAGCGATCTGTACATGCCTACTCAGTGCTAGAATTTTTTCAAAATATTGGCTCAAAACATGCTAAAAATCGATATTTTAAGTGTCCATAGTCGATATGTGCATGCATCATCTGTACCCATTTATATCTCAAATTCAGGCTCAAAACACCCGAAAATTCGATATTTTGGGGTCCCAGAAGCGGTCTGTATATGGCTACTCAGTGCTAGAATATTTTCAAAATATAGGCCCAAAACATGCTAAAAATCGATGTTTTAGGTGCCCGAAGTCGATATCTCAAATTCAGGCCCAAAACACCCGAAAATTCGATGTTTTGGGGTCCCAGAAGCTATCTGTACATGCCTACTCCTAGTTAGAGTATTTTCAAAATACAGGCCAAAAACATGCTGAAAATCGATATTTTAGGTGCCCAAAGTCAATGTGTGTATGCATCTTCTGTACCCGTTTATATCTCAAATTCAGGCTCAAAAACACCCGAAAATTCGGTATTTTTGGGTCCTAGAAGCGATCTATACATCCCTACTACTAGTTAGAATGTTTTCAAGATACAGACCCAAAACATGCTAAAAATCGATATTTTAGGTGCCCAAAAGTCGATATGTGCATGCATCTTCTGTACCCGTTTATATCTCAAATTCAGGCTCAAAACACCCGAAAATTTGATATTTCGGGGTCCCAGAAGCGATCTGTACATGCCTACTCAGTGCTAGAATATTTTCAAAATATAGGCCCAAAACATGCTAAAAATCGATATTTTAGGTGCCCAAAGTCGATTTTTCAAATTCAGGCCCAAAACACCCGAAAATTCGATATTTTGGGGTCCCAGAAGCGAACTGTACATGCCTACTCCTAGTTAGAGTATTTTTAAAATACATGCCCAAAACATACTGAAAATCGATCTTTTAGGTGCCCAAAAGTCGATATGTGCATGCATCTTCTGTACCCGTTTATATCTCAAATTTAGGCTCCAAACACCCGAAAATTCGATATTTTGGGGTCCCAGAAGCGAACTGTACATGCCTACTCCGTGTTAGAGTATTTTCAAAATACAGGCTCAAAACATACTGAAAATCGATCTTTTAGGTGCCCAAAAGTCGATATGTGCATGCATCTTCTGTACCCGTTTATATCTCAAATTCAGGCTCAAAACACCCGAAAATTCGATATTTTGGGGTCCCAGAAGTGATCTGTACATGCCTACTTAGTGCTAGAATATTATCAAAATATAGGCCCAAAACATGCTAAAAATCGATATTTTAGGTCCCCAAAGTCGATATCTCAAATTCAGGGCCAAAACACCCGAAAATTCGATAGTTTGGGGTCCCAGAAGCGAACTGTACATGCCTACTCCGTGTTAGAGTATTTTTAAAATACAGGCTCAAAACATACTGAAAATCGATCTTTTAGGTGCCCAAAAGTCGATATGTAAATGTATCTTCTGTACCCGTTTATATCCCAAATTTAACTTCAAAACACCCGAAAATTCGACATTTTTTGGTTCCAGACCAGAAGCGATCTGTACATGCCTACTCAGTGCTAGAATTTTTTCAAAATATTGGCTCAAAACATGCTAAAAATCGATATTTTAAGTGTCCATAGTCGATATGTGCATGCATCATCTGTACCCGTTTATATCTCAAATTCAGGCTCAAAACACCCGAAAATTCGATATTTTGGGGTCCCAGAAGCGGTCTGTATATGGCTACTCAGTGCTAGAATATTTTCAAAATATAGGCCCAAAACATGCTAAAAATCGATGTTTTAGGTGCCCGAAGTCGATATCTCAAATTCAGGCCCAAAACACCCGAAAATTCGATGTTTTGGGGTCCCAGAAGCTATCTGTACATGCCTACTCCTAGTTAGAGTATTTTCAAAATACAGGCCAAAAACATGCTGAAAATCGATATTTTAGGTGCCCAAAGTCAATGTGTGTATGCATCTTCTGTACCCGTTTATATCTCAAATTCAGGCTCAAAAACACCCGAAAATTCGGTATTTTTGGGTCCTAGAAGCGATCTATACATCCCTACTACTAGTTAGAATGTTTTCAAGATACAGACCCAAAACATGCTAAAAATCGATATTTTAGGTGCCCAAAAGTCGATATGTGCATGCATCTTCTGTACCCGTTTATATCTCAAATTCAGGCTCAAAACACCCGAAAATTTGATATTTCGGGGTCCCAGAAGCGATCTGTACATGCCTACTCAGTGCTAGAATATTTTCAAAATATAGGCCCAAAACATGCTAAAAATCGATATTTTAGGTGCCCAAAGTCGATTTTTCAAATTCAGGCCCAAAACACCCGAAAATTCGATATTTTGGGGTCCCAGAAGCGAACTGTACATGCCTACTCCGTGTTAGAGTATTTTTAAAATACAGGCTCAAAACATACTGAAAATCGATCTTTTAGGTGCCCAAAAGTCGATATGTAAATGTATCTTCTGTACCCGTTTATATCCCAAATTTAACTTCAAAACACCCGAAAATTCGACATTTTTTGGTCCCAGAAGCGATCTGTACATGCCTACTCAGTGCTAGAATTTTTTCAAAATATTGGCTCAAAACATGCTAAAAATCGATATTTTAAGTGTCCATAGTCGATATGTGCATGCATCATCTGTACCCATTTATATCTCAAATTCAGGCTCAAAACACCCGAAAATTCGATATTTTGGGGTCCCAGAAGCGGTCTGTATATGGCTACTCAGTGCTAGAATATTTTCAAAATATAGGCCCAAAACATGCTAAAAATCGATGTTTTAGGTGCCCGAAGTCGATATCTCAAATTCAGGCCCAAAACACCCGAAAATTCGATGTTTTGGGGTCCCAGAAGCTATCTGTACATGCCTACTCCTAGTTAGAGTATTTTCAAAATACAGGCCAAAAACATGCTGAAAATCGATATTTTAGGTGCCCAAAGTCAATGTGTGTATGCATCTTCTGTACCCGTTTATATCTCAAATTCAGGCTCAAAAACACCCGAAAATTCGGTATTTTTGGGTCCTAGAAGCGATCTATACATCCCTACTACTAGTTAGAATGTTTTCAAGATACAGACCCAAAACATGCTAAAAATCGATATTTTAGGTGCCCAAAAGTCGATATGTGCATGCATCTTCTGTACCCGTTTATATCTCAAATTCAGGCTCAAAACACCCGAAAATTTGATATTTCGGGGTCCCAGAAGCGATCTGTACATGCCTACTCAGTGCTAGAATATTTTCAAAATATAGGCCCAAAACATGCTAAAAATCGATATTTTAGGTGCCCAAAGTCGATTTTTCAAATTCAGGCCCAAAACACCCGAAAATTCGATATTTTGGGGTCCCAGAAGCGAACTGTACATGCCTACTCCTAGTTAGAGTATTTTTAAAATACATGCCCAAAACATACTGAAAATCGATCTTTTAGGTGCCCAAAAGTCGATATGTGCATGCATCTTCTGTACCCGTTTATATCTCAAATTTAGGCTCCAAACACCCGAAAATTCGATATTTTGGGGTCCCAGAAGCGAACTGTACATGCCTACTCCGTGTTAGAGTATTTTCAAAATACAGGCTCAAAACATACTGAAAATCGATCTTTTAGGTGCCCAAAAGTCGATATGTGCATGCATCTTCTGTACCCGTTTATATCTCAAATTCAGGCTCAAAAACACCCGAAAATTCGGTATTTTTGGGTCCTAGAAGCGATCTATACATCCCTACTACTAGTTAGAATGTTTTCAAGATACAGACCCAAAACATGCTCAAAATCGATATTTTAGGTGCCCAAAAGTCGATATGTGCATGCATCTTCTGTACCCGTTTATATCTCAAATTCAGGCTCAAAACACCCGAAAATTTGATATTTCGGGGTCCCAGAAGCGATCTGTACATGCCTACTCAGTGCTAGAATATTTTCAAAATATAGGCCCAAAACATGCTAAAAATCGATATTTTAGGTGCCCAAAGTCGATTTTTCAAATTCAGGCCCAAAACACCCGAAAATTCGATATTTTGGGGTCCCAGAAGCGAACTGTACATGCCTACTCCTAGTTAGAGTATTTTTAAAATACATGCCCAAAACATACTGAAAATCGATCTTTTAGGTGCCCAAAAGTCGATATGTGCATGCATCTTCTGTACCCGTTTATATCTCAAATTTAGGCTCCAAACACCCGAAAATTCGATATTTTGGGGTCCCAGAAGCGATCTGTACATGCGTACTCAGATGCAGGCCCAAAAAATGCTGAAAATCGATATTTTAGGTGCCCAAAGTCAACATGTGTATGCGTCTTCTGCACTCGTTAATATCTCAAATTCAACCTCAAAACACCCGAAAAATTGATAATTTTGGGTCCCAGAAGCGATCAGTACATGTCTAGTCAGTGCTAGAATGTTTTCAAAATATAGGCTCAAAACATGCTAAAAACCGATATTTTAAATGTCCAAAGTCGATATGTGCATGCATCTTCTGTACCCGTTTATATCTCAAATTCAGGCTCAAAACACCCTAAAATTCGATATTTTGGGGTCCCAGAAGTGATCTGTACATGCCTACTTAGTGCTAGAATATTATCAAAATATAGGCCCAAAACATGCTAAAAATCGATATTTTAGGTCCCCAAAGTCGATATCTCAAATTCAGGCCCAAAACAACCGAAAATTCGATATTGTGGGGTCCCAGAAGCGAACTGTACATGCCTACTCCGTGTTAGAGTATTTTTAAAATACAGGCTCAAAACATACTGAAAATCGATCTTTTAGGTGCCCAAAAGTCGATATGTAAATGAATCTTCTGTACCCGTTTATATCCCAAATTTAACTTCAAAACACCCAAAAATTCGGTATTTTTTGGTCCCAGAAGCGATCTGTACATCCCTACTCCTAGTTAGAATGTTTTCAAAATACAGACCCAAAACATGCTCAAAATCGATATTTTAGGTGCCCAAAAGTCGATATGTGCATGCATCTTCTGTACCCGTTAATATCTCAAATTTAGGCTCAAAACACCCGAAAATTCGATAATTTGGGGTCCCAGAAGCGATTTGTACATGCCTACTCAGTGCTAGAATATTTTCAAAATATAGGCCCAAAACATGCTAAAAATCAATATTTTAGGTGCCCAAAATCGATATCTCAAATTCAGGCCATAAACACCCGAAAATTCGATATTTTGGGGTCCCAGAAGCGATCTGTACATGCCTACTGCGTGTTAGAGTATTTTCAATATACAGGCCCAAAACATACTGAAAATCGATCCTTTAGGTGCCCAAAAGTCGATATGTCGATGCATCTTCTGTACCCGTTTATATCTTAAATTCAGGCTCAAAACACCCGAAAATTCGATATTTTGGGGTCCCAGAAGCGATCTGTACTTGCTTACTCCGTGTTAGAGTATTTTCAAAATACAGGCCCAAAACAAGCTGAAAATCGATATTTTAGGTGACCAAAGTCAACATGTGTATGCATCTTCTGCACCCGTTTATATCCCAAATTCAACCTCAAAACACCCCAAAATTCGATATTTTTGGGTCCCAGAAGCGATCTGTAGATGCCTACTTAGTGCTAGAATTTTTTCAAAATATAGGCTCAAAACATGCTAAAAATCGATATTTTAAGTGTCCAAAGTCGATATGTGCATGCATCATCTGTACCCGTTTATATCTCAAATTCAGGGTCAAAACACCCGAAAATTCGATATTTTGGGGTCCCATAAGTGATCTGTACATGCCTACTTAGTGCTAGAATATTTTCAAAATATAGGCCCAAAACATGCTAGAAATCGATATTTTAGGTCCCCAAAGTCGATATCTAGAATTCAGGCGGAAAACACCCAAAAATTCGATATTTTGGGGTCCCAGAAGCGAACTGTACATGCCTACTCCGTGTTAAAGTATTTTCAAAATACAGGCTCAAAACATACTGAAAATCGATCTTTTAGGTACCCAAAAGTCGATATGTAAATGCATCTTCTGTACCCGTTTATATCCCAAATTTAACCTCAAAACACCCGAAAATTCGATATTTTTGGGTCCCAGAAGCGATCTGTACATGCCTACTCAGTGCTAGAATTTTTTCAAAATATAGGCTCAAAACATGCTAAAAATCGATATTTTATGTGTCCAAAGTCGATATATGCATGCATCATCTGTACCCGTTTATATCTCAAATTCAGGCTAAAAACACCCGAAAATTCGATATTTTAGGGTCCCAGAAGTGATCTGTACATGCCTACTTAGTGCTAGAATATTTTCAAAATATAGGCCCAAAACATGCTAAAAATCGATATTTTAGGTCCCCAAAGTCGATATCTCAAATTCAGGCCCAAAACACCCGAAAATTCGATATTGTGGGGTCCCAGAAGCGAACTGTACATGCCTACTCCGTGTTAGAGTATTTTCAAAATACAGGCTCAAAACATACTGAAAATCGATCTTTTAGGTGCCCAAAAGTCGATATGTAAATGCATCTTCTGTACCCGTTTATATCCCAAATTTAACTTCAAAACACCCAAAATTCGACATTTTTTGGTCCCAGAAGCGATCTGTACATGCCTACTCAGTGCTAGAATTTTTTCAAAATATTGGCTCAAAACATGCTAAAAATCGATGTTTTAAGTGTCCAAAGTCGATATGTGCATGCACCATCTGTACCCGTTTATATCTCAAATTCAGACTCAAAACACCCGAAAATTCGATATTTTGGGGTCCCAGAAGCAGTCTGTACATGCCTACTCAGTGCTAGAATATTTTCAAAATATAGGCCCAAAACATGCTAAAAATCGACATTTTAGGTGCCCAAAGTCTATATCTCAAATTCAGGCCCAAAACACCCGAAAATTCGATGTTTTTGGGTCCCAGAAGCTATCTGTACAAGCCTACTCCTAGTTAGAGTATTTTCAAAATACAAGCCAAAAACATGCTGAAAATCGATATTTTAGGTGCCCAAAGTCAATGTGTGTATGCATCTTCTGTACCAGTTTATATCTCAAATTCAGGCTCAAAAACACCCGAAAATTCGGTATTTTTGGGTCCTAGAAGCGATCTGTACATCCCTACTACTAGTTAGAATGTTTTCAAGATACAGACCCAAAACATGCTCAAAATCGATATTTTAGGTGCCCAAAAGTCGATATGTGCATGCATCTTCTGTACCCGTTTATATCTCAAATTCAGGCTCAAAACACCCGAAAATTTGATATTTCGGGGTCCCAGAAGCGATCTGTACATGCCTACTCAGTGCTAGAATATTTTAAAAATATAGGCCCAAAACATGCTAAAAATCGATATTTTAGGTGCCCAAAGTCGATTTTTCAAATTCAGGCCCAAAACACCCGAAAATTCGATATTTTGGGGTCCCAGAAGCGAACTGTACATGCCTACTTCGTGTTAGAGTATTTTCAAAATACAGGCCAAAACATACTGAAAATCGATCTTTTAGGTGCCCAAAAGTCGATATGTGCATGCATCTTCTGTACCCGTTTATATCTCAAATTTAGGCTCCAAACACCCGAAAATTCGATATTTTGGGGTCCCAGAAGCGATCTGTACATGCCTACTCAGATGCAGGCCCAAAACATGCTGAAAATCGATATTTTAAGTGCCCATAGTCAACATGTGTATGCATCTTCTGTACCCGTTTATATCTCAAATTCAGGCTCAAAACACCCGAAAATTCGATATTTTGGGGTCCCAGAAGTGATCTGTACATGCCTACTTAGTGCTAGAATATTTTCAAAATATAGGCCCAAAACATGCTAAAAATCGATATTTTAGGTCCCCAAAGTCGATATCTCAAATTCAGGCCCAAAACACCCGAAAATTCGATATTGTGGGGTCCCAGAAGCGAACTGTACATGCCTACTTAGTGTTAGAATGTTATCAAAATACAGGCTCAAAACATACTGAAAATCGATATTTTAGGTGCCCAAAAGTCGATATGTAAATGCATATTCTGTACCCGTTTATATCCCAAATTAAACCTCAAAACACCCGAAAATTCGATATTTTTGGGTCCCAGAAGCGATCTGTACATGCCTACTCAGTGCTAGAATTTTTTCAAAATATAGGCTCAAAACATGCTAAAAATCGATATTTTAAGTGTCCAAAGTCGATATGTGCATGCATCATCTGTACCCGTTTATATATCAAATTCAGACTCAAAACACCCGAAAATTCGATATTTTGGGGTCCCAGAAGCGATCTGTACATGCCTACTCAGATGCAGGCCCAAAACATGCTTAAAATCGATATTTAAGGTACCCAAATTGAACATGTGTATGCATCTTCTGCACTCGTTTATATCTCAAATTCAACCTCAAAACACCCAAAAATTCAATAATTTTGGGTCCCAGAAGCGATTTGTACATGTCTAGTCAGTGCTAGAATGTTTTCAAAATATAGGTTCAAAACATGCTAAAAATCGATATTTTAAGTGTCCAAAGTCGATATGTGCATGCATCTTCTGTACTCGTTTATATCTCAAATTCAGGCTCAAAACACCCGAAAATTCGATATTTTTGGGTCCCAGAAGCGATCTGTACATGCCTACTCCTAGTTAGAGTATTTTCAAAATACAGGCCCAAAACATGCTGAAAATCGATATTTTAGGTGACCAAAGTCAATATGTGCATGCATCTTCTGTACCCGTTTATATCTCAAATTCAGGCTCCAAACACCCGAGAATTCGATATTTTGGGGTCCCAGAAGCGATCTGTCCATGCCTACTCAGATGCAGGCCCAAAACATGCTTAAAATCTATATTTTAGGTGCCCAAAGTCAACATGTGTATGCATCTTCTGCACTCGTTTATATCTCAAATTCAACCTCAAAACACCCAAAAATTTGATAATTTTGGGTCCCAGAAGCGATCTGTACATGTCTAGTCAGTGCTAGAATGTTTTCAAAATATAGGCTCAAAACATGCTAAAAATCGATATTTTAAGTGTCCAAAGTCGATATGTGCATGCATCTTCTGTACCCGTTTATATCTCAAATTCAGGCTCAAAACACCCGAAAATTCGATATTTTGGGGTCTCATAAGCGATCTGTACATGCCTACTCAGTGCTAGAATATTTTCAAAATATAGGCCCAAAACATGCTAAAAATCGATATTTTAAGTGCCCAAAGTCGATATCTCATATTCAGGTCCAAAACACCCAAAAACTCGATATTTTGGGGTCCCAGAAGCAATCTGTACATGCCTACTTAGTGCTAGAATGTTTTCAAAATACAGGCCCAAAACATGCTGAAAATCGATATTTTAAGTTTCCAAAGTCGATATGTGCATGCATCTTCTGTACCCGTTTATATCTCAAACTCAGGCTCAAAACACCCGAAAATTCGGTATTTTTGGGTCCCAGAAGCGATCTTTACATCCCTACTCCTAGTTAGAATGTTCTCAAGATACAGACCCGAAACATGCTCAAAATCGATATTTTAGGTGCCCAAAAGTCGATATGTGCATGCATCTTCTGCACTCGTTTATATCTCAAATTCAACCTCAAAACACCCAAAAATTTGATTATTTTGGGTCCCAGAATTGATCTGTACATGTCTAGTCAGTGCAAGAATGTTTTCAAAATATAGGCTGAAAACATGCTAAAAATCGATATTTTAAGTGTCCAAAGTCGATATGTGCATGCATCTTCTGTACCCGTTTATATCTCAAATTCAGGCTCAAAACACCCGAAAATTCGATATTTTGGGGTCCCAGAAGCAATCTGTACATGCCTACGTAGTGCTAGAATGTTTTCAAAATACAGGCCCAAAACATGCTGAAAATCGATATTTTAAGTGTCCAAAGTCGATATGTGCATGCATCTTCTGTACCCGTTTATATCTCAAACTCAGGCTCAAAACACCCTAAAATTCGGTATTTTTGGGTCCCAGAAGCGATCTTTACATCCCTACTCCTAGTTAGAATGTTTTCAAGATACAGACCCAAAACATGCTCAAAATCGATATTTTAGGTGCCCAAAAGTCGATATGTGCATGCATCTTCTGTACCCGTTTATATCTCAAATTTAGGCTCAAAACACCCGAAAATTCGCTATTTTGGGGTCCCAGAAGCGATCTGTACATGCCTACTCAGTGCTAGAATATTTTCAAAATATAGGCTCAAAACATGCTAAAAATCGATATTTTAAGTGTCCAAAGTCGATATGTGCATGCATCATCTGTACCCGTTTATATCTCAAATTCAGGGTCAAAACACCCGAAAATTCGATATTTTGGGGTCCCAAAAGTGATCTGTACATGCCTACTTAGTGCTAGAATATTTTCAAAATATAGGCCCAAAACATGCTGAAAATCGATATTTTAGAAGACCAATGTCAACATGTGTATTCATCTTCTGCACCCGTTTATATCCCAAATTCAACATCAAAACACCCGAAAATTCGATATTTTTGGGTCCCAAAAGCGATCTGTACATGCCTACTCAGTGCTAGAATTTTTTCAAGATATAGGCTCAAAACATACTGAAAATCGATCTTTTTGGTGCTCAAGAGTTGATATGTAAATGCATCTTCTGTACAATTTTATGTCCCAAATTTAACCTTAAAACACCCGAAAATTCGATATTTTTGGGTCCCAGAAGCGATCTGTACATGCCTACTCAGTGCTAGAATTTTTTCAAAATATAGGCTCAAAACATGCTAAAAATCGATTTTTTAGGTGTCCAAAGTCGAGATGTGATTGCATCATCTGTACCAGTTTATATCACAAATTCAGGCTCAAAACACCCGAAAATTCGATATTTTGGGGTCCCAGAAGTGATCTGTACTGAGTGCTAGAATATGTTCAAAATATAGGCCCAAAACATGCTAAAATTCGATATTTTAGGTGCCCAAAGTCGATATCTCAAATTCAGGCACAAAAACATCCTAAAATTCGATATTTCGGGGTCCTAGAAGCGAACTGTACATGCCTACTCCGTGTTAGAGTATTTTCAAAATACTGGCCCAAAACATACTGAAAATCGATCTTTTAGGTGCCCAAAAGTCGATATGTGCATGCATCTTCTGTACCCGTTTATATCTCAAATTCAGGCTCCAAACACCCGAAAATTCGATATTTTGGGGTCCCAGAAGCGATCTGTACATGTCTACTCAGATGCAGGCCCAAAACATGGTAAAAATCTATATTTTAGGTACCCAAATTGAACATGTGTATGCATCTTCTGCACTCGAATATATCTCAAATTCAACCTCAAAACACCCGATAATTCGATAATTTTGGGTCCCAGAAGCGATCTGTACATGTCTAGTCAGTGCTAGAATGTTTTCAAAATATAGGCTCAAAACATGCTAAAAATCGATATTTTAAGTGTCCAAAGTCGATATGTGCATGCATCTTCAGTACCCGTTTATATCTCAAATTCAGGCTCAAAACACCCGAAAATTCGATATTTTTGGGTCCCAGAAGCGATCTGTACATGCCTACTCCTAGTTAGAGTATTTTCAAAATACAGGTCCAAAACATGCTGAAAATCGATATTTTAGGTGCCCAAAGTCAACATGTGTATGCATCTTCTGCACTCGTTTATATCTTAAATTCAACCTCAAAACACCCGAATATTTGATAATTTTGGGTCCCAGAGGCGATCAGTACATGTCTAGTCATTGCTAGAATGTTTTCAAAATATAGGCTCAAAACATTCAAAATCGATATTTTAAGTGTCCAAAGTCGATATGTGCATGCATCTTCTGTACCCGTTTATATCTCAAATTCAGGCTCAAAACACCCGAAAATTCGATATTTTTGGGTCGCTGAAGCGATCTGTACATGCCTACTCCTAGTTAGAGTATTTTCAAAATACAGGCCCAAAACATGCTGAAAATCGATATTTTAAGTGTCCAAAGTCGATATGTGCATGCATCATCTGTACCAGTTTATATCTCAAATTCAGGCTCAAAACACCCGAAAATTCGATATTTTGGGGTCCCAGAAGTGATCGGTAGTGAGTGCTAGAATATTTTCAAAATATAGGCCCAAAACATGCTAAAAATCGATATTTTAGGTGCCCAAAGTCGATATCTCAAATTCAGGCCCAAAACATCCTAAAATTCGAGATTTTGGGGTCCTAGAAGCGAACTGTACATGCCTACTCCGTGTTAGAGTATTTTCAAAATACAGGCCCAAAACAAGCTGAAAATCGATATTTTAGGTGCCCAAAGTCAATATGTGCATGCATCTTCTGTACCCGTTTATATCTCAAATTCAGGCTCAAAACACCCGGAAATTCGGTATTTTTGGGTCCTAGAAGCGATCTGCACATCCCTACTCCGTGTTAGAATGTTTTCAAGACACAGACCCAAAACATGCTCAAAATCGATATTTTAGGTGCTCAAAAGTTGATATGTGCATGCATCTTCTGTACCCGTTTATATCTCAAATTCAACCTCAAAACACCCGAATATTTGATAATTTTGGGTCCCAGAAGCGATCTGTACATGTCTAGTCAGTGCTAGAATGTTTTAAAAATATAGGCTCAAAACATTCAAAATCGATATTTTAAGTGTCCAAAGTCGATATGTGCATGCATCTTCTGTACCCGTTTATATCTCAAATTCAGGCTCAAAACACCCGAAAATTCGATATTTTTGGGTGCCAGAAGCGATCTGTACATGCCTACTCAGTGCTAGAATTTTTTCTAAATAAAGGCTAAAAAACATGCTAAAAATCGATATTTTAAGTGTCTAAAGTCGATATGTGCATGCATCATCTGTTCCCGTTTATATCTCAAATTCAGGCTCAAAACACCCGAAAATTCGATATTTTGGGGTCCCTGAAGTGATCTGTACATGCCTACTTAGTGCTATAATATTTTCAAAATATAGGCCCAAAACATGCTAAAAATCGATATTTTAGGTGCACAAAGTCGATGTCTCAAATTCAGGCCCAAAACACCCTAAAATTCGATATTTTGGGGTCCCAGAAGCGATCTGTACATGCCTACTCCTAGTTAGAATGTTTTCAAGATACAGACTCAAAACATGCTCAAAATCGATATTTTAGTTGCCCAAAAGTCCGTATGTGCATGCTTTTTCTGTACCCGTTTATATCTCAAATTCAGGCTCAAAACACCCGAAAATTCGATATTTTGGGGTCCCAGAAGCGATCTGTACATGCCTACTCAGTGCTAGAATGTTTTCAAAATACAGGCCCAAAACATGCTGTAAATCGATATTTTATGTGTCCAAAGTCGATATGTGCATGCATCTTCTGTACAAGTTTATATCTCAAATTCAGGCTCAAAACACCCGAAAATTCGGTATTTTTGGGTCGCAGAGGCGATCTGTACATCCCTACTCCTAGTTAGAATGTTTTCAAGATACAGACCCAAAACATGGTCAAAATCGATATTTTAGGTGCCCAAAAGTCGATATGTGCATGTATCTTCTGTACCCGTTTATATCTCAAATTCAGGCTCAAAACACCAAAAAATTCGATATTTTGGAGTCCCAGAAGCGATCTGTACATGCCTATTCCGTGTTAGAGTATTTTCAATATACAGGCCAAAAACACACTGAAAATCGATCTTTTAGGTGCCCAAAAGTCGATATGTGGATGCATCTTCTGTACCCGTTTATATCTCAAATTCAGGCTCAAAACACCCGAAAATTCGATATTTTGGGGTCCCAGAAGCGATCTGTACTTGCTTACTCCGTGTTAGAGTATTTTCAAAATACAAGCCCAAAACAAGCTGAAAATCGATATTTTAGGTGACCAAAGTCAACATGTGTATGCATCTTCTGCACCCGTTTATATCCCAAATTCAACCTCAAAACACCCGAAAATTCGATATTTTGGGGGTCCCAGAAGTGATCTGTACATGCCTACTTAGTGCTAGAATATTTTCAAAATATAGGCCCAAAAACATGCTAAAAATCAATATTTTAGGTCCCCAAAGTCGATATCTCAAATTCAGGCCCAAAACACCAGAATTTTCGATATTTTGGGGTCCCAGAAGCGAACTATACATGCCTACTCCGTGTTAGAGTATTTTCAAAATACAGGCTCAAAACATACTGAAAATCGATCTATTAAGTGCCCAAAAGTCGATATGTAAATGCATCTTCTGTACCCGTTTATATCCCAAATTTAACCTCAAAACACCCAAGAATTCGATATTTTTGGGTCCCAGAAGCGATCTGTACCTGCCTACTCAGTGCTAGAATTTTTTCAAAATATCGGCTAAAAACATGCTAAAAATCGATATTATAAGTGTCCAAAGTCGATATGTGCATGCATCATCTGTACCCGTTTATATCTCAAATTCAGGCTCAAAACACCCGAAAATTCGATATTTTAGGGTCCCAGAAGCGATCTGTACATGCCTACTCAGATGCAGGCCCAAAACATGCTAAAAATCGATATTTTTGGTACCCAAATTGAACATGTGTATGCATCATCTGCACTCGTTTATATCTCAAATTCAACCTCAAAAGACCCGAAAATTAGATAATTTTGGGTCCCAGAAGCGATCTGTACATGTCTAGTCAGTGCTAGAATATTTTCAAAATATAGGCTCAAAACATGCAAAAAATCGATATTTTAAGTGTCCAAAGTCGATATGTGCATGCATCTTTTGTACCCGTTTATATCTCAAATTCAGGCTCAAAACACCCGAAAATTCGGTATTTTTGGGTCCTAGAAGCGATCTGTACATCCCTACTCCTATTTAGAATGTTTTCAAGATACAGACCCAAAACATGCTCAAAATCGATATTTTAGGTGCCCAAAAGTCGATATGTGCATGCATCTTCTCTACCCGTTTATATCTCAAATTCAGGCTTAAAACACCCGAAAATTCGGTATTTTTTGGTCCCAGAAGCGATCTGTACATCCCTACTCCTAGTTAGAATGTTTTCAAGATACAGACCCAAAACATGGTCAAAATCGATATTTGAGGTGCCCAAAAGTCGTTATGTGCATGTATCTTCTGTACCCGTTTATATCTCAAATTCAGGCTCAAAACACCAAAAAATTCGATATTTTGGAGCCCCAGAAGCGATCTGTACATGCCTATTCCGTGTTAGAGTATTTTCAATATACAGGCCCAAAACATACTGAAAATCGATCTTTTAGGTGCCCAAAAGTCGATATGTGGATGCATCTTCTGTACCCGTTTATATCTCAAATTCAGGCTCAAAACCCCCGAAAATTCGATATTTTGGGGTCCCAGAAGCGATCTGTACTTGCTTACTCCGTGTTAGAGTATTTTCAAAATACAAGCCCAAAACAAGCTGAAAATCGATATTTTAGGTGACCAAAGTCAACATGTGTATGCATCTTCTGCACCCGTTTATATCCCAAATTCAACCTCAAAACAACCGAAAATTCGATATTTTGGGGTCCCAGAAGCGATCTGTACTTGCTTACTCCGTTTTAGAGTATTTTCAAAATACAGGCCCAAAACAAGCTGAAAATCGATATTTTAGGTGACCAAAGTCAACATGTGTATGCATCTTCTGCACCCGTTTATATCCCAAATTCAACCTCAAAACACCCGAAAATTCGATATTTTGGGGGTCCCAGAAGTGATCTGTACATGCCTACTTAGTGCTAGAATATTTTCAAAATATAGGCCCAAAAACATGCTAAAAATCAATATTTTAGGTCCCCAAAGTCGATATCTCAAATTCAGGCCCAAAACACCAGAATTTTCGATATTTTGGGGTCCCAGAAGCGAACTGTACATGCCTACTCCGTGTTAGAGTATTTTCAAAATACAGGCTCAAAACATACTGAAAATCGATCTATTAGGTGCCCAAAAGTCGTTATGTAAATGCATCTTCTGTACCCGTTTATATCCCAAATTTAACCTCAAAACACCCAAGAATTCGATATTTTTGGGTCCCAGAAGCGATCTGTACCTGCCTACTCAGTGCTAAAATTTTTTCAAAATATCGGCTAAAAACATGCTAAAAATCGATATTTTAAGTGTCCAAAGTCGATATGTGCATGCATCATCTGTACCCGTTTATATCTCAAATTCAGGCTCAAAACACCCGAAAATTCGATATTTTAGGGTCCCAGAAGCGATCTGTACATGCCTACTCCTAGTTAGAGTATTTTCAAAATACAGGCCCAAAACATGCTAAAAATCGATATGTTAGGTGCCCAAAGTCAATATGTGCATGCATCTTCTGTACCCGTTTATATCTCAAATTCAGGCTCAAAACACCCGAAAATTCGATATTTTTGGGTCCCAGAAGCGATCTGTACATGCCTACTCAGTGCTAGAATATTTTCAAAATATAGGCCCAAAACATGCTAAAAATCGATATTTTAGGTGCCCAAAGTTGATATATCAAATTCAGGTCTAAAACACCCAAAAACTCGATATTTTGGGGTCCCAGAGGCGATCTGTACATGCCTACTCCTAGTTAGAATGTTTTCAAGATTCAGACCCGAAACATGCTCAAAATCGATATTTTAGGTGCCCAAAAGTCGATATGTGCATGCATCTTCTGTACCCGTTAATATCTCAAATTCAGGCTCAAAACACCCGAAAATTCGATATTTTGGGATCATAGAAGCGATCTGTAAATGCCTACTCAGTGCTAGAATATTTTCAAAATATAGGCCTAAAACATGCTAAAAATCGATATTTTAGGTGCCCAAAGTCGATATCTCAAATTCAGGCCAAAAACACCCAAAAATTCGATATTTTTGGGTCCCAGAAGCAATCCGTACATGCCTACTCCGTGTTAGAGTATTTTCAATATACAGGCCCAAAACATACTGAAAATCGATGTTTTAGGTGCCCAAAAGTCGATATGTGGATGCATTTTCTGTACCCGTTTATATCTCAAATTCAGGCTCAAAACACCCGAAAATTCGATATTTTGGGATCCCAGAGGCGATCTATATTTGCTTACTCCGTGTTAGAGTATTTTCAAAATACAGGCCCAAAATAAGCTGAAAATCGTTATTTTAGGTGAGCAAAGTCAACATGTGTATGCATCTTCTGCACCCGTTTATATCCCAAATTCAACCTCAAAACACCCGAAAACTCGATATTTTTGGGTCCCAGAAGCGATCTGTACATGCCTACTCAGTGCTAGAATTTTTTCAAAATATAGGCTCAAAACATGCTAAAAGTCGATATTTTAAGTGTCCAAAGTCGATATGTGCATGCATCATCTGTTCCCGTTTATATCTCAAATTCAGGCTCAAAACACTCGAAAATTCGATATTTTGGGTCCCAGAAGTGATCTGTACATGCCTAGTTAGTGCTAGAATATTTTCAAAATATACGCCCAAAACATGCTAAAAATCGATATTTTAGGTGCACAAAGTCGATATCTCAAATTCATGCCCAAAACACCCTAATATTCGATATTTTGGGGTCCCAGAAGCGAACTGTACATGCCTACTCCGTGTTAGTGTATTTTCAAAAAACAGGCCCAAAACATACTGAAAATCGATCTTTTAGGTGCCCAAAAGTCGATATGTGCATGCATCTTCTGTACCCGTTTACATCTCAAATTCAGGCTCCAAACACCCGAAAATTCAATATTTTGGGGTCCCAGAAGCGATCTGTACATGCCTACTCAGATGCAGGCCCAAAACATGCTAAAAATCGATATTTTTGGTACCCAAATTGAACATGTGTATGCATCATCTGCACTCGTTTATATCTCAAATTCAACCTCAAAACACCCGAAAATTAGATAATTTTGGGTCCTAGAAGCGATCTGTACATGTCTAGTCAGTGCTAGAATATTTTCAAAATATAAGCTCAAAACATGCAAAAAATCGATATTTTAAGTGTCCAAAGTCGATATGTGCATGCATCTTTTGTACCCGTTTATATCTCAAATTCAGGCTCAAAACACCCGAAAATTCGATATTTTTGAGTCCCAGAAGCGATCTGTACATCCCTACTCCTAGTTAGAGTATTTTCAAAATACAGGCCCAAAACATGCTGAAAATCGATATTTTAGGTGCCCAAAGTCAATATGTGCATGCATCTTCTGTACCCGTTTATATATCGAATTCAGGCTCAAAACACCCGAAAATTCGGTATTTTTGGGTCCTAGAAGCGATCTTTACATCCCTACTCCTAGTTAGAATGTTTTCAAGATACAGACCCAAAACATGCTCAAAATCGATATTTTAGGTGCCCAAAAGTCGATATGTGCATGCATCTTCTGTACCCGTTTACATCTCAAATTCAGGCTTAAAACACCCGAAAATTCGATATTTTGGGGTCCCAAAAGCTATCTGTACATGCCTACTCAGTGCTAGAATATTTTCAAAATATAGGCCCAAAACATGCTAAAAATCGATATTTTAGGTGCCCAAAGTCGATATTTCAAATTCAGGCCAAAAAACACCCGAAAATTCGATATTTAGGGGTCCCAGAAGCGAACTGTACATGCCTACTCCGTGTTAGAGTATTTTCAAAATACAGGCCCAAAACATATTGAAAATCGATCTTTTAGGTGCCCAAAAGTCGATATGTGCATGCATCATCTGTTCCCGTTTATATCTCAAATTCAGGCTCAAAACACCCGAAAATTCGATATTTTGGGGTCCCAGAAGTGATCTGTACATGCCTACTTAGTGCTAGAATATTTTCAAAATATAGGCCCAAAACATACTGAAAATCGATATTTTAGGTGCCCAAAGTCAATATGTGCATGCATCTTCTGTACCCGTTTATATCTCAAATTCAGGCTCAAAACACTCGAAAATTCGGTATTTTTGGGTCCTAGAAGCGATCTGTACATCCCTACTCCTAGATAGAATGTTTTCAAGATACAGACCCAAAACATGCTCAAAATCGATATTTTAGGTGCCCAAAAGTCGATATGTGCATGCATCTTCTGTACCCGTTTATATCTCAAATTCCGGCTCAAAACACCCGAAAATTCGATTTTTTGGAGTCCCAAAAGCGATCTGTACATGCCTACTCAGTGCTAGAATATTTTCAAAATATAGGCCCAAAACATGCTAAAAATCGATATTTTAGGTGCCCAAAGTCGATATTTCAGATTGAGGCCCAAAACACCCGAAAATTCGATATTTTGGGGTCCCAGAAGCGAACTGTACATGCCTACTCCGTGTTAGAGTATTTTCAAAATACAGGCCCAAAACATACTGAAAATCGATCTTTTAGGTGCCCAAAAGTCGATATGTGCATGCATCTTCTGTACCCTTTTATATCTCAAATTCAGGCTCCAAACACCCGAAAATTCGATATTTTGGGGTCCCAGAAGCGATCTGTACTTCCTTACTCCGTGTTAGAGTATTTTCAAAATACATGCCCAAAACAAGCTGAAAATCGATATTTTAGGTGACTAAAGTCAACATGTGTATGCATCTTCTGCACCCGTTTATATCCCAAATTCAACCTCAAAACACCCGAAAATTCGATATTTTTGGGTCCCAGAAGCGATCTACACATGCCTACTCAGTGCTAGAATTTTTTCAAAATATAGGCCTAAAACATGCTAAAAATCGATATTTTAAGTGTCCAAAGTCGATATGTGCATGCATCATCTGTACTCGTTTATATCTCAAATTAAGGCTCAAAACACCCGAAAATTCGATATTTTGGGGTCCCAGAAGCGATCTGTACTTGCCTACTCAGTGCTAGAATGTTTTCAAAATACAGGCCCAAAACATGCTGAAAATCGATATTTTAAGTGTCCAAAGTCGATATATGCATGCATCTGCTGTACCCGTTTATATCTCAAATTTAGGCTTATAACACCCGAAAATTCGGTATTTATGGGTCCCAAAAGCGAAATGTAACTCCTAGTTAGAATGTTTTCAAGATACAGACCCAAAACATGGTCAAAATCGATATTTTAGGTGCCCAAAAGTCGATATGTGCATGAATCTTCTGTACCTGTTTAAATCCCAAATTTAACCTCAAAACACCCGAAAATTCGATATTTTGGGGTCCCAGAAGTGATCTGTACATGCCTACTTAGTGCTAGAATATTTTCAAAAAATAGGCCCAAAAACATGCTAAAAATCGATATTTTAGGTGCCCAAAGTCGATATCTCAAATTTAGGCCCAAAACACCTAAAAATTCGATATTTTGGGGTCCCAGAAGCGAACTGTACATGCCAACTCCGTGTTAGAGTATTTTCAAAATACAGGCCCAAAACATACTGAAAATAGATTTTTAGGTGCCCAAAAGTCGATATGTGCATGCATCTTCTGTACCCGTTTATATCTCAAATTCAGGCTCCAACCACCCGAAAATTCGATATTTAGGGGTCCCAGAAGCGATCTGTACATGCCTACTCAGATGCAGGCCCAAAACATGCTGAAAATCGATATTATAGGTGCCCAAAGTCAACATGTGTATGCATCTTCTGCACTCGTTTATATCTCAAATTTAACCTCAAAACACCTGAAAATTTAATAATTTTGGGTCCCAGAAGCGATCTGTACATGTCTAGTCAGTGTTAGAATGTTTTCAAAATATAGGCTCAAAACATGCTAAAAATCGATATTTTAAGTGTCTAAAGTCGATATGTGCATGCATTTTCTGTACCCGTTTATATCTCAAATTCAGGCTCAAAACACCCGAAAATTCGATATTTTTGGGTCACAGAAGCGATCTGTACATGCCTACTCCGTGTTATAGTATTTTCAAAATACAGGCCCAAAACATGCTGAAAATCGATATTTTAGGTGCCCAAAGTCAATATGTGCATTCATCTTCTGTACCCGTTTATATCTCAAATTCAGGCTCAAAACACCCGAAAATTCGATATTTTGGGGTCCCAGAAGCGATCTGTACATGCCTACTCAGTGCTAGAATATTTTCAAAATATAGGCCCAAAACATGCTAAAAATCGATATTTTAGGTGCCCAAAGTCGATATGTGCATGCATCATCTGAACCCGTTTATATCTCAAATTCAGGCTCAAAACACCCGAAAATTCGATATTTTGGGGTCCTAGAAGCGATCTGTACATTCCTACTCCTAGTTAGAATGTTTTCAAGATACAGACAAAAAACATGCTCAAAATCGATATTTTAGGTGCCCAAAGTCAATATGTGCATGCATCTTCTGTACCCGTTTATATCTCAAATTCAGGCTCAAAACACCCGAAAATTCGATATTTTGGGGTCCCAGACGCGATCTGTACATGCCTACTCCGTGTTAGAGTATTTTCAAAATTGAAGCTCAAAACATACTGAAAATCGATCTTTTAGGTGCCCAAAAGTCGATATGTGGATGCATCTTCTGTACCCGTTTATATCTCAAATTCAGGCTCAAAACACCCGAAAATTTGATATTTTGGGGTCCCAGAAGCGATCTGTACTTGCTTACTCCGTGTTAGAGTATTTTTCAAAATACAGGCCCAAAACAAGCTGAAAATCGATATTTTAGGTGACCAAAGTCAACCTGTGTATGCATCTTCTGCACCCGTTTATATCCCAAATTCAACCTCAAAACACCCGAAAATTCGATATTTATGGGTCCCAGAAGGGATCTGTACATGTCTACTCAGTGCTAGAATTTTTTCCAAATATAGGCTCAAAACATGCTAAAAATCGATATTTTAAGTGTCCAAAGTCGATATGTGCATGCATCATCTGTACCCGTTTATATCTCAAATTCAGGCTCAAAACACCCGAAAATTCGATATTTTGGGGTCCCAGAAGTGATCTCTACATGCCTACTTAGTGCTAGAATATTTTCAAAATATAGGCCCAAAACATGCTAAAAATCGATATTTTAGGTCCCCAAAGTCGATATCTCAAATTCAGGCCCAAAACACCCGAAAATTCGATATTTTGGGGTCCCAGAAGCGAACTGTACATGCCTAATCCGTGTTAGAGTATTTTCAAAATACAGGCCCAAAACATGCTAAAAATCGATATTTTAGGTGCCCAAAGTCGATATCTCAAATTCAGGCTCAAAACACCCAAAAATTCAATATTTTGGGGTCCCAGAAGCAATCTGTACATTCCTAATTAGTGCTAGAATATTTTCAGAATATAGGCTAAAAACATGCTAAAAATCGATATTATAGGTGCCAAAAAGTCGATATCTCAAATTAAGGCCCAAAACACCCGAAAATTCGATATTTAGGGGTCCCAGAAGCGATCTGTACATGCCTACTCAGTGCTAGAATGTTTTCAAAATATATTCTCAAAACATGCTCAAAATCGATATTTTAGGTGCCCAAAAGTCGATATGTGCATGCATCTTCTGTACTCGTTTATATCTCAAATTCAAGCTCAAAACTCCAGAAAATTCGATATATTGGGGTCCCAGAAGCGATCTGTACATGCCTACTCCGTGTTATAGTATTTTCAAAATATGGGCTCAAAACATGCTAAAAATCGATATTTTAGGTGCGTAAAGGCGATATCTCAAATTCAGGCACAAAACACCCGAAAATTCGATAATTTGGGGTCCCAGAAGCGATCTGTACATGCCTACTCCGTGTTATAATATTTTCAAAATACAGGCCCAAAACATGCAGAAAATCGATATTTTAGGTGCCCAAAGTTGATATCCCAAATTCAGGACCAAAACACCCAAAAACTCGATATTTTGGGGTCCCAGAAGCGATCTGTACATGCATACTCAGTGCTAGAATGTTTTCAAAATACAGGCTAAAAACATGCTGAAAATCGATATTTTAAGTGTCCAAAGTCGATATGTGCATGCATCTTCTGTACCCGTTTATATCTCAAATTCAGGTTCAAAACACCCGAAAATTCGGTATTTTTGGGTCCCAGAAGCGATCTGTAAATCCCTAATCCTGGTTAGAATGTTTTCAAGATACAGACCCAAAACATGCTCAAAATCGATATTTTAGGTGCCCAAAGTCAATATGTGCATGCATCTTCTGTACCCGTTTATATCTCAAATTCAGGCTCAAAACACCCGAAAGTTCGATGTTTTGGGGTCCCAGAAGCGATCTGTACATGCCTACTGCGTGTTAGAGTATTTTCAAAATACAGGCCCAAAACATACTGAAAATCGATCTTTCAGGTGCCCAAAAGTCAATAAGTGGATGCATCTTCTGTACCCGTTTATATCTCAAATTTAGGCTCAAAACACCGGAAAATTTGATATTTTGGGGTCCCAGAAGCGATCTTTACTTGCTAACTGCGTGTTAGAGTATTTTCAAAATACAGGCTCAAAACATGCTGAAAATCGATATATTAGATGCCCAAAGTCAATATGTGCATGTATCTTCTGTACCCGTTTATATATCAAATTCAGGCTCAAAACAACCGAAAATTCAATATTTTGGGGTCTCAGAAGCAATCTGTACATGCCTAATCAGTGCTAGAATATTTTCAAAATATAGGCTAAAAACAAGCTAAAAATCGATATTATAGGTGCCAAAAAGTCGATATCTCAAATTAAGGCCCAAAACACCCGAAAATTCGATATTTAGGGGTCCCAGAAGCGATCTGTACATGCCTACTCAGTGCTAGAATGTTTTCAAAATATAGGCTCAAAACATGCTCAACATCGATATTTTAGGTGCCCAAAAGTCGATATGTGCATGCATCTTCTGTACTCGTTTATATCTCAAATTCAAGCTCAAAACACCAGAAAATTCGATATTTTGGGGTCCCAGAAGCGATCTGTACATGCTTACTCAGTGCTAGAATATTTTCAAAATATAGGCTCAAAACATGATAAAAATCAATATTTTAGGTGCGTAAAGGCGATATCTCAAATTCAGGCACAAAACACCCAAAAATTCCATATTTTGGGGTCCCAGAAGCGATCTGTACATGCCTACTCCGTGTTAGAGTATTTTCAAAATACAGTCCCAAAACATGGTCAAAATCGATGTTTTAGGTGCCCAAAAGTCGATATGTGAAAGCATCTTCAGTACCCGTTTATATCTCAAATTCAGGCTCAAAACACCCGAAAATTCGATATTTTAGGGTCCCAGAAGCGATCTGTACATGCCTACTCCTTGTTTGAGTATTTTCAAAATACAGGCCCAAAACATGCTGAAAATCGATATTTTAGATGCCCAAAGTCAATATGTAGCCGTTTATATCTCAAATTCAGGCTCAAAACACCCGAAAATTCAATATTTTGGGGTCCCTGAAGCAATCTGTACATGCCTACTCAGTGCTAGAATATTTTCAAAGTATAGGCTAAAAACATCCTAAAAATCGACATTTTAGGAACCAAAAAGTCGATATGTGCATGCATCTTCTGTACCCGTTTATATCTCAAATTCAGGCTCAAAACACCCGAAAATTCGGTATTTTTGGGTCCCAGAAGCGATCTGTAAATCCCTAATCCTGGTTAGAATGTTTTCAAGATACAGACCCAAAACATGCTCAAAATCGATATTTTAGGTGCCCAAAGTCAATATGTGCATGCATCTTCTGTACCCGTTTATATCTCAAATTCAGGCTCAAAACACCCGAAAGTTCGATGTTTTGGGGTCCCAGAAGCGATCTGTACATGCCTACTCCGTGTTAGAGTATTTTCAAAATACAGGCCCAAAACATACTGAAAATCGATCTTTTAGGTGCCCAAAAGTCGATAAGTGGATGCATCTTCTGTACCCGTTTATATCTCAAATTTAGGCTCAAAACACCGGAAAATTTGATATTTTGGGGTCCCAGAAGCGATCTTTACTTGCTAACTCCGTGTTAGAGTATTTTCAAAATACAGGCTCAAAACATGCTGAAAATCGATATATTAGATGCCCAAAGTCAATATGTGCATGTATCTTCTGTACCCGTTTATATATCAAATTCAGGCTCAAAACACCCGAAAATTCAATATTTTGGGGTCTCAGAAGCAATCTGTACATGCCTACTCAGTGCTAGAATATTTTCAAAATATAGGCTAAAAACAAGCTAAAAATCGATATTATAGGTGCCAAAAAGTCGATATCTCAAATTAAGGCCCAAAACACCCGAAAATTCGATATTTAGGGGTCCCAGAAGCGATCTGTACATGCCTACTCAGTGCTAGAATGTTTTCAAAATATAGGCTCAAAACATGCTCAACATCGATATTTTAGGTGCCCAAAAGTCGATATGTGCATGCATCTTCTGTACTCGTTTATATCTCAAATTCAAGCTCAAAACACCAGAAAATTCGATATTTTGGGGTCCCAGAAGCGATCTGTACATGCTTACTCAGTGCTAGAATATTTTCAAAATATAGGCTCAAAACATGATAAAAATCGATATTTTAGGTGCGTAAAGGCGATATCTCAAATTCAGGCACAAAACACCCAAAAATTCCATATTTTGGGGTCCCAGAAGCGATCTGTACATGCCTACTCCGTGTTAGAGTATTTTCAAAATACAGTCCCAAAACATGGTCAAAATCGATGTTTTAGGTGCCCAAAAGTCGATATGTGAAAGCATCTTCAGTACCCGTTTATATCTCAAATTCAGGCTCAAAACACCCGAAAATTCGATATTTTAGGGTCCCAGAAGCGATCTGTACATGCCTACTCCTTGTTTGAGTATTTTCAAAATACAGGCCCAAAACATGCTGAAAATCGATATTTTAGATGCCCAAAGTCAATATGTACCCGTTTATATCTCAAATTCAGGCTCAAAACACCCGAAAATTCAATATTTTGGGGTCCCAGAAGCGAACTGTACATGCCAACTCCGTGTTAGAGTATTTTCAAAATACAGGCCCAAAACATACTGAAAATAGATTTTTAGGTGCCCAAAAGTCGATATGTGCATGCATCTTCTGTACCCGTTTATATCTCAAATTCAGGCTCCAACCACCAGAAAATTCGATATTTAGGGGTCCCAGAAGCGATCTGTACATGCCTACTCAGATGCAGGCCCAAAACTTGCTGAAAATCGATATTATAGGTGCCCAAAGTCAACATGTGTATGCATCTTCTGCACTCGTTTATATCTCAAATTTAACCTCAAAACACCTGAAAATTTAATAATTTTGGGTCCCAGAAGCGATCTGTACATGTCTAGTCAGTGCTAGAATCTTTTCAAAATATAGGCTCAAAACATGCTAAAAATCGATATTTTAAGTGTCCAAAGTCGATATGTGCATGCATTTTCTGTACCCGTTTATATCTCAAATTCAGGCTCAAAACACCCGAAAATTCGATATTTTTGGGTCACAGAAGCGATCTGTACATGCCTACTCCGTGTTATAGTATTTTCAAAATACAGGCCCAAAACATGCTGAAAATCGATATTTTAGGTGCCCAAAGTCAATATGTGCATTCATCATCTGAACCCGTTTATATCTCAAATTCAGGCTCAAAACACCCGAAAATTCGATATTTTGGGGTCCTAGAATTGATCTGTACATCCCTACTCCTAGTTAGAATGTTTTCAAGATACAGACCCAAAACATGCTCAAAATCGATATTTTAGGTGCCCAAAGTCAATATGTGCATGCATCTTCTGTACCCGTTTATATCTCAAATTCAGGCTCAAAACACCCGAAAATTCGATATTTTGGGGTCCCAGACGCGATCTGTACATGCCTACTCCGTGTTAGAGTATTTTCAAAATACAGGCCCAAAACATGCTCAAAATCGATGTTTTAGGTGCCAAAAAGTCGATATGTGCATGCACATTCAGTACCCGTTTATATCTCAAATTCAGGCTCAAAACACCCGAAAATTTGATATTTTGGGGTCCCAGAAGCGATCTGTACATGCCTACTCCGTGTTAGAGTATTTTCAAAATACATGCCTAAAACCTGCTGAAAATCGATATTTTAGATGCCCAAAGTCAATATGTGCATGTATCTTCTGTACCCGTTTATATCTCAAATTCAGGCTCAAAACACCCGAAAATTCAATATTTTGGGGTCCCTGAAGCAATCTGTACATGCCTACTCAGTGCTAGAATATTTTCAAAATATAGGCTAAAAACATGCTAAAAATCGATATTTTTGGTGCCAAAAAGTCGATATCTCAAATTAAGGCCCAAAACACCAGAAAATTCGATATTTAGGGGTCCCAGAAGGGATCTGTACATGCCTACTCCGTGTTAGAGTATTTTGAAAATACAGGCCAAAAACATACTGAAAATCGATCTTTTAGGTGCCCAAAAGTCGATATGTGCATGCATCTTCTGTACCCGTTTATATTTCAAATTCTGGCCCTAAACACCCGAAAATTCGATATTTTGGGGTCCCAGAAGCGATCTATACATGTTATAGTATTTTCAAAATTCAGGCTCAATACATGCTCAAAATCGATATTTTAGGTGCCCAAAAGTCGATATGAGCGTACATCTTCTGTACCCGTTTATATCTCAAATTCTGGCCCTAAACACCCGAAAATTCAATATTTTGGGGTCTCAGAAACAATCTGTACATGCCTACTCAGTGCTAGAATATTTTCGAAATATAGGCTAAAAACATGCTAAAAATCGATATTTTAGGTGCCAAAAAGTCGATATCTCAAATTAAGGCCCAAAACACCCAAAAATTTGATATTTAGGGGTCCCTGAAGCGATCTGTACATGCCTACTCCGTGTTAGAGTATTTTCAAAATACAGGCCCAAAACATGCTCAAAATCGATGTTTTAGGTGCCAAAAAGTCGATATGTGCATGCACTTTCAGTACCCGTTTATATCTCAAATTCACGCTCATAACTCCCGAAAATTCGATATTTTGGGGTCCCAGAAGCGATCTGTAAATGCCTACTCCTTGTTAGAGTATTTTCAAAATACATGCTCAAAACATGCTGAAAATCGATATATTAGATGCCCAAAGTCAATATGTGCATGTATCTTCTGTACCCGTTTATATCTCAAATTCAGGCTCAAAACACCCGAAAATACAATATTTTGGGGTCCCAGAAGCAATCTGTACATGCCTACTCAGTGCTAGAATAATTTCAAAATATAGGCTAAAAACATGCTAAAAATCGATATTATAGGTGCCAAAAAGTCGATATCTCAAATTTAGGCCCAAAACACCCGAAAATTCGATATTTAGGGGTCCCAGAATCGATCTGTACATGCCTACTCAGTGCTAGAATATTTTCAAAATATAGGCTCAAAACATGCTCAAAATCGATATTTTAGGTGCCCAAAAGTCAATATGTGCATGCATCTTCTGTACTCGTTTATATCTCAAATTCAAGCTCAAAACACCAGAAAATTCGATATTTTGGGGTCCCAGAAGCGATCTGTACATGCCTACTCAGTGCTAGAATATTTTCAAAATATAGCCTCAAAACATGCTAAAAATCGATATTTTAGGTGCGTAAAGGCGATATCTCAAATTCAGGCACAAAACACCCGAAAATTCCATATTTTGGGGTCCCAGAAGCGATCTGTACATGCCTACTCCGTGTTAGAGTATTTTCAAAATACAGTCCCAAAACATGGTCAAAATCGATGTTTTAGGTGCCCAAAAGTCGATATGTGCAAGCATCTTCAGTACCCGTTTATATCTCAAATTCAGGCTCAAAACACCCGAAAATTCCATATTTTGGGGTCCCAGAAGCGATCTGTACATGCCTACTCTTTGTTAGAGTATTTTCAAAATACAGGCCCAAAACATGCTGAAAATCGATATTTTAGATGCCCGAAGTCAATATGTACCCGTTTATATCTCAAATTCAGGCTCAAAACACAAGAAAATTCAATATTTTGGGGTCCCTGAAGCAATCTGTACATGCCTACTCAGTGCTAGAATATTTTCAAATTATAGGCTAAAAACATGCTAAAAATCGATATTTTAGGTGCCAAAAAGTCGATATCTCAAATTAAGGCCCAAAACACCCGAAAATTCGATATTTAGGAGTACCAGAAGGGATCTGTACATGCCTACTCCGTGTTAGAGTATTTTGAAAATACAGGCCAAAAACATACTGAAAATCGATCTTTTATGTGCTCAAAAGTCGATATGTGCATGCATCTTCTGTACCCGTTTATATTTCAAATTCTGGCCCTAAACACCCGAAAATTCGATATTTTGGGTACATGTTCAAAATCGATATATTTGGTGCCCAAAAGTCGATATGTGCATGCATCTTCTGTACCTGTTTATATCTCAAATGCTGGCCCTAAACACCCGAAAATTCAATATTTTGGGGTCCCAAAAGCAATCTGTACATGCCTACTCAGTGCTAGAATATTTTCAAAATATAGGCTAAAAACATGCTAAAAATCGATATTTTAGGTGCCTAAAAGTCTATATCTCAAATTAAGGCCCATAACACCCGAAAATTCGATATTTAGGGGTCCCAGAAGCGATCTGTACATGCCTCCTCCGTGTTAGAGTATTTTCAAAATACAGGCCCAAAACATGCTCAAAATCGATGTTTTAGGTGCCAAAAAGTCGATATGTGCATCCATCTTCTGTACCCGTTTATACCTTAAATTCTGGCCCTAAATACCCGAAAATTCGATATTTTTGGGTCCCAGAAGCGATCTGTACATGCCTACTCAGTGCTAGAATGTTTTCAAAATATAGGCTCAAAACATGCTCAAAATCGATATTTTAGGTGCCCAAAAGTCGATATGTGCATGCATCTTCTGTACCCGTTTATATCTCAAATTCTGGCCCTAAACACCCGAAAATTCAATATTTTGGGGTCCCAGAAACAATCTGTACATGCCTACTCAGTGCTAGAATATTTTCAAAATATAGGCTAAAAACATGCTAAAAATCGATATTTTAGGTTCCAAAAAGTCGATATCTCAAATTAAGGCCCAAAACACCCGAATATTCGATATTTAGGGGTCCCTGAAGCGATCTGTACATGCCTACTCAGTGCTAGAATATTTTCAAAATATAGGCTAAAAACAAGCTAAAAATCGATATTTTAGGTGCGTAAAGGCGATATCTCAAATTCAGGCACAAAACACCCGAAAATTCCATATTTTGGGGTCCCAGAAGCGATCTGAACATGCCTACTCCGTGTTAGAGTATTTTCAAAATACAGTCCCAAAACATGGTCAAAATCGATGTTTTAGGTGCCCAAAAGTCGATATGTGCAAGCATCTTCAGTACCCGTTTATATCTCAAATTCAGGCTCAAAACACCCGAAAATTCGATATTTTGGGGTCCCAGAAGCGATTTGTACATGCCTACTCCTTGTTAGAGTATTTTCAAAATACAGGCCCAAAACATGCTGAAAATCGATATTTTAGATGCCCAAAGTCAATATGTACCCGTTTATATTTCAAATTCAGGCTCAAAACACCCGAAAATTCAATATTTTGGGGTCCCTGAAGCAATCTGTACATGCCTACTCAGTGCTAGAATATTTTCAAAGTATAGGCTTTTTAAAAACATGCTAAAAATCGACAGTTTAGGAGCCAAAAAGTCGATATCTCAAATTCAGTCCCAAAACACCCGAAAATTCGATATTTAGGGGTCCCAGAAGGGATCTGTACATGCCTACTCCGTGTTAGAGTATTTTCAAAATACAGGCCAAAAACATACTGAAAATCGATCTTTTAGGTGCCCAAAAGTCGATATGTGCATGCATCCTCTGTACCCGTTATTATTTCAAATTCTGGCCCTAAACACCCGAAAATTCGATATTTTGGGGTCCCAGAAGCGATCTGTACATGTTAGAGTATTTTCAAAATTCAGGCTCAAAACATGCTCAAAATCGATATTTTAGGTGCCCAAAAGTCGATATGTGCATGCATCTTCTGTACCCGTTTATATCTCAAATGCTGGCCCTAAACACCCGAAAATTCAATATTTTGGGGTCCCAAAAGCAATCTGTACATGCCTACTCAGTGCTAGAATATTTTCAAAATATAGGCTAAAAACATGCTAAAAATCGATATTTTAGGTGCCTAAAAGTCGATATCTCAAATTAATGCCCAAAGCACCCGAAAATTCGATATTTAGGGGTCCCACAAGCGATCTGTACATGCCTACTCCGTGTTAGAGTATTTTCAAAATACAGGCCCAAAACATGCTCAAAATCGATGTTTTAGGTGCCAAAAAGTCGATATGTGCATGCACATTCAGTACCCGTTTATATCTAAAATTCAGGCTCAAAACACTCGAAAATTCGATATTTTGGGGTCCCAGAAGCGATCTGTACATGCCTACTCCGTATTAGACAATTTTCAAAATACATGCCTAAAACATGCTGAAAATCGATATTTTAGATGCCCAAAGTCAATATGTGCATGTATCTTATTTTCCCGTTTATATCTCAAATTCAGGCTCAAAACACCCGAAAATTCAATATTTTGGGGTCCCAGAAGCAAACTGTACATGCCTACTCAGTGCTAGAATATTTTCAAAATATAGGCTAAAAACAGTCTAAAAATCGATATTTTAGGTGCCAAAAAGTCGATATCTCAAATTAAGGCCCAAACCACCCGAAAATTCGATATTTAGGGGTCCCAGAAGCGATCTTTACACTCCTACTCCGTGTTAGAGTATTTTCAAAATACAGGCCAAAAACATATTGAAAATCGATCTTTTAGGTGCCCAAAGGTCGATATGTGCATGCATCTTCTGTACCCGTTTATATCTCAAATTCTGGCCCTTAACACCCGAAAATTCGATATTTTTGGGTCCCAAAAGCGATATGTACATGCCTACTCAGTGCTAGAATGTTTTCAAAATATAGGCTCAAAACATGCTAAAAATCGATATTTTAGGTGCGTAAAGGAGATATCTCAAATTCAGGCCCAAAACACCCGAAAATTCGATATTTTGGGGTCCCAGAAGCGATCTGTACATGCCTACTCCGTGTTAGAGTATTTTCAAAATACAGGCCCAAAACATGCTGAAAATCGATAAATTAGATTCCCAAAGTCAATATGTGCATGTATCTTCTGTACCCGTTTATATCTCAAATTCAGGCTCAAAACACCCGAAAATTCAATATTTTGGGGTCCCAGAAGCAATCTGTACATGCCTTCTCTGTGCTAGAATATTTTCAAAATATAGGCTAAAAACATGCTAAAAATCGATATTTTAGGTGCCAAAAAGTCGATATCTCAAATTCAGTACCAAAACACCCGAAAATTCGATATTTAGGGGTCCCAGAAGCGATCTGTACATGCCTACTCCGTGTTAGAGTATTTTCAAAATACAGGCCAAAAACATACTGATAATCGATATTTTAGGTGCGCAAAAGTCGATATGTGCATGCATCTTCTGTACCCGTTTATATCTCAAATTCTGGACCTAAACACCCGAAAATTCAATATTTTTGGGTCCCAGAAGCGATATGTACATGCCTACTCAGTGCTAGAATGTTTTCAAAATATAGGCTCAAAACATGCTCAAAATCGATATTTTAGGTGCCCAAAAGTCGATATGTGCATGCATCTTCTGTACTCGTTTATATCTCAAATTCAAGCTCAAAACAACAGAAAATTCGATATTTTGGGGTCCCAGAAACGATCTGTACATGCCTACTCAGTGCTAGAATATTTTCAAAATATAGGCTCAAAACATGCTAAAAATCGATATTTTAGGTGCGTAAAGGCGATATCTCAAATTCAGGCCCAAAACACCCGAAAATTCGATATTTTTGGGTCCCAGAAGCGATCTGTACATGCCTACTCCGTGTTAGAGTATTTTCAAAATACAGGCCCAAAACATGCTGGAAATCGATAATTTAGATGCTCAAAGTCAATATGTGCATGTATCTTCTGTACCCGTTTATATCTCAAATTCAGGCTCAAAACACCCGAAAATACAATATTTTGGGGTCCCTGAAGCAATCTGTACATGCCTACTCAGTGCTAGAATAATTTCAAAATATAGGCTAAAAACATGCTAAAAATCGATATTATAGGTGCCAAAAAGTCGATATCTCAAATTAAGGCCCAAAACACCCGAAAATTCGATATTTAGGGGTCCCAGAATCGATCTGTACATGCCTACTCAGTGCTAGAATATTTTCAAAATATAGGCTCAAAACATGCTCAAAATCGATATTTTAGGTGCCCAAAAGTCGATATGTGCATGCATCTTCTGTACTCGTTTATATCTCAAATTCAAGCTCAAAACACCAGAAAATTCGATATTTTGGGGTCCCAGAAGCGATCTGTACATGCCTACTCAGTGCTAGAATATTTTCAAAATATAGCCTCAAAACATGCTAAAAATCGATATTTTAGGTGCGTAAAGGCGATATCTCAAATTCAGGCACAAAACACCCGAAAATTCCATATTTTGGGGTCCCAGAAGCGATCTGTACATGCCTACTCCGTGTTAGAGTATTTTCAAAATACAGTCCCAAAACATGGTCAAAATCGATGTTTTAGGTGCCCAAAAGTCGATATGTGCAAGCATCTTCAGTACCCGTTTATATCTCAAATTCAGGCTCAAAACACCCGAAAATTCCATATTTTGGGGTCCCAGAAGCGATCTGTACATGCCTACTCTTTGTTAGAGTATTTTCAAAATACAGGCCCAAAACATGCTGAAAATCGATATTTTAGATGCCCGAAGTCAATATGTACCCGTTTATATCTCAAATTCAGGCTCAAAACACACGAAAATTCAATATTTTGGGGTCCCTGAAGCAATCTGTACATGCCTACTCAGTGCTAGAATATTTTCAAATTATAGGCTAAAAACATGCTAAAAATCGATATTTTAGGTGCCAAAAAGTCGATATCTCAAATTAAGGCCCAAAACACCCGAAAATTCGATATTTAGGAGTACCAGAAGGGATCTGTACATGCCTACTCCGTGTTAGAGTATTTTGAAAATACAGGCCAAAAACATACTGAAAATCGATCTTTTATGTGCCCAAAAGTCGATATGTGCATGCATCTTCTGTACCCGTTTATATTTCAAATTCTGGCCCTAAACACCCGAAAATTCGATATTTTGGGTACATGTTCAAAATCGATATATTTGGTGCCCAAAAGTCGATATGTGCATGCATCTTCTGTACCCGTTTATATCTCAAATGCTGGCCCTAAACACCCGAAAATTCAATATTTTGGGGTCCCAAAAGCAATCTGTACATGCCTACTCAGTGCTAGAATATTTTCAAAATATAGGCTAAAAACATGCTAAAAATCGATATTTTAGGTGCCTAAAAGTCTATATCTCAAATTAAGGCCCAAAACACCCGAAAATTCGATATTTAGGGGTCCCAGAAGCGATCTGTACATGCCTCCTCCGTGTTAGAGTATTTTCAAAATACAGGCCCAAAACATGCTCAAAATCGATGTTTTAGGTGCCAAAAAGTCGATATGTGCATCCATCTTCTGTACCCGTTTATACCTTAAATTCTGGCCCTAAATACCCGAAAATTCGATATTTTTGGGTCCCAGAAGCGATCTGTACATGCCTACTCAGTGCTAGAATGTTTTCAAAATATAGGCTCAAAACATGCTCAAAATCGATATTTTAGGTGCCCAAAAGTCGATATGTGCATGCATCTTCTGTACCCGTTTATATCTCAAATTCTGGCCCTAAACACCCGAAAATTCAATATTTTGGGGTCCCAGAAACAATCTGTACATGCCTACTCAGTGCTAGAATATTTTCAAAATATAGGCTAAAAACATGCTAAAAATCGATATTTTAGGTTCCAAAAAGTCGATATCTCAAATTAAGGCCCAAAACACCCGAATATTCGATATTTAGGGGTCCCTGAAGCGATCTGTACATGCCTACTCAGTGCTAGAATATTTTCAAAATATAGGCTAAAAACAAGCTAAAAATCGATATTTTAGGTGCGTAAAGGCGATATCTCAAATTCAGGCACAAAACACCCGAAAATTCCATATTTTGGGGTCCCAGAAGCGATCTGAACATGCCTACTCCGTGTTAGAGTATTTTCAAAATACAGTCCCAAAACATGGTCAAAATCGATGTTTTAGGTGCCCAAAAGTCGATATGTGCAAGCATCTTCAGTACCCGTTTATATCTCAAATTCAGGCTCAAAACACCCGAAAATTCGATATTTTGGGGTCCCAGAAGCGATTTGTACATGCCTACTCCTTGTTAGAGTATTTTCAAAATACAGGCCCAAAACATGCTGAAAATCGATATTTTAGATGCCCAAAGTCAATATGTACCCGTTTATATTTCAAATTCAGGCTCAAAACACCCGAAAATTCAATATTTTGGGGTCCCTGAAGCAATCTGTACATGCCTACTCAGTGCTAGAATATTTTCAAAGTATAGGCTTTTTAAAAACATGCTAAAAATCGACAGTTTAGGAGCCAAAAAGTCGATATCTCAAATTCAGTCCCAAAACACCCGAAAATTCGATATTTAGGGGTCCCAGAAGGGATCTGTACATGCCTACTCCGTGTTAGAGTATTTTCAAAATACAGGCCAAAAACATACTGAAAATCGATCTTTTAGGTGCCCAAAAGTCGATATGTGCATGCATCCTCTGTACCCGTTATTATTTCAAATTCTGGCCCTAAACACCCGAAAATTCGATATTTTGGGGTCCCAGAAGCGATCTGTACATGTTAGAGTATTTTCAAAATTCAGGCTCAAAACATGCTCAAAATCGATATTTTAGGTGCCCAAAAGTCGATATGTGCATGCATCTTCTGTACCCGTTTATATCTCAAATGCTGGCCCTAAACACCCGAAAATTCAATATTTTGGGGTCCCAAAAGCAATCTGTACATGCCTACTCAGTGCTAGAATATTTTCAAAATATAGGCTAAAAACATGCTAAAAATCGATATTTTAGGTGCCTAAAAGTCGATATCTCAAATTAATGCCCAAAGCACCCGAAAATTCGATATTTAGGGGTCCCACAAGCGATCTGTACATGCCTACTCCGTGTTAGAGTATTTTCAAAATACAGGCCCAAAACATGCTCAAAATCGATGTTTTAGGTGCCAAAAAGTCGATATGTGCATGCACATTCAGTACCCGTTTATATCTAAAATTCAGGCTCAAAACACTCGAAAATTCGATATTTTGGGGTCCCAGAAGCGATCTGTACATGCCTACTCCGTGTTAGACAATTTTCAAAATACATGCCTAAAACATGCTGAAAATCGATATTTTAGATGCCCAAAGTCAATATGTGCATGTATCTTATTTTCCCGTTTATATCTCAAATTCAGGCTCAAAACACCCGAAAATTCAATATTTTGGGGTCCCAGAAGCAATCTGTACATGCCTACTCAGTGCTAGAATATTTTCAAAATATAGGCTAAAAACATGCTAAAAATCGATATTTTAGGTGCCAAAAAGTCGATATCTCAAATTAAGGCCCAAACCACCCGAAAATTCGATATTTAGGGGTCCCAGAAGCGATCTTTACACTCCTACTCCGTGTTAGAGTGTTTTCAAAATACAGGCCAAAAACATACTGATAATCGATATTTTAGGTGCGCAAAAGTCGATATGTGCATGCATCTTCTGTACCCGTTTATATCTCAAATTCTGGCCCTAAACACCCGAAAATTTGATATATTGGGGTCCCAGAAGCGATCTGTACATGCCTACTTCGTGTTAGAGTATTTTCAAAATTCAGGTCAAAAACATACTGAAAATCGATATTTTTGGTACGCAAAGTCAATATGTATATGCATCTTCTATACTCGTTTATATCTCAAATTCTGGCTCAAAACACCCGAAAATTCGATATTTTGAGGTCCCAAAAGCGATATGTACATGACTACTCAGTGCTAGAATGTTTTCAAAATATAGGCTCAAAACATGCTCAAAATCGATATTTTAGGTGCCCAAAAGTCGATATGTGAATGCATCTTCTGTACTCGTTTATATCTCAAATTCAGGCTCAAAACACCCGAAAATTCGATATTTTGAGGTCCCAAAAGCGATCTGTACATGCCTACTCAGTGCTAGAATATTTTCAAAATATTTGCTCAAAACATGCTAAAAATCGATATTTTAGGTGCGTAAAGGCGATATCTCAAATTAAGGCCCAAAACACCCGAAAATTCGATATTTAGGGGTCCCAGAAGCGATATGTACATGCCTATTCCGTGTTAGAGTATTTTCAAAATACAGGCCAAAAACATACTGAAAATCGATCTTTTAGGTGCCCAAAAGTCGATATGTGCATGCATCTTCTGTACCCGTTTATATCTCAAATTCTGGACCTAAACACCCGAAAATTCGATATTTTTGGGTCCCAGAAGCGATATGTACATGCCTACTCAGTGCTAGAATGTTTTCAAAATATAGGCTCAAAACATGCTCAAAATCGATATTTTAGGTGCCCAAAAGTCGATATGTGCATGCATCTTCTGTACTCGTTTATATCTCAAATTCAAGCTCAAAACAACAGAAAATTCGATATTTTGGGGTCCCAGAAACGATCTGTACATGCCTACTCAGTGCTAGAATATTTTCAAAATATAGGCTCAAAACATGCTAAAAATCGATATTTTAGGTGCGTAAAGGCGATATCTCAAATTCAGGCCCAAAACACCCGAAAATTCGATATTTTTGGGTCCCAGAAGCGATCTGTACATGCCTACTCCGTGTTAGAGTATTTTCAAAATACAGGCCCAAAACATGCTGAAAATCGATAATTTAGATGCTCAAAGTCAATATGTGCATGTATCTTCTGTACCCGTTTATATCTCAAATTCAGGCTCAAAACACCCGAAAATTCAATATTTTGGGGTCCCAGAAGCAATCTGTACATGCCTAATCAGTGCTAGAATATTTTCAAAATATAGGCTAAAAACATGCTAAAAATCGATATTTTAGGTGCCAAAAAGTCGATATCTCAAATTCAGTCCCAAAACACCCGAAACTTCGATATTTAGGGGTCCCAGAAGCGATCTGTACATGCCTACTCCGTGTTAGAGTATTTTCAGAGTACAGGCCAAAAACATACTGAAAATCGATCTTTTAGGTGCCCAAAAGTCTATATGTGCATGCATCTTCTGTACCCGTTTATATATCAAATTCTGGCCCTAAACACCCGAAAACTTGATATTTTGGGGTCCCAGAAGCGATCTGTACATGCCTACTCCGTGTTAGAGTATTTTCAAAATTCAGGCCCAAAACATGCTGAAAATCGATATTTTTGGTGCCCAAAGTCAATATGTGTATGCATCTTCTATACTCGTTTATATCTCAAATTCAGGCTCAAAACACCCGAAAATTCGATATTTTGAGGTCCCAGAAGCGATCTGTACATGCCTACTCAGTGCTAGAATGTTTTCAAAATATAGGCTCAAAACATGCTCAAAATCGATATTTTAGGTGCCCAAAAGTCGATATGTGCATGCATCTTCTGTACTCGTTTATATCTCAAATTCAGGCTCAAAATACCCGAAAATTCGATATTTTGGGGTCCCAGAAGCGATCTGTATATGCCTACTCAGTGCTAGAATATTTTCAAAATATAGGCTCAAAACATGCTAAAAATCGATATTTTAGGTGCGTAAAGGCGATATCTCAAATTCATTCCCAAAACACCCGAAAATTCGATATTTTGGGGTCCCAGAAGCGATCTGTACATGCCTACTCCGTGTTAGAATATTTTTAAAATACAGGCCAAAAACATGCTCAAAATCGATGTTTTAGGTGCCAAAAAGTCGATATGTGCATGCATCATCAGTACCCGTTTATATCTCAAATTCAGGCTCAAAACACCCGAAAATTCGATATTTTGGGGTCCCAGAAGCGATCTGTACATGCCTACTCCGTGTTAGAGTATTTTCAAAATACTGGCCGAAAACATGCTCAAAATCGATGTTTTAGGTTCCCAAAAGTCGATATGTGCATGCATCTTCAGTACCCGTTTATATCTTAAATTCAGGCTCAAAGCACCCGAAAATTCAATATTTTGGGGTCCCAGAAGCGATCTGTACATGCCTACTCCGTGTTAGAGTATTTTCAAAATACAGGCCAAAAACATACTGAAAATCGATCTTTTAGGTGCCCAAAAGTCGATATGTGAATGCATCTTCTGTACCCGTTTATATCTCAAATTCAAGCTCAAAACCCCCGAAAATTCAATATTTTGGGGTCCCAGAAGCAATCTGTACATGCCTACTCAGTGCTAGAATATTTTCAAAATACAGGCAAAAAACATGCTAAAAATCGATATTTTAGGTGCCAAAAAGTCGATATTTCAAATTCAGTCCCAAAACTCCCGAAACTTCGATATTTAGGGGTCCCAGAAGCGATCTGTACATGCCTACTCCGTGTTAGAGTATTTTCAAAATACAGGCCAAAAATATACTGAAAATCGATCGTTTAGGTGCCCAAAAGTCGATATGTGCATGCATCTTCTGTACACGTTTATATCTCAAATTCTGGCCTTAAACACCCGGAAATTTGATATTTTGGGGTCCCAGAAGCGATCAGTACATGCCTACTTCGTGTTAGAGTATTTTCAAAATTTAGGCCCAAAAACATGCTGAAAATCGATATTTTTGGTGCCCAATGTCAATATGTGTATGCAACTTCTATACTCGTTTATATCTCAAATTCAGGCTCAAAACACCCGAAAATTCGACATTTTGGGGTCCCAGAAGCGATCTGTACATGCCTACTCAGTGCTAGAATGTTGTCAAAATATAGGCTCAAAACATGCTCAAAATCGATATTTTAGGTGCCCAAAAGTCGATATGTGCATGAATCTTCTGTACTCGTTTATATCTCAAATTTAGGCTCAAAACACCCGAAAATTCGATATTTTGGGGTCCCAGAAGCGATCTGTACATGCCTACTCAGTGCTAGAATATTTTCAAAATATAGGCCCAAAACATGCTAAAAATCGATATTTTAGCTGCGTAAAGGCGATATCTCAAATTAAGGTCCAAAACACCCGAAAATTCGATATTTTTGGGTCCCAGAAGCGATATGTACATGCCTACTCAGTGCTAGAATGTTTTCAAAATATAGGCTCAAAACATGCTCAAAATCGATATTTTAGGTGCCCAAAAGTCGATATGTGCATGCATCTTCTGTACTCGTTTATATCTCAAATTCAAGCTCAAAACACCAGAAAATTCGATATTTTGGGGTCCCAGAAACGATCTGTACATGCCTACTAAGTGCTAGAATATTTTCAAAATATAGGCTCAAAACATGCTAAAAATCGATATTTTAGGTGCGTAAAGGCAATATCTCAAATTCAGGCCCAAAACACCCGAAAATTCGATATTTTTGGGTCCCAGAAGCGATCTGTACATGCCTACTCCGTGTTAGAGTATTTTCAAAATACAGGCCCAAAACATGCTGAAAATCGATAATTTAGATGCTCAAAGTCAATATGTGCATGTATCTTCTGTACCCGTTTATATCTCAAATTCAGGCTCAAAACACCCTAAAATTCAATATTTTGGGGTCCCAGAAGCAATCTGTACATGCCTACTCAGTGCTAGAATATTTTCAAAATATAGGCTAAAAACATGCTAAAAATCGATATTTTAGGTGCCAAAAAGTCGATATCTCAAATTCAGTCCCAAAACACCCGAAACTTCGATATTTACGGGTCCCAGAAGCAATCTGTACATGCCTACTCCGTGTTAGAGTATTTTCAAAATACACGCCAAAAACATACTGATAATCGATCTTTTAGGTGCCGAAAAGTCAATATGTGCATGCATCTTCTGTACCCGTTTATATCTCAAATTCTGGCCCTAAACACCCGAAAATTCGATATTTTTGGGTCCCAAAAGCGATCTGTACATGCCTACTCAGTGCCAGAATGTTTTCAAAATATAGGCTCAAAACATGCTCAAAATCGATATTTTAGGTGCCCAAAAGTCGATATGTGCATGCATCTTCTGTACTCGTTTATATCTCAAATTCAAGCTCAAAACACCCGAAAATTTGATATTTTTGGGTCCCAGAAGCGATCTGTACATGCCTACTCAGTGCTAGAATATTTTTAAAATATAAGCTCAAAACATGCTAGAAATCGATATTTTAGGTGCGTAAAGGCGATATCTTAAATTCAGGCCCAAAAACACCCGAAAATTCGATATCTTGGGGTCCCAGAAGCGATCTGTACATGCCTACTCCTTGTTAGAGTATTTTCAAAATACATGCCCAAAACATGCTGAAAATCAATATTTTAGATGCCCAAAGTCATTATGTGCATGTATCTTCTGTACCCGTTTATATCTCAAATTCAGGCTCAAAACACCCGAAAATTAAATATTTTGGGGTCCCAGAAGCAATCTGTACATGCCTACTCAGTGCAAGAATATTTTCAAAATATAGGCTAAAAACATGCTAAAATCGATATTTTATGTGCCAAAAAGTCGATATCTCAAAATAAGGCCCGAAACACCCGAAAATTCGATATTTAGTGGTCCCAGAAGCGATCTGTACATGCCTACTCCGTGTTAGAATATTTTTAAAATACAGGCCAAAAACATGCTCAAAATCGATGTTTTAGGTGCCAAAAAGTCGATATGTGCATGCATCATCAGTACCCGTTTATATCTCAAATTCAGGCTCAAAACACCCGAAAATTCGATATTTTGGGGTCCCAGAAGCGATCTGTACATGCCTACTCCGTGTTAGAGTATTTTCAAAATTCTGGCCGAAAACATGCTCAAAATCGATGTTTTAGGTTCCCAAAAGTCGATATGTGCATGCATCTTCAATACCCGTTTATATCTTAAATTCAGGCTCAAAACACCCGAAAATTCAATATTTTGGGGTCCCAGAAGCGATCTGTACATGCCTACTCCGTGTTAGAGTATTTTAAAAATACAGGCCAAAAACATACTGAAAATCGATCTTTTAGGTGCCCAAAAGTCGATATGTGAATGCATCTTCTGTACCCGTTTATATCTCAAATTCAAGCTCAAAACCCCCGAAAATTCAATATTTTGGGGTCCCAGAAGCAATCTGTACATGCCTACTCAGTGCTAGAATATTTTCAAAATATAGGCTAAAAACATGCTAAAAATCGATATTTTAGGTGCCAAAAAGTCGATATCTCAAATTCAGTCCCAAAACACCCGAAACTTCGATATTTACGGGTCCCAGAAGCAATCTGTACATGCCTACTCCGTGTTAGAGTATTTTCAAAATACACGCCAAAAACATACTGATAATCGATCTTTTAGGTGCCGAAAAGTCAATATGTGCATGCATCTTCTGTACCCGTTTATATCTCAAATTCTGGCCCTAAACACCCGAAAATTCTATATTTTTGGGTCCCAAAAGCGATCTGTACATGCCTACTCAGTGCCAGAATGTTTTCAAAATATAGGCTCAAAACATGCTCAAAATCGATATTTTAGGTGCCCAAAAGTCGATATGTGCATGCATCTTCTGTACTCGTTTATATCTCAAATTCAAGCTCAAAACACCCGAAAATTTGATATTTTTGGGTCCCAGAAGCGATCTGTACATGCCTACTCAGTGCTAGAATATTTTTAAAATATAAGCTCAAAACATGCTAGAAATCGATATTTTAGGTGCGTAAAGGCGATATCTTAAATTCAGGCCCAAAAACACCCGAAAATTCGATATCTTGGGGTCCCAAAAGCGATCTGTACATGCCTACTCCTTGTTAGAGTATTTTCAAAATACATGCCCAAAACATGCTGAAAATCAATATTTTAGATGCCCAAAGTCATTATGTGCATGTATCTTCTGTACCCGTTTATATCTCAAATTCAGGCTCAAAACACCCGAAAATTAAATATTTTGGGGTCCCAGAAGCAATCTGTACATGCCTACTCAGTGCAAGAATATTTTCAAAATATAGGCTAAAAACATGCTAAAATCGATATTTTATGTGCCAAAAAGTCGATATCTCAAAATAAGGCCCGAAACACCCGAAAATTCGATATTTAGTGGTCCCAGAAGCGATCTGTACATGCCTACTCCGTGTTAGAATATTTTTAAAATACAGGCCAAAAACATGCTCAAAATCGATGTTTTAGGTGCCAAAAAGTCGATATGTGCATGCATCATCAGTACCCGTTTATATCTCAAATTCAGGCTCAAAACACCCGAAAATTCGATATTTTGGGGTCCCAGAAGCGATCTGTACATGCCTACTCCGTGTTAGAGTATTTTCAAAATTCTGGCCGAAAACATGCTCAAAATCGATGTTTTAGGTTCCCAAAAGTCGATATGTGCATGCATCTTCAATACCCGTTTATATCTTAAATTCAGGCTCAAAACACCCGAAAATTCAATATTTTGGGGTCCCAGAAGCGATCTGTACATGCCTACTCCGTGTTAGAGTATTTTAAAAATACAGGCCAAAAACATACTGAAAATCGATCTTTTAGGTGCCCAAAAGTCGATATGTGAATGCATCTTCTGTACCCGTTTATATCTCAAATTCAAGCTCAAAACCCCCGAAAATTCAATATTTTGGGGTCCCAGAAGCAATCTGTACATGCCTACTCAGTGCTAGAATATTTTCAAAATATAGGCTAAAAACATGCTAAAATCGATAATTTATGTGCCAAAAAGTCGATATCTCAAAATAAGGCCCGAAACACCCGAAAATTCGATATTTAGTGGTCCCAGAAGCGATCTGTACATGACTACTCCGTGTTAGAATATTTTTAAAATACAGGCCAAAAACAAGCTCAAAATCGATGTTTTAGATGCCAAAAAGTCGATATGTGCATGCATCATCAGTACCCGTTTATATCTCAAATTCAGGCTCAAAACACCCGAAAATTCGATATTTTGGGGTCCCAGAAGCGATCTGTACATGCCTACTCCGTGTTAGAGTATTTTCAAAATTCTGGCCGAAAACACGCTCAAAATCGATGTTTTAGGTTCCCAAAAGTCGATATGTGCATGCATCTTCAATACCCGTTTATATCTTAAATTCAGGCTCAAAACACCCGAAAATTCAATATTTTGGGGTCCCAGAAGCGATCTGTTCATGCCTACTCCGTGTTAGAGTATTTTCAAAATACAGGCCAAAAACATACTGAAAATCGATCTTTTAGGTGCCCAAAAGTCGATATGTGAATGCATCTTCTGTACCCGTTTATATCTCAAATTCAAGCTCAAAACCCCCGAAAATTCAATATTTTGGGGTCTCAGAAGCAATCTGTACATGCCTACTCAGTGCTAGAATATTTTCAAAATATAGGCTAAAAACATGCTAAAAATCGATATTTTAGGTGCCAAAAAGTCGATATATCAAATTCAGTCCCGAAACACCCGAAACTTCGATATTTAGGGGTCCCAGAAGCGATCTGTACATGCCTACTCCGTGTTAGATTATTTTCAAAATACAGGCCAAAAATATACTGAAAATCGATCGTTTAGGTGCCCAAAAGTCGATATGTGCATGCATCTTCTGTACCCGTTTATATCTCAAATTCTGGCCCTAAACACCCGAAAATTAGACATTTTGGGGTCCCAGAAGCGATCTGTACATGCCTACTTCGTGTTAGAGTATTTTCAAAATTTAGGCCCAAAACATGCTGAAAATCGATATTTTTGGTGCCCAATGTCAATATGTGTATGCAACTTCTATACTCGTTTATATCTCAAATTCAGGCTCAAAACACCCGAAAATTAGACATTTTGGGGTCCCAGAAGCGATCTGTACATGCCTACTCAATGCTAGAATGTTTTCAAAATATAGGCTCAAAACATGCTCAAAATCGATATTTTAGGTGCCCAAAAGTCGATATGTGCATGAATCTTCTGTACTCGTTTATATCTCAAATTCAGGCTCAAAACACCCGAAAATTCGATATTTTGGGGTCGCAGAAGCGATCTGTACATGCCTACTCAGTGCTAGAATATTTTCAAAATATAGGCTCAAAACATGCTAAAAATCGATATTTTAGGTGCGTAAAGGCGATATCTCAAATTAAGGTCCAAAACACCCGAAAATTCGATATTTAGGGGTCCCAGAAGCGATCTGTACATGCCTACTCCGTGTTAGAGTATTTTCAAAATACAGGCCAAAAACATACTGAAAATCGATCTTTTAGGTGCCCAAAAGTCGATATATGCATGCATCTTCTGTACCCGTTTATATCTCAAATTCTGGCCCTAAACACCCGAAAATTCGATATTTTGGGGTCCCAGAAGCGATCTGTACATGCCTACTCAGTGTTAGAGTATTTTCAGAGTACAGGCCAAAAACATATTGAAAATCGATCTTTTAGGTGCCCAAAAGTCGATATGTGTATGCATCTTCTATACTCGTTTATATCTCAAATTCAGGCTCAAAACACCCGAAAATTCGATATTTTGGGGTCGCAGAAGCGATCTGTACATGCCTACTCAGTGCTAGAATATTTTCAAAATATAGGCTCAAAACATGCTAAAAATCGATATTTTATGTGCGTAAAGGCGATATCTCATATTTATTCCCAAAACACCCGAAAATTCTATATTTTGGGGTCCCAGAAGCGATCTGTACATGCCTACTCCGTGTTAGAGTATTTTCAAAATACATGCCCAAACATGCTGAAAATCGATATTTTAGATGCCCAAAGTCATTATATGCATGTATCTTCTGTACCCGTTTATATCTCAAATTCTGGCTCAAAACACCCGAAAATTCAATATTTTGGGGTCCCAGAAGCAATCTGTACATGCCTACTCAGTGCTAGAATATTTTCAAAATATAGGCTAAAAACATGCTAAAAATCGATATTTTATGTGCCAAAAAGTCGATATCCCAAATAAAGGCCCAAAACACCCGAAAATTCGATATTTAGGTGTCCCAGAAGCGATCTGTACATGCCTATTCCGTGTTAGAGTATTTTTAAAATACAGGCCAAAAACATGCTCATAATCGATGTTTTAGGTGCCAAAAAGTCGATATCTCAAATTCAGTCCCAAAACACCCGAAAATTCGATATTTAGGGGTCCCAGAAGCGATCTGTACATGCCTACTCCGTGTTAGAGTATTTTCAAAATACAGGCCAAAAACATACTGAAAATCGATCTTTTAGGTGCCCAAAAGTCGATATGTGCATGCATCTTCTGTACTCGTTTATATCTCAAATTCAAGCTCAAAACCCCCGAAATTTCGATATTTTGGGGTCCCAGAAGCGATCTGTACATGCCTACTCAGTGCTAGAATATTTTCAAAATATAGGCTCAAAACATGCTAAAAATCGATATTTTAGGTGCGTAAAGGCGATATCTCAAATTCAGGCCCAAAACACCCGAAAATTCGATATTTTGGGGTCCTAGAAGCGATCTGTACATGCCTACTCCGTGTTAGAGTATTTTCAAAATACAGGCCCAAAACATGCTCAAAATCGATGTTTTAGGTGCCCAAAAGTCGATATGTGCATGCATCTTCAGTACCCGTTTATATCTCAAATTCAGGCTCAAAACACCCGAAAATTCGATATTTTGAGGTCCCAGAAGCGATCTGTACATGCCTACTCCGTGTTAGAGTATTTTCAAAATACAGGCCCAAAACATGCTGAAAATCGATAATTTAGATGCCCAAAGTCAATATGTGCATGTATCTTCTGTACCCGTTTATATCTCAAATTCAGACTCAAAACACCCGAAAATTCGATATTTTGGGGTCCCAGAAGCAATCTGTACATGCCTACTCAGTGCTAGAATATTTTCAAAATATAGGCTAAAAACATGCTAAAAATCGATATTTAGGTGCCAAAAAGTCGATATCTCAAATTCAGTCCCAAAACACCCGAAACTTCGATATTTAGGGGTCCCAGAAGCGATCTGTACATGCCTACTCCGTGTTAGAGTATTTTCAAAATACAGGCCAAAAATATACTGAAAATCGATCGTTTAGGTGCCCAAAAGTCGATATGTGCATGCATCTTCTGTACCCGTTTATATCTCAAATTCTGGCCCTAAACACCCGAAAATTTGATATTTTGGGGTCCCAGAAGCGATCTGTACATGCCTACTTCGTGTTAGAGTATTTTCAAAATTCAGGCCCAAAAAATGCTTAAAATCGATATTTTTGGTGCCCAATGTCAATATGTGTATACATCTTCTATACTCGTTTATATCTCAAATTCAGGCTCAAAACACCCGAAAATTCGACATTTTGGGGTCCCAGAAACGATCTGTACATGCCTACTCAGTGCTAGAATGTTTTCAAAATATAGGCTCAAAACATGCTCAAAATCGATATTTTAAGTGCCCAAAAGTCGATATGTGCATAAATCTTCTGTACTCGTTTATATCTCAAATTTAGGCTCAAAACAACCGAAAATTCGATATTTTGGGGTCCCTGAAGCGATCTGTACATGCCTACTCAGTGCTAGAATATTTTCAAAATATAGGCTCAAAACATGCTAAAAATCGATATTTTAGGTGCGTAAAGGCGATATCTCAAATTAAGGTCCAAAACACCCGAAAATTCGATATTTAGGGGTCCCAGAAGCGATCTGTACATGCCTACTCCGTGTTAGAGTATTTTCAAAATACAGGCCAAAAACATACTGAAAATCGATCTTTTAGGAGCCCAAAAGTCGATATATGCATGCATCTTCTGTACCCGTTTATATCTCAAATTCTTGCCCTAAACACCCGAAAATTCGATATTTTTGGGTCCCAGAAGCGATCTGTACATGCCTACTCAGTGCTAGAATGTTTTCAAAATATAGGCTCAAAACATGCTCAAAATCGATATTTTAGGTGCCCAAAAGTCAATATGTGCATGCATCTTCTGTACTCGTTTATATCTCAAATTCAAGCTCAAAACACTCGAAAATTCGATATTTTGGTGTCCCAGAAGCGATCTGTACATGCCTACTCAGTGTTAGAGTATTTTCAGAGTACAGGCCAAAAACATACTGAAAATCGATCTTTTAAGTGCCCAAAAGTCGATACGTGCATGCATCTTCTGTACCCGTTTATATCTCAAATTCTGGCCCTGAACACCCGAAAATTTGATATTTTGGGGTCCCAGAAGCAATCTGTACATGCCTACTCCGTGTTAGAGTATTTTCAAAATTCAGGCCCAAAACATGCTGAAAATCGATATTTTTGGTGCCCAAAGTCAATATGTGTATGCATCTTCTATACTCGTTTATATCTCAAATTCAGGCTCAAAACATCCGAAAATTCGATATTTTGGGGTCCCAGAAGCGACCTGTACATGCCTACTCAGTGCTAGAAAATTTTCAAAATATAGGCTAAAAACATGCTAAAAATCGATATTTTAGGTGCCAAAAAGTCGATATCTCAAATTCAGTCCCAAAACACCCGAAAATTCGATAATAAGGGGTCCCAGAAGTGATCTGTACATGCCTACTCCGTGTTAGAGTATTTTCAAAATACAGGCCAAAAACATACTGAAAATCGATCTTTTAGGTGCCCAAAAGTCGATATGTGCATGCATCTTCTGTACCCGTTTATATCTCAAATTCTGGCCCTAAACACCCGAAAATTCAATATTTTGGGGTCCCAGAAGCAATCTGTACATGCCTACTCCGTGTTAGAGTATTTTCAAAATACAGGCCCAAAACATGCTGAAAATCGATATTTTAGATGCCCAAAGTCATTATGTGCATGTATCTTCTGTACCCGTTTATATCTCAAATTCAGGCTCAAAACACCCGAAAGATCAATATTTTGGGGTCCCAGAAGCAATCTGTACATGCCTACTCAGTGCTAGAAAATTTTCAAAATATAGGCTAAAAACATGCTAAAAATCGATCCTTTAGGTGCCAAAAAATCGATATCTCAAATTCAGTCCCAAAACACCCGAAAATTCGATTATAAGGGGTCCCAGAAGTGATCTGTACATGCCTACTCCGTGTTAGAGTATTTTCAAAATACAGGCCAAAAAACATACTGAAAATCGATCTTTTAGGTGCCCAAAAGTCGATATGTGCATCCATCTTCTGTACCCGTTTATATCTCAAATTCTGGCCCTAAACACCCGAAATTTCAATATTTTGGGGTCCCAGAAGCAATATGTACATGCCTACTCAGTGCTAGAATATTTTCAAAATATAGGCTAAAAACATGCTAAAAATCGATATTTTTGTTGCCAAAAAGTCGATATCTCAAATTATGGCCCAAAACACCCGAAAATTCGATATTTAGGGGTCCCAGAAGCGATCTGTACATGCCTACTCCGTGTTAGAGTATTTTCAAAATACAGGCCCAAAACATGCTCAAAATCGATGTTTTAGGTGCCAAAAAGTCAATATGTGCATGCACTTTCAGTACCCGTTTATATATCAAATTCAGGCTCAAAACAAACGAAAAATCGATATTTTGGGGTCCCAGAAGCGATCTGTACATGCCTACTCCGTGTTAGAGTATTTTCAAAATACATGCCCAAAACATGCTGAAAATCGATATTTTAGATGCCCAAAGTCAATATGTGCATGTATCTTCTGTACCCGTTTATATCTCAAATTCAGGCTCAAAACACCCGAAAATTCAATATTTTGGGGTCCCAGAAGTAATGTGTACATGCCTACTCAGTGCTAGAATATTTTCAAAATATAGGCTCAAAACATGCTAAAAATCGATATTTTAGGTGCGTAAAGGCGATATCTCAAATTCAGGCCCAAAACACCCGAAAATTCGATATTATGGGGTCCCAGAAGCGATCTGTACATGCCTACTCCGTGTTAGAGTATTTACAAAATACAGGCCCAAAACATGCTGAAAATCGATATTTTAGATGCCCAAAGTCAATATGTGCATGTATCTTCTGTACCCGTTTAAATCTCAAATTCAGGCTCAAAACACCCGAAAATTCAATATTTTGGGGTCCCAGAAGCGATCTGTACATGCCTACTCCGTGTTAGAGTATTTTCAAAATACATGCCCAAAACATGCTGAAAATCGATATTTTAGATGCCCAAAGTCAATATGTGCATGTATCTTCTGTACCCGTTTATATCTCAAATTCAGGCTCAAAACACCCGAAAATTCAATATTTTGGGGTCCCAGAAGCAATCTGTACATGCCTACTCAGTGCTAGAATATTTTCAAACTATAGGCTAAAAACATACTAAAAATCGATCTTTTTGGTGCCAAAAAGCCAAAATCTCAAATTCAGTCCCAAAACACCCGAAAATTCGATATCTAGGGGTATCAGAAGCGATCTGTACATGCCTACTCAGTGCTAGAATGTTTTCAAAATATAGGCTCAAAACATGCTCAAAATCGATATTTTAGGTGCTCAAATGTCGATATGTGCATGCATCTTCTGTACTCGTTTATATCTGAAATTCAGGTTCAAAACACCCGAAAATTCGATATTTTGGGGTCCCAGAAGCGATCTGTACATGCCTACTCAGTGCTAGAATGTTTTTAAAACATAGGCTCAAAACATGCTCAAAATCGATATTTTAGGTGCCCAAAAGTCGATATGTGCATGCATCTTCTGTACCCTTTTATATCTCAAATTCAGGCTCAAAACACCCGAAAATTCAATATTTTGGGGTCCCAGAAGCAATCTGTACATGCCTACTCAGTGCTAGAATATTTTCAAAATATAGGCTCAAAACATGCTAAAAATCGGTATTTTAGGTTCGTAAAGGCGATATCTCAAATTCAGTCCCAAAACACCCGAAAATTCGATATTTAGGGGTCCCAGAAGCGATCTGTACATGCCTACTCCGTGTTAGAGTATGCACAAAATACAGGCCCAAAACATGCTCAAAATCGATGTTTTAGGTGCCCAAAAGTCGATATGGGCATGCATCTTCAGTAACCGTTTACATCTCAAATTCAGACTCAAACCACCCGAAAATTCGATATTTTGGGATCACTGAAGCGATCTGTACATGCCTACTCCGTGTTAGAGTATTTTCAAAATACATGCCCAAAACATGCTGAAAATCGTTATTTTAGATGCCAAAAGTCAATATGTGCATGTATCTTCTGTACCCGTTTATATCTCAAATTCAGGCTCAAAACACTCGAAAATTCAATATTTTGGGGTCCCAGAAGCAATCTGTACATGCCTACTCAGTGCTAGAATATTTTCAAACTATAGGCTAAAAACATACTAAAAATCGATCTTTTTGGTGCCAAAAAGTCGATATCTCAAATTCAGTCCCAAAACACCCGAAAATTCGATATTTAGGGGTCCCAGAAGCGATCTGTACATGCCTACTCCGTGTTAGAGTATTTTCAAAATACAGGCCCAAAACATGCTGAAAATCGATCATTTAGATGCCCAAAGTCAATATGTGCATGTATCATCTGTACCCGTTTATATCTCAAATTTAAGCTCAAAACACCCAAAAATTCAATATTTTGGGGTCCCAGAAGCAATCTGTACAGGCCTACTCAGTGCTAAAAAAATTTCAAAATGTAGGCTAAAAACATGCTAAAAATCTATATTTTAGGTGCCAAAAAGTCGATATCTCAAATTCAGTCCCAAAACACCTGAAACTTCGATATTTAGGGGTCCCAGAAGCGATCTGTACATGCCTACTCCGTGTTAGAGTAGTTTCAAAATATAGGCTCAAAACATGCTCAAAATCGATATTTTAGGTGCCCAAAAGTCGATATGTGCATGCATCTTCTGTACTCGTTTATATCTCAAATTCTGGCTCAAAACACCCGAAAATTCAATATTTTGGGGTCCCAGAAGCGATCTGTACATGCCTACTCAGTGCTAGAATATTTTCAAAATATAGGCTCAAAACATGCTAAAAATCGATATTTTAGGTGCGTAAAGGCGATATCTCAAATTCTGGCCCTAAACACCCGAAAATTCGATATTTTGGGATCCCAGAAGCAATCTGTACATGCCTACTCCGTGTTAGAGTATTTTTCAAAATTCAGGCCCAAAACATGCTGAAAATCGATATTTTTGGTGCCCAAAGTCAATATGTGTATGCATCTTCTATACTCGTTTATATCTGAAATTCAGGTTCAAAACACCCGAAAATTCAATATTTTGGGGTCCCAGAAGCGATCTGTACATGCCTACTCAGTGCTAGAATATTTTTAAAATATAGGCTCAAAACATGCTAAAAATCGATATTTTAGGTTCGTAAAGGCGATATCTCAAATTCAGGCCCAAAACACCCGAAAATTCGATATTATGGGGTCCCAGAAGCGATCTGAACATGCCTACTCCGTGTTAGAGTATTCACAAAATACAGGCCCAAAACATGCTCAAAATCGATGTTTTAGGTGCCCAAAAGTCGATATGGGCATGCATCTTCAGTACCCGTTTATATCTCAAATTCAGACTCAAACCACCCGAAAATTCGATATTTTGGGGTTCCTGAAGCGATCTGTACATGCCTACTCCGTGTTAGAGTATTTTCAAAATACATGCCCAAAACATGCTGAAAATCGATATTTTAGATGCCAAAAGTCAATATGTGCATGTATCTTCTGTACCCGTTTATATCTCAAATTCAGGCTCAAAACACCCGAAAATTCAATATTTTGGAGTCCCAGAAGCAATCTGTACATGCCTACTCAGTGCTAGAATATTTTCAAACTATAGGCTGAAAACATGCTAAAAATCGATCTTTTTCGTGCCAAAAAGTCGATATCTCAAATTCAGTCCCAAAACACCCGAAAATTCGATATTTAGGGGTCCCAGAAGCGATCTGTACATGCCTACTCCGTGTTAGAGTATTTTCAAAATACAGGCCAAAAACATACTGAAAATCGATCTTTTAGGTGCCCGAAAGTCGATATGTGCATGCATCTTCAGTACCCGTTTATATCTCAGATTCAAGCTCAAAACACCCAAAAATTCAATATTTTGGGGTCCCAGAAGTAATCTGTACAGGCCTACTCAGTGCTAAAGAAATTTCAAAATGTAGGCTAAAAACATGCTAAAAATCTATATTTTAGGTGCCAAAAAGTCGATATCTCAAATTCAGTCCCAAAACACCTGAAACTTCGATATTTAGGGGTCCCAGAAGCGATCTGTACATGCCTACTCCGTGTTAGAGTATTTTCAAAATATAGGCTCAAAACATGCTCAAAATCGATATTTTAGGTGCCCAAAAGTCGATATGTGCATGCATCTTCTGTACTCCTTTATATCTCAAATTCTGGCTCAAAACACCCGAAAATTCAATATTTTGGGGTCCCAGAAGCGATCTGTACATGCCTACTCAGTGCTAGAATATTTTCAAAATATAGGCTCAAAACATGCTAAAAATCGATATTTTAGGTGCGTAAAGGCGATATCTCAAATTCAGGCCCAAAACACCCGAAAATTCGATATTTTGGGGTCCCAGAAGCGATCTGTACATGCCTACTCCGTGTTAGAGTATTTTCAAAATTCAGGCCAAAAACATGCTGAAAATCGATATTTTTGGGGCCGAAAGTCAATATGTGTATGCATCTTCTATACTCGTTTATATCTCAAATTCAGGCTCAAAACACACGAAAATTCGATATTTTGGGGTCCCAGAAGCGATCTCTACATGCCTACTCAGTGCTAGAATGTTTTCAAAATATGGGCTCAAAACATTCTCAAAATCGATATTTTAGGTGCCCAAAAGTCGATATGTGTATGCATCTTCTGTACTCGTTTATATCTCAAATTCAGGCTCAAAACACCCGAAAATTCGATATTTCGGGGTCCCAGTAGCGATCTGTACATGCCTACTCAGTGCTAGAATATATTCAAAATATAAGCTCAAAATAAGCTAAAAATCGATATTTTAGGTGCGTAAAGGCGATATCTCAAATTAAGGCCCAAAACACCCGAAAATTCTATATTTAGGGGTCCCAGAAGCGATCTGTACATGCCTACTCCGTGTTAGAGTATTTTCAAAAATACAGGCCAAAAACATACTGAAAATCGATCTTTTAGGTGCCCAAAAGTCGATATGTGCATGCATCTTCTGTACCCGTTTATATCTTAAATTCTGGCCCTAAACACCCGAAAATTCGATATTTTTGGGTCACAGAAGCGATATGTACATGCCTACTCAGACTAGAATGTTTTCAAAATATAGGCTCAAAACATGCTCAAAATCGATATTTTAGGTGCGTAAAGGCGATATCTCAAATTCAGGCCCAAAACACCCGAAAATTCGATATTTTGGGGTCCCAGAAGCGATCTGTACATGCCTACTCCGTGTTAGAGTATTTTCAAAGTACAGGCCCAAAAAATGCTCAAAATCGATGTTTTAGGTGCCCAAAAGTCGATATGTGCATGCATCTTCAGTACCCGTTTATATCTCAAATTTAGGCTCAAAACACCCGAAAATTCGATATTTTAGGGTCCCAGAAGCGATCTGTACATGCCTACTCCGTGTTAGAGTATTTTCAAAATACATGCCCAAAACATGCTGAAAATCGATAATTTAGATGCCCAAAGTCAATATGTGCATGTATCTTCTGTACCCGTTTATATCTCAAATTCAGGCTCAAAACACCCGAAAATTCAATATTTTGGAGTCCCAGAAGCAATCTGTACATGCCTACTCAGTGCTAGAATATTTTCAAACTATAGGCTGAAAACATGCTAAAAATCGATCTTTTTCGTGCCAAAAAGTCGATATCTCAAATTCAGTCCCAAAACACCCGAAAATTCGATATTTAGGGGTCCCAGAAGCGATCTGTACATGCCTACTCCGTGTTAGAGTATTTTCAAAATACAGGCCAAAAACATACTGAAAATCGATCTTTTAGGTGCCCGAAAGTCGATATGTGCATGCATCTTCAGTACCCGTTTATATCTCAGATTCAAGCTCAAAACACCCAAAAATTCAATATTTTGGGGTCCCAGAAGTAATCTGTACAGGCCTACTCAGTGCTAAAGAAATTTCAAAATGTAGGCTAAAAACATGCTAAAAATCTATATTTTAGGTGCCAAAAAGTCGATATCTCAAATTCAGTCCCAAAACACCTGAAACTTCGATATTTAGGGGTCCCAGAAGCGATCTGTACATGCCTACTCCGTGTTAGAGTATTTTCAAAATATAGGCTCAAAACATGCTCAAAATCGATATTTTAGGTGCCCAAAAGTCGATATGTGCATGCATCTTCTGTACTCCTATATATCTCAAATTCTGGCTCAAAACACCCGAAAATTCAATATTTTGGGGTCCCAGAAGCGATCTGTACATGCCTACTCAGTGCTAGAATATTTTCAAAATATAGGCTCAAAACATGCTAAAAATCGATATTTTAGGTGCGTAAAGGCGATATCTCAAATTCAGGCCCAAAACACCCGAAAATTCGATATTTTGGGGTCCCAGAAGCGATCTGTACATGCCTACTCCGTGTTAGAGTATTTTCAAAATTCAGGCCAAAAACATGCTGAAAATCGATATTTTTGGGGCCGAAAGTCAATATGTGTATGCATCTTCTATACTCGTTTATATCTCAAATTCAGGCTCAAAACACACGAAAATTCGATATTTTGGGGTCCCAGAAGCGATCTCTACATGCCTACTCAGTGCTAGAATGTTTTCAAAATATGGGCTCAAAACATTCTCAAAATCGATATTTTAGGTGCCCAAAAGTCGATATGTGTATGCATCTTCTGTACTCGTTTATATCTCAAATTCAGGCTCAAAACACCCGAAAATTCGATATTTCTTGGTCCCAGTAGCGATCTGTACATGCCTACTCAGTGCTAGAATATATTCAAAATATAAGCTCAAAATAAGCTAAAAATCGATATTTTAGGTGCGTAAAGGCGATATCTCAAATTAAGGCCCAAAACACCCGAAAATTCTATATTTAGGGGTCCCAGAAGCGATCTGTACATGCCTACTCCGTGTTAGAGTATTTTCAAAAATACAGGCCAAAAACATACTGAAAATCGATCTTTTAGGTGCCCAAAAGTCGATATGTGCATGCATCTTCTGTACCCGTTTATATCTTAAATTCTGGCCCTAAACACCCGAAAATTCGATATTTTTGGGTCACAGAAGCGATATGTACATGCCTACTCAGACTAGAATGTTTTCAAAATATAGGCTCAAAACATGCTCAAAATCGATATTTTAGGTGCGTAAAGGCGATATCTCAAATTCAGGCCCAAAACACCCGAAAATTCGATATTTTGGGGTCCCAGAAGCGATCTGTACATGCCTACTCCGTGTTAGAGTATTTTCAAAGTACAGGCCCAAAAAATGCTCAAAATCGATGTTTTAGGTGCCCAAAAGTCGATATGTGCATGCATCTTCAGTACCCGTTTATATCTCAAATTTAGGCTCAAAACACCCGAAAATTAGATATTTTAGGGTCCCAGAAGCGATCTGTACATGCCTACTCCGTGTTAGAGTATTTTCATAATACAGGCCCAAAACATGCTGAAAATCGATAATTTAGATGCCCAAAGTCAATATGTGCATGTATCTTCTGTACCCGTTTATATCTCAAATTCAAGCTCAAAACACCCGAAAATTGAATATTTTGGGGTCCCAGAAGCAATCTGTACATGCATACTCAGTTCTAGAATATTTTCAAAATATAGGCTAAAAACATGCTAAAAATCGATATTTTAGGTGCCAAAAAGTCGATATCTCAAATTCCGTCCCAAAACACCCGAAACTTCGATATTTAGGAGTCCCAGAAGCGATCTGTACATGCCTACTCCGTGTTAGAGTATTTTCAAAATACAGGCCAAAAACATACTAAAAATCGATCTTTAAGGTGCCCAAAAGTCGATATTTGCATGCATCTTCTGTACCCGTTTATATCTCAAATTCTGGCCCTAAACACCCGAAAATTCGATTTTTTGGGGTCCCAGAAGCGATCTGTACATGCCTACTACGTGTTAGAGTATTTTCAAAATTCAGGCCCAAAACATGCTGAAAATCAATATTTTTGGTGCCCAAAGTCAATATGTGTATGCATCTTCTATACACGTTTATATCTCAAATTCAGGCTTAAAACACCCGAAAATTCGATATTTTGGGGTCCCAGAAGCGATCTATTCATGCCTACTCAGAGCTAGAATATTTTCTTAATAAAGGCTCAAAACATGCTAAAAATCGATATTTTAGGTGCGTAAAGGCGATATCTCAAATTCAGGCCCAAAACACCCGAAAATTCGATATTTTGGGGTCCTAGAAGCGATCTGTACATGCCTACTCCTAGTTAGAGTATTTTCAAAATATAGGCCCAAAACATACTAAAAATCGATCTTTTAGGTGCCCAAAAGTCGATATGTGCGTGCATTTTCAGTACCTGTTTATATCTCAAATTCAGGCTCAAAACACCCGAAAATTCGATATTTTGGGGTCCAATAAGCGATCTGTACATGCCTACTCCGTGTTACAGTATTTTCAAAATACGGGCCCAAAACATGCTGAAAATCGATATTTTAGATGCCCAAAGTCAATATGTGCATGTATCTTCTGTACCCGTTTATATCTCAAATTCAGGTTAAAAACACCCGAAAATTCAATATTTTGGGGTCCCAGAAGCGATCTGTACATGCCTACTCAGTGCTAGAATATTTTCAAAATATAGGCTAAAAACATGCTAAAAATCGATCTTTTAGGTGCCAAAAAGTCGATATCTCAAATTCAGTCCAAAAACATCCGAAAATTCGATATTTAGGGGTCCCAGAAGGGATCTGTACATGTCTACTCCGTGTTAGAGTATTTTCAAAATACAGGCCAAAAACATACTGAAAATCTATCTTTTAGGTGCCCAAAAGTCGATATGTGCATGCATCTTCTTTACCCGTTTATATCTCAAATTCTGGCCCTAAATACCCGAAAATTCGATATTTTGGAGTCACAGAAGCGATCTGTACATGCCTACTCTGTTTTAGAGTATTTTCAAAATTCAGGCCCAAAACATGCTCAAAATCGATATTTTAGGTGCCCAAAAGTAGATATGTGCATGCATCTTCTGTACTCGTTTATATCTCAAATTCAGGCTCAAAACACCCGAAAATTCGATATTTTTGGGTCCCAGAAGCAATCTGTACAGGCCTACTCAGTGCTAAAAAAATTTCAAAATGTAGGGTAAAAACATGCTAAAAATCTATATTTTAGATGCCAAAAAGTCGATATCTCAAATTCAGTCCCAAAACACCTGAAACTTCGATATTTAGGGGTCCCAGAAGCGATCTGTACATGCCTACTCCGTGTTAGAGTATTTTCAAAATATAGGCTCAAAACATGCTCAAAATCGATATTTTAGGTGCCCAAAAGTCGATATGTGCATGCATCTTCTGTACTCGTTTATATCTCAAATTCTGGCTCAAAACACCCGAAAATTCAATATTTTGGGGTCCCAGAAGCGATCTGTACATGCCTACTCAGTGCTAGAATATTTTCAAAATATGGGTTTAAAACATGCTCAAAATCGATATTTTAGGTGCCCAAAAGTCGATATGTGCATGCATCTTCTGTACTCGTTTATATCTCAAATTCAGGCTCAAAACACCCGAAAATTCGATATTTTGGGGTCCCAGTAGCGATCTGTACATGCCTACTCAGTGCTAGAATATATTCAAAATATAAGCTCAAAACAAGCTAGAAATCGATATTTTAGGTGCGTAAAGGCGATATCTCAAATTAAGGCCCAAAACACCCGAAAATCCTATATTTAGGGGTCCCAGAAGCGATCTGTACATGCCTACTCCGTGTTAGAGTATTTTCAAAATACAGGCCAAAAACATACTGAAAATCGATCTTTTAGGTGCCCAAAAGTCGATATGTGCATGCATCTTCTGTACCCGTTTATATCTCAAATTCTGGCCCTAAACACCCGAAAATTCGATATTTTTGGGTCACAGAAGCGATCTGTACATGCCTACTCAGACTAGAATGTTTTCAAAATATAGGCTCAAAACATGCTCAAAATCGATATTTTAGGTGCCCAAAAGTCGATATGTGCATGCATCTTCTGTACTCGTTTATATCTCAAATTCAGCTCAAAACAACCGAAAATTCGATATTTTGGAGTCCCAGAAGCGATCTGTACATGCCTACTCAGTGCTAGAATATTTTCAAAATATAGGCTCAAAACATGCTAAAAATCGATATTTTAGGTGCGTAAAGGCGATATCTCAAATTCAGGCCCAAAACACCCGAAAATTCGATATTTTGGGGTCCCAGAAGCGATCTGTACATGCCTACTCCGTGTTAGAGTATTTTCAAAGTACAGGCCCAAAAAATGCTCAAAATCGATGTTTTAGGTGCCCAAAAGTCGATATGTGCATGCATCTTCAGTACCCGTTTATATCTCAAATTTAGGCTCAAAACACCCGAAAATTCGATATTTTAGGGTCCCAGAAGCGATCTGTACATGCCTACTCCGTGTAGAGTATTTTCAAAATACAGGCCCAAAACATGCTGAAAATCGATAATTTAGATGCCCAGTGTCAATATGTGCATGTATCTTCTGTACCCGTTTATATCTCAAATTCAAGCTCAAAACACCCGAAAATTGAATATTTTGGGGTCCCAGAAGCAATCTGTACATGCCTACTCAGTGCTAGAATATTTTCAAAATATAGGCTAAAAACATGCTAAAAATCGATATTTTAGGTGCCAAAAAGTCGATATCTCAAATTCCGTCCCAAAACACCCGAAACTTCGATATTTAGGGGTCCCAGAAGCGATCTGCACATGCCTACTCCGTGTTAGAGTATTTTCAAAATACAGGCCAAAAACATGCTGAAAATCGATATTTTAGATGCCCAAAGCAATATGTGCATGTATCTTCTGTACCCGTTTATATCTCAAATTCAGGCTCAAAACACCCGAAAATTCAATATTTTGGGGTCCCAGAAGCAATCTGTACATGCCTACTCAGTGCTAGAATATTATCAAAATATAGGCTAAAAACATGCTAAAAATCGATATTTTAAGTGCCAAAAAATCGATATCTCAAATTCAGTCCCAAAACACCTGAAAATTCGATATTTAGGGGTTCCAGAAGGGATCTGTACATGCCTACTCCGTGTTAGAGTATTTTTTTTTAAATACAGGCCAAAAACATGCTCAAAATCGATGTTTTAGGTGCCCAAAAGTCGATATGTGCATGCATCTTCAGTTCCCGTTTATATCTCAAATTCTGGCCCTAAACACCCAAAAATTCGATATTTTTTGGTCCCAGAAGCGATCTTTACATGCCTACTCAGTGCTAGAATGTTTTCAAAATATAGGCTCAAAACATGCTCAAAATCGATATTTTAGGTGCCCAAAATTCGATATGTGCATGCATCTTGTGTACTCGTTTATATCTCAAATTCTGGCCCTAAACACCCGAAAATTCGATATTTTGGGGTCCCAGAAGCGATCTTTACATGCCTATTCAGTGCTAGAATGTTTTCAAAATATAGGCTCAAAACATGCTCAAAATCGATATTTTAGGTGCCCAAAAGTCGATATGTGCATGCATCTTCTGTACCCGTTTATATCTCAAATTCTGGCCCTTAACACCCGAAAATTCGATTTTTTGGGTCCCAGAAGCGATCTGTACATGCCTACTCGGTGCTAGAATGTTTTCAAAATATAGGCTAAAAACATGCTCAAAATCGATATTTTAGGTGCCCAAAAGTCGATATGTGCATGCATCTTCTGTACTCGTTTATATCTCAAATTGAAGCTCAAAACTCCCGAAAATTCGATATTTTGGGCTCCCAGAAGCGATCTGTACATGCCTACTCCGTGTTAGAGTATTTTCAAAATACAGGCCTAAAACATGCTCAAAATCGATGTTTTAGGTGCCCAAAAGTCGATATGTGCATGCATCTTCAGTACACGTTTAATCTCAAATTCAGGCTCAAAACACCCGAAAATTCTATATTTAGGGGTCCCAGAAGCGATCTGTACATGCCTACTCCGTGTTAGAGTATTTTCAAAATACATGCCCAAAACATGCTGAAAATCGATATTTTAGATGCCCAAAGTCAATATGTGCATGTATCTTCTGTACCCGTTTATATCTCAAATTCAGGCTCAAAAAACCCGTAAATTAAATATTTTGGGGTCCCAGAAGCAATCTGTACATGCCTACTCAGTGCTAGAATATTATCAAAATATAGGCTAAAAACATGCTAAAAATCGATATTTTAAGTGCCAAAAAATCGATATCTCAAATTAAGGCCCAAAACACCCGAAAATTAGATATTTAGGGGTTCCAGAAGGGATCTGTACATGCCTACTCCGTGTTAGAGTATTTTTTTTTAAATACAGGCCAAAAACATGCTCAAAATCGATGTTTTAGGTGCCCAAAAGTCGATATATGCATGCATCTTCAGTTCCCGTTTATATCTCAAATTCTGGCATTAAACACCCAAAAATTCGATATTTTTTGGTCCCAGAAGCGATCTTTACATGCCTACTCAGTGCTAGAATGTTTTCAAAATATAGGCTCAAAACATGCTCAAAATCGATATTTTAGGTGCCCAAAAGTCGATATGTGCATGCATCTTCTGTACTCGTTTATATCTCAAATTCTGGCCCTAAACACCCGAAAATTCGATATTTTGGGGTCCCAGAAGCGATCTGTACATGCCTATTCAGTGCTAGAATGTTTTCAAAATATAGGCTCAAAACATGCTCAAAATCGATATTTTAGGTGCCCAAAAGTCGATATGTGCATGCATCTTCTGTACCCGTTTATATCTCAAATTCTGGCCCTTAACACCCGAAAATTCGATTTTTTGGGTCCCAGAAGCGATCTGTACATGCCTACTCGGTGCTTGAATGTTTTCAAAATATAGGCTCAAAACATGCTCAAAATCGATATTTTAGGTGCCCAAAAGTCGATATGTGCATGCATCTTCTGTACTCGTTTATATCTTAAATTGAAGCTCAAAACTCCCGAAAATTCGATATTTTGGGGTCCCAGAAGCGATCTGTACATGCCTACTCGGTGCTAGAATGTTTTCAAAATATAGGCTCAAAACATGCTCAAAATCGATATTTTAGGTGCCCAAAAGTCGATATGTGGATGCATCTTCTGTACTCGTTTATATCTCAAATTCAAGCTCAAAACTCCCGAAAATTAGATATTTTGGGGTCCCAGAAGCGATCTGTACATGCCTACTCAGTGCTAGAATATTTTCTAAATAAAGGCTCAAAACATGCTAAAAATCGATATTTTAGGTGCGTAAAGGCGATCTCTCAAATTCAGGCCCAAAACACCCGAAAATTCGATATTTTGGGTTCCCAGAAGCAATCTGTACATGCCTACTCCGTATTAGAGTATTTTCAAAATACAGGCCTAAAACATGCTCAAAATCGATGTTTTAGGTGCCCAAAAGTCGATATGTGCATGCATCTTCAGTACACGTTTATATCTCAAATTCTGGCCCTTAACTCCCGAAAATTCGATTTTTTGGGTCCCAGAAGCGATCTGTACATGCCTATTCAGTGCTAGAATGTTTTCAATATATATAGGCTCAAAACATGCTCAAAATCGATATTTTAGGTGCCCAAAAGTCGATATGTGCATGCATCTTCTGTACCCGTTTATATCTCAAATTCTGGCCCTTAACACCCGAAAATTCGATTTTTTGGGTCCCAGAAGCGATCTGTACATGCCTACTCGGTGATAGAATGTTTTTAAAATATAGGCTCAAAACATGCTCAAAATCGATATTTTAGGTGCCCAAAAGTCGATATGTGCATGCATCTTCTGTACTCGTTTATATCTTAAATTCATGCTCAAAACTCCCGAAAATTCGATATTTTGGGGTCCCAGAAGCGATCTGTACATGCCTACTCAGTGCTAGAATATTTTCAAAATAAAGGCTTAAAACATGCTAAAAATCAATATTTTAGGTGCGTAAAGGCGATATCTCAAATTCAGTCCCAAAACACCCGAAAAATCGATATTTTGGGCTCCCAGTAGCGATCTGTACATGCATACTCCGTGTTAAAGTATTTTCAAATTACAGGCCTAAAACATGCTCAAAATCGATGTTTTAGGTGCCCAAAAGTCGATATGTGCATGCATCTTCAGTACACGTTTATATCTCAAATTCAGGCTCAAAACACCCGAAAATTCTATATTTAGGGGTCCCAGAAGCGATCTGTACATTCCTACTCCGTTTTAGAGTATTTTCAAAATACAGGCCAAAATCATACTGAAAATCGATCTTTTAGGTGCCCAAAAGTTGATATGTGCATGCATCTTCTGTACCCGTTTATATCTCAAATTCTGGCCCTAAACACCCCAAAATTCGATATTTTTTGGTCCCAGAAGCGATCTGTACATGCCTACTCAGTGCTAGAATGTTTTCAAAATATAGGCTCAAAACATGCTCAAAATCGATATTTTAGGTGCCCAAAAGTCGATATGTGCATGCATCTTCTGTACTCGTTTATATCTCAAATTCTGGCCCTAATCACCAGAAAATTCGATATTTTGGGGTCCCAGAAGCGATCTGTACATGCCTACTCAGTGCTAGAATGTTTTCAAAATATAGGCTCAAAACATGCTCAAAATCGAAATTTTAGGTGCCCAAAAGTCGATATGTGCATGCATCTTCGGTACGCGTTTATATCTCAAATTCAGGCTCAAAACACCCGAAAATTCAATATTATGGGGTCCCAGAAGCAATCTGTACATGCCTACTCAGTGCTAGAATATTTTCAAAATATAGGCTCAAAATATGCTAAAAATCGATATTTTAGGTGCGTAAAGGCGATATCTCAAATTCAGGCCCAAAACACCCGAAAATTCGATATTTTGGGGTCCCAGAAGCGATCTGTACATGCCTACTCCGTGTTAGAGTATTTTCAAAATACATGCCCAAAACATGCTGAAAATCGATACTTTAGATGCCCAAAGTCAATATGTGCATGTATCTTCTGTACCCGTTTATATCTCAAATTCAGGCTCTAAAATCCCGAAAATTCAATATGTTGGGGTCACAGAAGCAATCTGTACATGCCTACTCAGTGCTAGAATATTTTCAAAATATAGGCTAAAAACATGCTAAAAATCGATCTTTTAAGTGCCAAAAAGTCGATATCTCAAATTCAGTCCCAAAACACCCGAAAATTCGATATTTAGGGGTCCCAGAAGCGATCTGTACATGCCTACTCCGTGTTAGAGTATTTTCAAAATACAGGCCAGAAACATACTGAAAATCGATCTTTTAGGAGCCAAAAAGTCGATATGTGCATGCATTTTCTGTACATGTTTCTATCTCAAATTCTGGCCCTAAACAACCTAAAATTCAATATTTTGGGGTCCCAGAAGCAATCTGTACATGCCTACTCAGTGCTAGAATATTTTCAAAATATTGGCTCAAAACATGCTAAAAATCGATATTTTAGGTGCGTAAAGGCGATATCTCAAATTCAGGCCCAAAACACCCGAAAATTCGATATTTTGGGGTCCTAGAAGCGATCTGTACATGCCTACTCCGTGTTAGAGTATTTTCAAAATACAGGCCCAAAACATGCTCAAAATCGATGTTTTAGGTGCCCAAAAGTCGATATGTGCATGTATCTTCTGTACCCGTTTATATCTCAAATTCAGGCTCAAAACACCCGAAAATTCAATATGTTGGGGTCCCAGAAGCAATCTGTAGATGCCTACTCCGTGTTAGAGTATTTTCAAAATACATGCCCAAAACATGCTGAAAATCGATATTTTAGATGCCCAAAGTCAATATGTGCATGTATCTTCTGTACCCGTTTATACCTCAAATTCAGGCTCAAAACACCCGAAAATTCAATATGTTGGGGTACCAGAAGCAATCTGCACATGCCTACTCAGTGCTAAAATATTTTCAAAATATAGGTTAAAAACATGCTAAAATTCGATCTTTTAAGTGCCAAAAAGTCGATATCTCAAATTCAGTCCCAAAACACCCGAAAATTCGATATTTAGGGGTCCCAAAAGCGATCTTTACATGCCTACTCCGTGTTAGAGTATTTTCAATATACAGGCCAAAAACATACTGAAAATCGATATTTTAGGAGCCCAAAAGTCGATATGTGCATGCATTTTCTGTACATGTTTCTATCTCAAATTCTGGCCCTAAAAACCCTAAAATTCAATATTTTGTGGTCCCAGAAGCAATCTGTACATGCCTACTCAGTGCTAGAATATTTTCAAAATATTGGCTAAAAACATGCTAAAAATCGATATTTTAGGTGCCAAAAAGTCGATATCTCAAATTAAGGCCCAAAACACCCGGAAATTCGATATTTAGGGGTCCCAGAAGAGCTCTGTACATGCCTACTCCGTGTTAGAGTATTTTCAAAATACAGGCCAAAAACATACTGAAAATCGATCTTTTAGGAGCCCAAAAGTCGATATGTGTATGCATTTTCTGTACATGTTTCTATCTCAATTTCTGGCCCAAAACACCCTAAAATTCAATATTTTGGGGTCCCAGAAGCAATCTGTACATGCCTACTCAGTGCTAGAATATTTTCAAAATATTGGCTAAAAACATGCTAAAAATCGATATTTTAGGTGCCAAAAAGTCGATATCTCAAATTAAGGCCCAAAACACCCGGAAATTTGATATTTAGGGGTCCCAGAAGCGATCTGTACATGCCTACTCCGTGTTAGAGTATTTTCAAAATACAGGCTAAAAATGTACTGAAAATCGATCTTTTAGGTGCCCAAAAGTCGATATGTGCATATATCTTCTGTACCCGTTTATATCTCAAATTCTGGCCCTAAACACCCGAAAATTCGATATTTTTGGGTCCCAGAAGCGATCTGTACATGCCTAGTCGGTGCTAGAATGTTTTCATAATATAGGCTCAAAACATGCTCAAAATCGATATTTTAGGTGCCCAAAAGTCGATATGTGCATGCATCTTCTCTACTCGTTTATATCTCAAATTCAAGCTCAAAACACCCGAAAATTCGATATTTTGGGGTCCCAGAAGCAATCTGTACATGCCTACTTAGTGCTAGAATATTTTCAAAATAAAGGCTCAAAACATGCTAAAAATCGATATTTTAGGTTCGTAAAGGCGATATCTCAAATTCAGGCCCAAAACACCCGAAAATTAGATATTTTGGGGTCCTAGAAGCGATCTGTACATGCCTACTCCGTGTTAGAGTATTTTCAAAATACAGGCCCAAAACATGCTCAAAATCGATGTTTTAGGTGCCCAAAAGTCGATATGTGCATGCATCTTCAGTACCTGTTTATATCTCAAATTCAGGCTCAAAACACCCGAAACTTCGATATTTTAGGGTCCCAGAAGCGATCTGTACATGCCTACTCCGTGTTAGAGTATTTTCAGAATACAGGACAAAAACATACTGAAATCGATCTTTTAGGTGCCCAAAAGTCGATATGTGCATGCATTTTCTGTACCCGTTTATATCTCAAATTCTGGCCCTAAACACCCGAAAATTCGATTTTTTGGGTCCCAGAAGCGATCTGTACATGCCTACTCGGTGCTAGAATGTTTTCAAAATATAAGCTCATAACATGCTCAAAATCGATATTTTAGGTGCCCAAAAGTCGATATGTGCATGAATCTTTTGTACTCGTTTATATCTCAAATTCAAGCTCAAAACACCCAAAAATTCGATATTTTGGGGTCCCAGAAGCGATCTGTACATGCCTACTCAGTGCTAGAATATTTTCAAAAAAAAGGCTCAAAACATGCCAAAAATCGATATTTTAGGTGCGTAAAGGCGATATCTCAAATTCAGGCCCAAAACACCCGAAAATTCGATATTTTGGGATCCTAGAAGCGATCTGTACATGCCTACTCCGTGTTAGAGTATTTTCAAAATACAGGCCCAAAACATGCTCATAATCGATGTTTTAGGTGCCCAAAAGTCGATATGTGCATGTATCTTCTGTACCCGTTTATATCTCAAATTCAGGCTCAAAACACCCGAAAATTCAATATGTTGGGGTCCCAGAAGCGATCTGTACATGCCTACTCCGTGTTAGAGTATTTTCAAAATACAGGCCAAAAACATACTGAAAATCGATCTTTTAGGTTCCCAAAAGTCGATATGTGCATGCATCTTCAGTACCCGTTTATATCTCAAATTCAGGCTCAAAACACCCGAAAATTCGATATTTTCTGGTCCCAGAAGCGATCTGTACATGCCTACTCCGTGTTAGAGTATTTTCAAAATACATGCCCAAAACATGCTGAAAATCGATATTTTAGATGCCCAAAGTCAATATGTGCAGGTATCTTCTGTACCCGTTTATATCTCAAATTCTGGCCCTAAACACCCGAAAATTCGATATTTTTTGGTCCCAGAAGCAATCTGTACATGCCTACTCAGTGCTAGAATATTATCAAAATATAGGCTAAAAACATGCTAAAAATCGATATTTTAGGTGCCAAAAAGTCGATATCTCAAATTCAGTCTCAAAAAACCCGAAAATTCGATATTTAGGGGTTCCAGAAGGGATCTGTACATGCCTACTCCGTGTTAGAGTATTTTTTTTTAAATAAAGGCCAAAAACATGCTCAAAATCGATGTTTTAGGTGCCCAAAAGTCGATGTGTGCATGCATCTTCAGTACCCGTTCATATCTCAAATTCAGGCTCAAAACACCCGAAAATTCTATATTTACGGGTCCTAGAAGCGATCTGTACATGCCTACTCCGTGTGAGAGTATTTTCAAAATACAGGCCAAAAACATACTGAAAATCGATCTGTTAGGTGCCCAAAAGTCGATATGTGCATGCATCTTCTGTACCCGTTTATATCTCAAATTCTGGCCCTAAACACCCGAAAATTCGATATTTTTTGGTCCCAGAAGCGATCTGTACATGCCTTCTCAGTGCTAGAATGTTTTTAAAATATAGGCTCAAAACATGCTCAAAATCGATATTTTAGGTGCCCAAAAGTCGATATGTGTATGCATCTTCTGTACTCGTTTATATCTCAAATTCAGGCTCAAAACACCCGAAAATTTGATATTTAGGGGTCCCAGAAGCAATCTGTACATGCCTACTCAGTGCTAGAATATTTTCAAAATATAGGCTCAAAACATGCTAAAAATCGATATTTTAGGTGCGTAAAGGCGATATCTCAAATTCAGGCCCAAAACACCCGAAAATTCGATATTTTGGGGTCCCAGAAGCGATCTGTACATGCCTACTCCGTGTTAGAGTATTTTCAAAATAAAGGCCCAAAACATGCTCAAAATCGATCTTTTAGGAGCCCAAAAGTCGATATGTGCATGCATTTTCTGTACATGTTTCTATCTCAAATTCTGGCCCTAAACACCCTAAAATTCAATATTTTGGGATCCCAGAAGCAATCTGTACATGCCTACTCAGTGCTAGAATATTTTCAAAATATTGGCTAAAAACATGCTAAAAATAGATATTTTAGGTGCCAAAAAGTTGATATCTCAAATTAAGGCCCAAAACACCTGGAAATTCTATATTTAGGGGTCCCAGAAGCGATCTGTACATGCCTACTCCGTGTTACAGTATTTTCAAAATACAGGCTAAAAATATACTGAAAATCGATCTTTTAGGTGCCCAAAAGTCGATATGTGCATGCATCTTCTGTACCCGTTTATATCTCAAATTCTGGCCCTAAACACCCGAAAATTCGATATTTTTGGGTACCAGAAGCGATCTGTACATGCCTAGTCGGTTCTAGAATGTTTTCAAAATATAGGCTCAAAACATGCTCAACATCGATATTTTAGGTGCCCAAAATTCGATATGTGCATGCATCTTCTGTACTCGTTTATATCTCAAATTCAAGCTCAAAACACCCGAAAATTCGATATTTTGGGGTCCCAGAAGCGATCTGTACATGCCTACTCAGTGCTAGAATATTTTCAAAATAAAGTCTCAAAACATGCTAAAAATCGATATTTTAGGTGCGTAAAGGCGATATCTCAAATTCAGGCCCAAAACACCCGAAAATTCGATATTTTGGGGTCCTAGAAGCGATCTGTACATGCCTACTCCGTGTTAGAGTATTTTCAAAATACAGGCCCAAAACATGCTCAAAATCGATGTTTTAGGTGCCCAAAAGTCGATATGTGCATGTATCTTCTGTACCCGTTTATATCTCAAATTCAGGCTCAAAACACCCGAAAATTCAATATGTTGGGGTCCCAGAAGCAATCTGTAGATGCCTACTCCGTGTTAGAGTATTTTCAAAATACATGCCCAAAACATGCTGAAAATCGATATTTTAGATGCCCAAAGTCAATATGTGCATGTATCTTCTGTACCCGTTTATACCTCAAATTCAGGCTCAAAACACCCGAAAATTCAATATGTTGGGGTCCCAGAAGCAATCTGTACATGCCTACTCAGTGCTAAAATATTTTCAAAATATAGGTTAAAAACATGCTAAAAATCGATCTTTTAAGTGCCAAAAAGTCGATATCTCAAATTCAGTCCCAAAACACCCGAAAATTCGATATTTTGGGGTCCTAGAAGCGATCTATACATGCCTACTCCGTGTTAGAGTATTTTCAGAATACAGGCCAAAAACATACTGAAATCGATCTTTTAGGTGCCCAAAAGTCGATATGTGCATGCATTTTCTGTACATGTTTCTATCTCAAATTCTGGCCCTAAACACCCTAAAATTCAATATTTTGGGGTCCCAGAAGCAATCTGTACATGCCTACTCAGTGCTAGAATATTTTCAAAATATTGGCTAAAAACATGCTAAAAATCGATATTTTAGATGCCAAAAAGTCGATATCTCAAATTAAGGCCCAAAACACCCGGAAATTCGATATCTAGGGGTCCCAGAAGCGATCTGTACATGCCTACTCCGTGTTAGAGTATTTTCAAAATACAGGCCAAAAACATACTGAAAATCGATCTTTTAGGTGCCCAAAAGTCGATATGTGCATGCATTTTCTGTACATGTTTCTAACTCAAATTCTGGCCCTAAACACCCTAAAATTCAATATTTTGGGGTCCCAGAAGCAATCTGTACATGCCTACTCAGTGCTAGAATATTTTCAAAATATTGGATAAAAACATGCTAAAAATCGATATTTTAGTTGCCAAAAAGTCGATATCTCAAATTAAGGCCCAAAACACCCGGAAATTCTATATTTAGGGGTCCCAGAAGCGATCTGTACATGCCTACTCCGTGTTAGAGTATTTTCAAAATACAGGCCCAAAACATGCTCAAAATCGATGTTTTAGGTGCCCAAAAGTCGATATGTGCATGCATCTTCAGTACGTGTTTATATCTCAAATTCAGGCTCAAAACACCCGAAAGTTCGATATTTTGGGGTCCCAGAAGCGATCTATACATGCCTACTCAGAGCTAGAATATTTTCAAAATAAAGGCTCAAAACATGTTAAAAATCGATATTTTAGGTGCGTGCAGGCGATATCTCAAATTCAGGCCCAAAACACCCGAAAATTCGATATTTTTGGGTCCTAGAAGTGATCTGTACATGCCTACTCCGTGCTAGAATGTTTTCAAAATATAGGCTCAAAACATGCTCAAAATCGATATTTTTGGTGCCCAAAAGTCGATATGTGCATGCATCTTCCGTAATCGTTTATATCTCAAATTCAAGCTCAAAACACCCGAAAATTCGATATTTTGGGGTCCCAGAAGCGATCTATACATGCCTACTCAGAGCTAGAATATTTTCAAAATAAAGGCTCAAAACATGTTAAAAATCGATATTTTAGGTGCGTGCAGGCGATATCTCAAATTCAGGCCCAAAACACCCGAAAATTCGATATTTTTGGGTCCTAGAAGCGATCTGTACATGCCTACTCCGTGTTAGAGTATTTTCAAAATACAGGCCCAAAACATGCTCAAAATCGATGTTTTAGGTGCCCAAAAGTCGATATGTGCATGCATCTTCAGTACGTGTTTATATCTCAAATTCAGGCTCAAAACACCCGAAAGTTCGATATTTTGGGGTCCCAGAAGCGATCCGTACATGCCTACTCCGTGTTAGAGTATTTTCAAAATACGGGCCCAAAACATGCTAAAAATCGATATTTTAGATGCCCAAAGTCAATATGTGCATGCATCTTCTGTACCCGTTTATATCTCAAATTCTGGCCCTTAACACCCGAAAATTCGTTTTTTTGGGTCCCAGAAGCGATCTGTACATGCCTACTCGGTGATAGAATGTTTTCAAAATATAGGCTCAAAACATGCTCAAAATCGATATTTTAGGTGCCCAAAAGTCGATATGTGCATGCATCTTCTGTACTCGTTTATATCTCAAATTCAAGCTCAAAACTCCCGAAAATTCGATATTTTGGGGTCCCAGAAGCGATCTGTACATGCCTACTCAGTGCTAGAATATTTTCAAAATAAAGGCTCAAAAACATGCTAAAAATCGATATTTTAGGTGCGTAAAGGCGATATCTCAAATTCAGTCCCAAAACACCCGAAAAATCGATATTTTGGGCTCCCAGAAGCGATCTGTACATGCATACTCCGTGTTAAAGTATTTTCAAATTACAGGCCTAAAACATGCTCAAAATCGATGTTTTAGGTGCCCAAAAGTCGATATGTGCATGCATCTTCAGTACACGTTTATATCTCAAATTCAGGCTCAAAACACCCGAAAATTCTATATTTAGGGGTCCCAGAAGCGATCTGTACATGCCTACTCCGTTTTAGAGTATTTTCATAATACAGGCCAAAATCATACTGAAAATCGATCTTTTAGGTGCCCAAAAGTTGATATGTGCATGCATCTTCTGTACCCGTTTATATCTCAAATTCTGGCCCTAAACACCCCAAAATTCGATATTTTTTGGTCCCAGAAGCGATCTGTACATGCCTACTCAGTGCTAGAATGTTTTCAAAATATAGGCTCAAAACATGCTAAAAATCGATATTTTAGGTGCCCAAAAGTCGATATGTGCATGCATCTTCTGTACTCGTTTATATCTCAAATTCTGGCCCTAATCACCAGAAAATTCGATATTTTGGGGTCCCAGAAGCGATCTGTACATGCCTACTCAGTGCTAGAATGTTTTCAAAATATAGGCTCAAAACATGCTCAAAATCGAAATTTTAGGTGCCCAAAAGTCGATATGTGCATGCATCTTCGGTACGCGTTTATATCTCAAATTCAGGCTCAAAACACCCGAAAATTCAATATTATGGGGTCCCAGAAGCAATCTGTACATGCCTACTCAGTGCTAGAATATTTTCAAAATATAGGCTCAAAATATGCTAAAAATCGCTATTTTAGGTGCGTAAAGGCGATATCTCAAATTCAGGCCCAAAACACCCGAAAATTCGATATTATGGGGTCCCAGAAGCAATGTGTACATGCCTACTCCGTGTTAGAGTATTTACAAAATAAAGGCCCAAAACATGCTCAAAATCGATGTTTTAGGTGCCCAAAAGTCGATATGTGCATGCATCTTCAGTACCCGTTTATATCTCAAATTCAGGCTCAAAACACCCGAAAATTCGATATTTTGGGGTCCCAGAAGCGATCTGTACATGCCTACTCCGTGTTAGAGTATTTTCAAAATACATGCCCAAAACATGCTGAAAATCGATACTTTAGATGCCCAAAGTCAATATGTGCATGCATCTTCAGTACCTGTTTATATCTCAAATTCAGGCTCAAAACACCCGAAAATTCGATATTTTAGGGTCCCAGAAGCGATCTGTACATGCCTACTCCGTGTTAGAGTATTTTCAGAATACAGGCCAAAAACATACTGAAATCGATCTTTTAGGTGCCCAAAAGTCGATATGTGCATGCATTTTCTGTACATGTTTCTATCTCAAATTCTGGCCCTAAACACCCTAAAATTCAATATTTTGGGGTCCCAGAAGCAATCTGTACATGCCTACTCAGTGCTAGAATATTTTCAAAATATTGGCTAAAAACATGCTAAAAATCGATATTTTAGATGCCAAAAAGTCGATATCTCAAATTAAGGCCCAAAACACCCGGAAATTCGATATCTAGGGGTCCCAGAAGCGATCTGTACATGCCTACTCCGTGTTAGAGTATTTTCAAAATACAGGCCAAAAACATACTGAAAATCGATCTTTTAGGTGCCCAAAAGTCGATATGTGCATGCATTTTCTGTACATGTTTCTAACTCAAATTCTGGCCCTAAACACCCTAAAATTCAATATTTTGGGGTCCCAGAAGCAATCTGTACATGCTTACTCAGTGCTAGAATATTTTCAAAATATTGGATAAAAACATGCTAAAAATCGATATTTTAGGTGCCAAAAAGTCGATATCTCAAATTAAGGCCCAAAACACCCGGAAATTCTATATTTAGGGGTCCCAGAAGCGATCTGTACATGCCTACTCCGTGTTAGAGTATTTTCAAAATACAGGCCCAAAACATGCTCAAAATCGATGTTTTAGGTGCCCAAAAGTCGATATGTGCATGCATCTTCAGTACGTGTTTATATCTCAAATTCAGGCTCAAAACACCCGAAAGTTCGATATTTTGGGGTCCCAGAAGCGATCTATACATGCCTACTCAGAGCTAGAATATTTTCAAAATAAAGGCTCAAAACATGTTAAAAATCGATATTTTAGGTGCGTGCAGGCGATATCTCAAATTCAGGCCCAAAACACCCGAAAATTCGATATTTTTGGGTCCTAGAAGCGATCTGTACATGCCTACTCCGTGCTAGAATGTTTTCAAAATATAGGCTCAAAACATGCTCAAAATCGATATTTTTGGTGCCCAAAAGTCGATATGTGCATGCATCTTCCGTAATCGTTTATATCTCAAATTCAAGCTCAAAACACCCGAAAATTCGATATTTTGGGGTCCCAGAAGCGATCTATACATGCCTACTCAGAGCTAGAATATTTTCAAAATAAAGGCTCAAAACATGTTAAAAATCGATATTTTAGGTGCGTGCAGGCGATATCTCAAATTCAGGCCCAAAACACCCGAAAATTCGATATTTTTGGGTCCAAGAAGCGATCTGTACATGCCTACTCCGTGTTAGAGTATTTTCAAAATACAGGCCCAAAACATGCTCAAAATCGATGTTTTAGGTGCCCAAAAGTCGATATGTGCATGCATCTTCAGTACGTGTTTATATCTCAAATTCAGGCTCAAAACACCCGAAAGTTCGATATTTTGGGGTCCCAGAAGCGATCCGTACATGCCTACTCCGTGTTAGAGTATTTTCAAAATACGGGCCCAAAACATGCTAAAAATCGATATTTTAGATGCCCAAAGTCAATATGTGCATGCATCTTCCGTACCCGTTTATATCTCAAATTCTGGCCCTTAACACCCGAAAATTCGTTTTTTTGGGTCCCAGAAGCGATCTGTACATGCCTACTCGGTGATAGAATGTTTTCAAAATATAGGCTCAAAACATGCTCAAAATCGATATTTTAGGTGCCCAAAAGTCGATATGTGCATGCATCTTCTGTACTCGTTTATATCTCAAATTCAAGCTCAAAACTCCCGAAAATTCGATATTTTGGGGTCCCAGAAGCGATCTGTACATGCCTACTCAGTGCTAGAATATTTTCAAAATAAAGGCTCAAAACATGCTAAAAATCGATATTTTAGGTGCGTAAAGGCGATATCTCAAATTCAGTCCCAAAACACCCGAAAAATCGATATTTTGGGCTCCCAGAAGCGATCTGTACATGCATACTCCGTGTTAAAGTATTTTCAAATTACAGGCCTAAAACATGCTCAAAATCGATGTTTTAGGTGCCCAAAAGTCGATATGTGCATGCATCTTCAGTACACGTTTATATCTCAAATTCAGGCTCAAAACACCCGAAAATTCTATATTTAGGGGTCCCAGAAGCGATCTGTACATGCCTACTCCGTTTTAGAGTATTTTCATAATACAGGCCAAAATCATACTGAAAATCGATCTTTTAGGTGCCCAAAAGTTGATATGTGCATGCATCTTCTGTACCCGTTTATATCTCAAATTCTGGCCCTAAACACCCCAAAATTCGATATTTTTTGGTCCCAGAAGCGATCTGTACATGCCTACTCAGTGCTAGAATGTTTTCAAAATATAGGCTCAAAACATGCTAAAAATCGATATTTTAGGTGCCCAAAAGTCGATATGTGCATGCATCTTCTGTACTCGTTTATATCTCAAATTCTGGCCCTAATCACCAGAAAATTCGATATTTTGGGGTCCCAGAAGCGATCTGTACATGCCTACTCAGTGCTAGAATGTTTTCAAAATATAGGCTCAAAACATGCTCAAAATCGAAATTTTAGGTGCCCAAAAGTCGATATGTGCATGCATCTTCGGTACGCGTTTATATCTCAAATTCAGGCTCAAAACACCCGAAAATTCAATATTATGGGGTCCTAGAAGCAATCTGTACATGCCTACTCAGTGCTAGAATATTTTCAAAATATAGGCTCAAAATATGCTAAAAATCGCTATTTTAGGTGCGTAAAGGCGATATCTCAAATTCAGGCCCAAAACACCCGAAAATTCGATATTATGGGGTCCCAGAAGCAATCTGTACATGCCTACTCCGTGTTAGAGTATTTACAAAATAAAGGCCCAAAACATGCTCAAAATCGATGTTTTAGGTGCCCAAAAGTCGATATGTGCATGCATCTTCAGTACCCGTTTATATCTCAAATTCAGGCTCAAAACACCCGAAAATTCGATATTTTGGGGTCCCAGAAGCGATCTGTACATGCCTACTCCGTGTTAGAGTATTTTCAAAATACATGCCCAAAACATGCTGAAAATCGATACTTTAGATGCCCAAAGTCAATATGTGCATGTATCTTCTGTACCCGTTTATACCTCAAATTCAGGCTCAAAACACCCGAAAATTCAATATGTTGGGGTCCAAGAAGCAATCTGCACATGCCTACTCAGAGCTAAAATATTTACAAAATATAGGTTAAAAACATGCTAAAATTCGATCTTTTAAGTGCCAAAAAGTCGATATCTCAAATTCAGTCCCAAAACACCCGAAAATTCGATATTTAGGGGTCCCAGAAGCGATCTTTACATGCCTACTCCGTGTTAGAGTATTTTCAAAATACAGGCCAAAAACATACTGAAAATCGATATTTTAGGAGCCCAAAAGTCGATATGTGCATGCATTTTCTGTACATGTTTCTATCTCAAATTCTGGCCCTAAAAACCCTAAAATTCAATATTTTGTGGTCCCAGAAGCAATCTGTACATGCCTACTCAGTGCTAGAATATTTTCAAATTATTGGCTAAAAACATGCTAAAAATCGATATTTTAGGTGCCAAAAAGTCGATATCTCAAATTAAGGCCCGAAACACCCGGAAATTCGATATTTAGGGGTCCCAGAAGAGCTCTGTACATGCCTACTCCGTGTTAGAGTATTTTCAAAATACAGGCCAAAATACATACTGAAAATCGATCTTTTAGGAGCCCAAAAGTCGATATGTGTATGCATTTTCTGTACATGTTTCTATCTCAATTTCTGGCCCTAAACACCCTAAAATTCAATATTTTGGGGTCCCAGAAGCAATCTGTACATGCCTACTCAGTGCTAGAATATTTTCAAAATATTGGCTAAAAACATGATAAAAATCGATATTTTAGGTGCCAAAAAGTCGATATCTCAAATTAAGGCCCAAAACACCCGGAAATTTGATATTTAGGGGTCCCAGAAGCGATCTGTACATGCCTACTCCGTGTTAGAGTATTTTCAAAATACAGGCTAAAAATATACTGAAAATCGATCTTTTAGGTGCCCAAAAGTCGATATGTGCATATATCTTCTGTACCCGTTTATATCTCAAATTCTGGCCCTAAACACCCGAAAATTCGATATTTTTGGGTCCCAGAAGCGATCTGTACATGCCTAGTCGGTGCTAGAATGTTTTCAAAATATAGGCTCAAAACATGCTCAAAATCGATATTTTAGGTGCCCAAAAGTCGATATGTGCATGCATCTTCTCTACTCGTTTATATCTCAAATTCAAGCTCAAAACACCCGAAAATTCGATATTTTGTGGTCCCAGAAGCAATCTGTACATGCCTACTTAGTGCTAGAATATTTTCAAAATAAAGGCTCAAAACATGCTAAAAATCGATATTTTAGGTGCGTAAAGGCGATATCTCAAATTCAGGCCCAAAACACCCGAAAATTAGATATTTTAGGGTCCTAGAAGCGATCTGTACATGCCTACTCCGTGTTAGAGTATTTTCAAAATACAGGCCCAAAACATGCTCAAAATCGATGTTTTAGGTGCCCAAAAGTCGATATGTGCATGCATCTTCAGTACCTGTTTATATCTCAAATTTAGGCTCAAAACACCCGAAACTTCGATATTTTAGGGTCCCAGAAGCGATCTGTACATGCCTACTCCGTGTTAGAGTATTTTCAGAATACAGGCCAAAAACATACTAAAATCGATCTTTTAGGTGCCCAAAAGTCGATATGTGCATGCATTTTCTGTACCCGTTTATATCTCAAATTCTGGCCCTACACACCCGAAAATTCGATTTTTTGGGTCCCAGAAGCGATCTGTACATGACTACTCGGTGCTAGAATGTTTTCAAAATATAAGCTCATAACATGCTCAAAATCGATATTTTAGGTGCCCAAAAGTCGATATGTGCATGCATCTTTTGTACTCGTTTAGATCTCAAATTCAAGCTCAAAACACCCAAAAATTCGATATTTTGGGGTCCCAGAAGCGATCTGTACATGCCTACTCAGTGCTAGAATATTTTCAAAAAAAAGGCTCAAAACATGCCAAAAATCGATATTTTAGGTGCGTAAAGGCGATATCTCAAATTCAGGCCCAAAACACCCGAAAATTCGATATTTTGGGGTCCCAGAAGCGATCTGTACATGCCTACTCCGTGTTAGAGTATTTTCAAAATACAGGCCAAAAACATACTGAAAATCGATCTTTTAGGTTCCGAAAAGTCGATATGTGCATGCATCTTCAGTACCCGTTTATATCTCAAATTCAGGCTCAAAACACCCGAAAATTCGATATTTTCTGGTCCCAGAAGCGATCTGTACATGCCTACTCCGTGTTAGAGTATTTTCAAAATACATGCCCAAAACATGCTGAAAATCGATATTTTAGATGCCCAAAGTCAATATGTGCAGGTATCTTCTGTACCCGTTTATATCTCAAATTCTGGCCCTAAACACCCGAAAATTCGATATTTTTTGGTCCCAGAAGCAATCTGTACATGCCTACTCAGTGCTAGAATATTATCAAAATATAGGCTAAAAACATGCTAAAAATCGATATTTTAGGTGCCAAAAAGTCGATATCTCAAATTCAGTCTCAAAAAACCCGAAAATTAGATATTTAGGGGTTCCAGAAGGGATCTGTACATGCCTACTCCGTGTTAGAGTATTTTTTTTTAAATAAAGGCCAAAAACATGCTCAAAATCGATGTTTTAGGTGCCCAAAAGTCGATATGTGCATGCATCTTCAGTACCCGTTCATATCTCAAATTCAGGCTCAAAACACCCGAAAATTCTATATTTACGGGTCCTAGAAGCGATCTGTACATGCCTACTCCGTGTGAGAGTATTTTCAAAATACAGGCCAAAAACATACTGAAAATCGATCTGTTAGGTGCCCAAAAGTCGATATGTGCATGCATCTTCTGTACCCGTTTATATCTCAAATTCTGGCCCTAAACACCCGAAAATTCGATATTTTTTGGTCCCAGAAGCGATCTGTACATGCCTACTCAGTGCTAGAATGTTTTTAAAATATAGGCTCAAAACATGCTCAAAATCGAAATTTTAGGTGCCCAAAAGTCGATATGTGCATGCATCTTCAGTACCCGTTTATATCTCAAATTCAGGCTCAAAACACCCGAAAATTTGATATTTTGGGGTCCCAGAAGCAATCTGTACATGCCTAGTCGGTTCTAGAATATTTTCAAAATATAGGCTCAAAACATGCTAAAAATCGATATTTTAGGTGCGTAAAGGCGATATCTCAAATTCAGGCCCAAAACACCCGAAAATTCGATATTTTGGGGTCCCAGAAGCGATCTGTACATGCCTACTCCGTGTTAGAGTATTTTCAAAATAAAGGCCCAAAACATGCTCAAAATCGATCTTTTAGGAGCCCAAAAGTCGATATGTGCATGCATTTTCTGTACATGTTTCTATCTCAAATTCTGGCCCTAAACACCCTAAAATTCAATATTTTGGGGTCCCAGAAGCAATCTGTACATGCCTACTCAGTGCTAGAATATTTTCAAAATATTGGCTAAAAACATGCTAAAAATAGATATTTTAGGTGCAAAAAAGTTGATATCTCAAATTAAGGCCCAAAACACCCGGAAATTCTATATTTAGGGGTCCCAGAAGCGATCTGTACATGCCTACTCCGTGTTACAGTATTTTCAAAATACAGGCTAAAAATATACTGAAAATCGATCTTTTAGGTGCCCAAAAGTCGATATGTGCATGCATCTTCTGTACCCGTTTATATCTCAAATTCTGGCCCTAAACACCCGAAAATTCGATATTTTTGGGTCCCAGAAGCGATCTGTACATGCCTAGTCGGTTCTAGAATGTTTTCAAAATATAGGCTCAAAACATGCTCAAAATCGATATTTTAGGTGCCCAAAATTCGATATGTGGATGCATCTTCTGTACTCGTTTATATCTCAAATTCAAGCTCAAAACACCCGAAAATTCGATATTTTGGGGTCCCAGAAGCGATCTGTACATGCCTACTCAGTGCTAGAATATTTTCAAAATAAAGGCTCAAAACATGCTAAAAATCGATATTTTAGGTGCGTAAAGGCGATATCTCAAATTCAGGCCCAAAACACCCGAAAATTCGATATTTTGGGGTCCTAGAAGCGATCTGTACATGCCTACTCCGTGTTAGAGTATTTTCAAAATACAGGCCCAAAACATGCTCAAAATCGATGTTTTAGGTGCCCAAAAGTCGATATGTGCATGTATCTTCTGTAACCGTTTATATCTCAAATTCAGGCTCAAAACACCCGAAAATTCAATATGTTGGGGTCCCAGAAGCAATCTGTAGATGCCTACTTCTTGTTAGAGTATTTTCAAAATACATGCCCAAAACATGCTGAAAATCGATATTTTAGATGCCCAAAGTCAATATGTGCATGTATCTTCTGTACCCGTTTATACCTCAAATTCAGGCTCAAAACACCCGAAAATTCAATATGTTGGGGTCCCAGAAGCAATCTGTACATGCCTACTCAGTGCTAAAATATTTTCAAAATATAGGTTAAAAACATGCTAAAAATCGATCTTTTAAGTGCCAAAAAGTCGATATCTCAAATTCAGTCCCAAAACACCCGAAAATTCGATATTTTGGGGTCCTAGAAGCGATCTGTACATGCCTACTCCGTGTAAGTGTATTTTCAAAATACAGGCCCAAAACATGCTCAAAATCGATGTTTTAGGTGCCCAAAAGTCGATATGTGCATGCATCTTCAGTACCTGTTTATATCTCAAATTCAGGCTCAAAACACCCGAAAATTCGATATTTTAGGGTCCCAGAAGCGATCTGTACATGCCTACTCCGTGTTAGAGTATTTTCAGAATACAGGCCAAAAACATACTGAAATCGATCTTTTAGGTGCCCAAAAGTCGATATGTGCATGCATTTTCTGTACATGTTTCTATCTCAAATTCTGGCCCTAAACACCCTAAAATTCAATATTTTGGGGTCCCAGAAGCAATCTGTACATGCCTACTCAGTGCTAGAATATTTTCAAAATATTGGCTAAAAACATGCTAAAAATCGATATTTTAGATGCCAAAAAGTCGATATCTCAAATTAAGGCCCAAAACACCCGGAAATTCGATATCTAGGGGTCCCAGAAGCGATCTGTACATGCCTACTCCGTGTTAGAGTATTTTCAAAATACAGGCCAAAAACATACTGAAAATCGATCTTTTAGGTGCCCAAAAGTCGATATGTGCATGCATTTTCTGTACATGTTTCTAACTCAAATTCTGGCCCTAAACACCCTAAAATTCAATATTTTGGGGTCCCAGAAGCAATCTGTACATGCCTACTCAGTGCTAGAATATTTTCAAAATATTGGATAAAAACATGCTAAAAATCGATATTTTAAGTGCCAAAAAGTCGATATCTCAAATTAAGGCCCAAAACACCCGGAAATTCTATATTTAGGGGTCCCAGAAGCGATCTGTACATGCCTACTCCGTGTTAGAGTATTTTCAAAATACAGGCTAAAAATATACTGAAAATCGATCTTTTTGGTGCCCAAAAGTCGATATGTGCATGCATCTTCTGTACCCGTTTATATCTCAAATTCTGGCCCTAAACACCCGAAAATTCGATATTTTTGGGTCCCAGAAGCGATCTGTACATGCCTACTCAGTGCTAGAATGTTTTCAAAATATAGGCTCAAAACATGCTCAAAATCGATATTTTTGGTGCCCAAAAGTCGATATGTGCATGCATCTTCCGTAATCGTTTATATCTCAAATTCAAGCTCAAAACACCCGAAAATTCGATATTTTGGGGTCCCAGAAGCGATCTATACATGCCTACTCAGAGCTAGAATATTTTCAAAATAAAGGCTCAAAACATGTTAAAAATCGATATTTTAGGTGCGTGCAGGCGATATCTCAAATTCAGGCCCTAAACACCCGAAAATTCGATATTTTGGGGTCCCAGAGGCGATCTGTACATGCCTACTCCGTGTTAGAGTATTTTCAAAATACAGGCCCAAAACTGGCTCAAAATCGATGTTTTAGGTGCCCAAAAGTCGATATGTGCATGCATCTTCAGTACCCGTTTATATCTCAAATTCAGGCTCAAAAACACCCGAAAATTCGATATTTTGGGGTCCCAGAAGCGATCTGTACATGCCTACTCCGTGTTAGAGTATTTTCAAAATACATGCCCAAAACATGCTGAAAATCGATATTTTAGATGCCCAAAGTCAATATGTGCATGTATCTTCTGTACCCGTTTATATCTCAAATTCAGGCTCAAAACACCCGAAAATTCAATATTTTGGGGTCCCAGAAGCAATCTGTACATGCCTACTCAGTGCTAGAATATTATCAAAATATAGGCTAAAAACATGCTAAAAATCGATATTTTAGGTGCCAAAAAGTCGATATCTCAAATTCAGTCCCAAAACACCCGAAAATTCGATATTTAGGGGTTCCAGAAGGGATCTGTACATGCCTACTCCGTGTTAGAGTATTTTGATTTAAATACAGGCCAAAAACATGCTCAAAATCGATGTTTTAGGTGCCCAAAAGTCGATATGTGCATGCATCTTCAGTACCCGTTTATATCTCAAATTTAGGCTTAAAACACCTGAAAATTCTATATTTAGGGGTCCCAGAAGCGATCTGTACATGCCTACTCCGTGTTAGAGTATTTTCAAAATACAGGCCAAAAACATACTGAAAATCGATCTTTTAGGTGCCCAAAAGTCGATATGTGCATGCATTTTCTGTACATGTTTCTAACTCAAATTCTGGCCCTAAACACCCGAAAATTCAATATTTTGGGGTCCCAGAAGCAATCTGCACATGCCTACTCAGTGCTAGAATATTTTCAAAATATTGGATAAAAACATGCTAAAAATCGATATTTTAGGTGCCAAAAAGTCGATATCTCAAATTAAGGCCCAAAACACCCGGAAATTCTATATTTAGGGGTCCCAGAAGCGATCTGTACATGCCTACTCCGTGTTAGAGTATTTTCAAAATACAGGCTAAAAATATACTGAAATTCGATCTTTTAGGTGCCCAAAAGTCGATATGTGCATGCATCTTCTGTACCCGTTTATATCTCAAATTCTGGCCCTAAACACACGAAAATTCGATATTTTTGGGTCCCAGAAGCGATCTGTACATGCCTACTCAGTGCTACAATGTTTTCAAAATATAGGCTCAAAACATGCTCAAAATCGATATTTTTGGTGCCCAAAAGTCGATATGTGCATGCATCTTCCGTACTCGTTTATATCTCAAATTCAAGCTCAAAACACCCGAAAATTCGATATTTTGGGGTCCCAGAAGCGATCTATACATGCCTACTCAGAGCTAGAATATTTTCAAAATAAAGGCTCAAAACATGCTAAAAATCGATATTTTAGGTGCGTGCAGGCGATATCTCAAATTCAGGCCCAAAACACCCGAAAATTCGATATTTTGGGGTCCTAGAAGCGATCTGTACATGCCTACTCCGTTTTAGAGTATTTTCAAAATACAGGCCCAAAACATGCTCAAAATCGATGTTTTAGGTGCCCAAAAGTCGATATGTGCATGCATCTTCAGTACCTGTTTATATCTCAAATTCAGGCTAAAAACACCCGAAAGTTCGATATTTTGGGGTCCCAGAAGCGATCCGTACATGCCTACTCCGTGTTAGAGTATTTTCAAAATACGGGCCCAAAACATGCTGAAAATCGATATTTTAGATGCCCAAAGTCAATATGTGCATGTATCTTCTGTACCCGTTTATATCTCAAATTCAGGCTCAAAACACCCGAAAATTCAATATTTTGGGGTCCCAGAAGCGATCTGTACATGCCTACTACGTGCTAGAATATTTTCAAAATAAAGGCTCAAAACATGCTAAAAATCGATATTTTAGGTGCGTGCAGGCGATATCTCAAATTCAGGCCCAAAACACCCGAAAATTCGATATTTTGGGGTCTTAGAAGCGATCTGTACATGCCTACTCCGTGTTAGAGTATTTTCAAAATACAGGCCCAAAACATGCTCAAAATCGATGTTTTAGGTGCCCAAAAGTAGATATGTGCATGCATCTTCAGTACCTGTTTATATCTCAAATTCAGGCTAAAAACACCCGAAAATTCGATATTTTGGGGTCCCAGAAGCGATCTATACATGCCTACTCAGAGCTAGAATATTTTCAAAATAAAGGCTCAAAACATGCTAAAAATCGATATTTTAGGTGCGTGCAGGCGATATCTCAAATTCAGGCCCAAAACACCCGAAAATTCGATATTTTGGGGTCCTAGAAGCGATCTGTACATGCCTACTCCGTGTTAGAGTATTTTCAAAATACAGGCCCAAAACATGCTCAAAATCGATGTTTTAGGTGCCCAAAAGTCGATATGTGCATGCATCTTCAGTACCTGTTTATATCTCAAATTCAGGCTAAAAACACCCGAAAGTTCGATATTTTGGGGTCCCAGAAGCGATCCGTACATGCCTACTCCGTGTTAGAGTATTTTCATAATACGGGCCCAAAACATGCTGAAAATCGATATTTTAGATGCCCAAAGTCAATATGTGCATGTATCTTCTGTACCCGTTTATATCTCAAATTCAGGCTCAAAACACCCGAAAATTCAATATTTTGGGGTCCCAGAAGCGATCTGTACATGCCTACTCAGTGCTAGAATATTTTCAAAATATAGGCTAAAAACATGCTAAAAATCGATCTTTTAGGTGCCAAAAAGTCGATATCTCAAATTCAGTCCCAAAACACTCGAAAATTTGATATTTAGGGGTCCCAGAAGGGATCTGTACATGCCTACTACGTGCTAGAATATTTTCAAAATAAAGGCTCAAAACATGCTAAAAATCGATATTTTAGGTGCGTGCAGGCGATATCTCAAATTCAGGCCCAAAACACCCGAAAATTCGATATTTTGGGGTCCTAGAAGCGATCTGTACATGCCTACTCCGTGTTAGAGTATTTTCAAAATACAGGCCCAAAACATGCTCAAAATCGATGTTTTAGGTGCCCAAAAGTCGATATGTGCATGCATCTTCAGTACCTGTTTATATCTCAAATTCAGGCTAAAAACACCCGAAAGTTCGATATTTTGGGGTCCCAGAAGCGATCCGTACATGCCTACTCCGTGTTAGAGTATTTTCAAAATACGGGCCCAAAACATGCTGAAAATCGATATTTTAGATGCCCAAAGTCAATATGTGCATGTATCTTCTGTACCCGTTTATATCTCAAATTCAGGCTCAAAATACCCGAAAATTCAATATTTTGGGGTCCCAGAAGCGATCTGTACATGCCTACTCAGTGCTAGAATATTTTCAAAATATAGGCTAAAAACATGCTAAAAATCGATCTTTTAGGTGCCAAAAAGTCGATATCTCAAATTCAGTCCCAAAACACTCGAAAATTTGATATTTATGGGTCCCAGAAGGGATCTGTACATGCCTACTACGTGTTAGAGTATTTTCAGAATACAGGCCAAAAACATACTGAAAATCGATCTTTTTGGTGCCCAAAAGTCGATATGTGTATGCATTTTCTGTACATGTTTCTATCTCAAATTCTGGCCCTAAACACCCTAAAATTCAATATTTTGGGGTCCCAGAAGTAATTTGTACATGCCTACTCAGTGCTAGAATATTTTCAAAATATTGGCTAAAAACATGCTAAAAATCGATATTTTAGATGCCAAAAAGTCGATATCTCAAATTAAGGCCCAAAACACCCGGAAATTCGATATTTAGGGGTCCCAGAAGCGATCTGTACATGCCTACTCCGTGTTAGAGTATTTTCAAAATACAGGCTAAAAATATACTGAAAATCGATCTTTTAGGTGCCTAAAAGTCGATATGTGCAGGCATCTTCTGTACCCGTTTATATCTCAAATTCTTGCCCTAAACACCCGAAAATTCGATTTTTTGGGTCCCAGAAGCGATCTGTACATGCCTACTCGGTGCTAGAATGTTTTCAAAATATAGGCTCAAAACATGCTCAAAATCTATATTTTAGGTGCCCAAAAGTCGATATGTGCATGCATCTTCTGTACTCGTTTATATCTCAAATTCAAGCTCAAAACACCCGAAAATTCGATATTTTGGGGTCCCTGAAGCGATCTGTATGTGCCTACTCAGTGCTAGAATATTTTCAAAATATAGGCTAAAAACATGCTAAAAATCGATCTTTTAGGTGCCCAAAAGTCGATATCTCAAATTCAGTCCCAAAACACCCGAAAATTCGATATTTAGGTGTCCCAGAAGGGATCTGTACATGCCTACTCCGTGTTAGAGTATTTTCAAAATACAGGCCAAAAACATACTGAAAATCGATCTTTTAGGTGCCCAAAAGTCGATATGTGCATGCATCTTCTGTACCCGTTTATATCTCAAATTCTAGCCCTAAACACCCGAAAATTCTATATTTTTGGGTCCCAGAAGCAATCTGTACATGCCTACTCCGTGTTAGAGTATTTTCAAAATTTAGGCCCAAAACATGCTCAAAATCGATATTTTTGGTGCCCAAAGTCAATATGTCTATGCATCTTCTATACTCGTTTATATCTCAAATTCAGGCTCAAAACACCCGAAAATTCGATATTTTGGGGTCCCAGAAGCGATCTGAACATGCCTACTCAGTGCTAGAATATTTTTAAAATATAGGCTCAAAACATGCTCAAAATCGATATTTTAAGTGCCCAAAAGTCGATATGTGCATGAATCTTCTGTACTCGTTTATATCTCAAATTCAGGCTCAAAACACCCGAAATTTCGAAATTTTGGGGTCCCAGAAGCGATCTGTACATGCCTACTCAGTGCTAGAGTATTTTCAAAATATAGGCTCAAAACATGCTAAAAATCGATATTTTAGGTGCTTAAAGGCGATATCTCAAATTCAGGACCAAAACACCCGAAAATTCGATATTATGGGGTCCCAGAAGCGATCTGTACATGCCTACTCCGTGTTAGAGTATTTACAAAATACAGGACAAAAACATGCTCAAAATCGATGTTTTAGGTGCCCAAAAGTCAGAATGTGCATGCATCTTCAGTACCCGTTTATATCTCAAATTCAGGCCAAAACACCCGAAAATTCGATTTTTTTGGGGTCCCAGAAGCGATCTGTACATGCCTACTCCGTGTTAGAGTATTTTCAAAATACAGGCCCAAAACATGCTCAAAATCGATATTTTAGATACCCAAAGTCGATATGTGCATGCATCTTCAGTACCCGTTTATATCTCAAATTCAGGCTCAAAACACCCGAAAATTCGATATTTTGGGGTCCCAGAAGCGATCTGTACATGCCTACTCCGTGTTAGAGTACTTTCAAAATACAGGCCAAAAACATACTGAAAATCGATCTTTTAGGTGCCCAAAAGTCGATATGTGCATGCATTTTCTGTACATGTTTCTAACTCAAATTCTGGCCCTAAACACCCGAAAATTCAATATTTTTGGGTCCCAGAAGCAATCTGTACTTGCCTACTCAGTGCTAGAATATTTTCAAAATATTGGATAAAAACATGCTAAAAATCGATATTTTAGGTGCCAAAAAGTCGATATCTCAAATTAAGGCCCAAAACACCCGGAAATTCGATATTTAGGGGTTCCAGAAGCGATCTGTACATGCCTACTCCGTGTTAGAGTATTTTCAAAATACAGGCTAAAAATATACTGAAAATCGATCTTTTAGGTGCATAAAAGTCGATATGTGCATGCATCTTCTGTACCCGTTTATATCTCAAATTCTGGCCCTAAACATCCGAAAATTCGATATTTTTGGGTCCCAGAAGCGATCTGTACATGCCTACTCAGTGCTAGAATGTTTTCAAAATATAGGCTCAAAACATGCTCAAAATCGATATTTTAGGTGCCCAAAAATCGATATGTGCATGCATCTTCCGTACTCGTTTATATCTCAAATTCAAGCTCAAAACACCCGAAAATTCGATATTTTGGGGTCCCAGAAGCGATCTATACATGCCTACTCAGAGCTAGAATATTTTCAAAATAAAGGCTCAAAACATGCTAAAAATCGATATTTTAGGTGCGTAAAGGCGATATCTCAAATTCAGGCCCAAAACACCCGAAAATTCGATATTTTGGGGTCCTAGAAGCGATCTGTACATGCCTACTCCGTGTTAGAGTATTTTTAAAATACAATCCCAAAACATGCTCAAAATCGATGTTTTAGGTGCCCAAAAGTCGATATGTGCATGCATCTTCAGTACCTGTTTATATCTCAAATTCAGACTCAAAACACCCGAAAATTCGATATTTTGGGGTCCCAGAAGTGATCCGTACATGCCTACTCCGTGTTAGAGTATTTTCAAAATACGGGCCCAAAACATGCTGAAAATCGATATTTTAGATGCCCAAAGTCAATATGTGCATGTATCTTCTGTACCCTTTTATATCTCAAATTCAGGCGCAAAACACCCGAAAATTCAATATTTTGGGGTCCCAGAAGCGATCTGTACATGCCTACTCAGTGCTAGAATATTTTCAAAATATAGGCTAAAAACATGCTAAAAATCGATCTTTTAGGTGCCGAAGAGTCGATATCTCAAATTCAGTCCCAAAACACCCGAAAATTTGATATTTATGGGTCCCTGAAGGGATCTGTACATGCCTACTCCGTGTTAGAGTATTTTCAGAATACAGGCCAAAAACATACTGAAAATCGATCTTTTAGGTGCCCAAAAGTCGATATGTGTATGCATTTTCTGTACATGTTTCTATCTCAAATTCTGGCCCTAAACACCCTAAAATTCAATATTTTGGGGTCCCGGAAGCGATCTGTACATGCCTACTCAGTGCTAGAATGTTTTCAAAATATAGGCTCAAAACATGCTCAAAATCGATATTTTAGGTGCCCAAAAGTCGATATGTACATGCATCTTCTGTACCCGTATATCTCAAATTCTGGCCCTAAACACCCGAAAATTCGATATTTTGGGGTCCCAGAAGCGATCTGTACATGCCTACTCAGTGCTAGAATGTTTTCAAAATATACGGTCAAAACATGCTAAAAATCGATATTTTAGGTGCTTAAAGGCGATATCTCAAATTCAGACCCCAAAACACCCGAAAATTCGATATTTTGGGGTCCCAGCAGCGATCTGTACATGCCTACTCCGTGTTAGAGTATTTTCAAAATACAGGCTAAAAACATACTGAAAATCGATCTTTTAGGTGCCCAAAAGTCGATATGTGCATGCATCTTCTGTACCCGTTTATATCTCAAATTCTGGCCCTAAACATCCGAAAATTCGATATTTTTGGGTCCCAGAAGCGATCTGTACATGCCTACTCAGTGCTAGAATGTTTTCAAAATATAGGCTCAAAACATGCTCAAAATCGATATTTTAGGTGCCCAAAAATCGATATGTGCATGCATCTTCCGTACTCGTTTATATCTCAAATTCAAGCTCAAAACACCCGAAAATTCGATATTTTGGGGTCCCAGAAGCGATCTATACATGCCTACTCAGAGCTAGAATATTTTCAAAATAAAGGCTCAAAACATGCTAAAAATCGATATTTTAGGTGCGTAAAGGCGATATCTCAAATTCAGGCCCAAAACACCCGAAAATTCGATATTTTGGGGTCCTAGAAGCGATCTGTACATGCCTACTCCGTGTTAGAGTATTTTTAAAATACAATCCCAAAACATGCTCAAAATCGATGTTTTAGGTGCCCAAAAGTCGATATGTGCATGCATCTTCAGTACCTGTTTATATCTCAAATTCAGACTCAAAACACCCGAAAATTCTATATTTTGGGGTCCCAGAAGTGATCCGTACATGCCTACTCCGTGTTAGAGTATTTTCAAAATACGGGCCCAAAACATGCTGAAAATCGATATTTTAGATGCCCAAAGTCAATATGTGCATGTATCTTCTGTACCCTTTGATATCTCAAATTCTGGCCCTAAACACCCGAAAATTCGATATTTTGGGGTCCCAGAAGCGATCTGTACATGCCTACTCAGTGCTAGAATGTTTTCAAAATATACGGTCAAAACATGCTAAAAATCGATATTTTAGGTGCTTAAAGGCGATATCTCAAATTCAGACCCCAAAACACCCGAAAATTCGATATTTTGGGGTCCCAGCAGCGATCTGTACATGCCTACTCCGTGTTAGAGTATTTTCAAAATACAGGCTAAAAACATACTGAAAATCGATCTTTTAGGTGCCCAAAAGTCGATATGTGCATGCATCTTCTGTACCCGTTTATATCTCATATTCTGGCCCTAAACACCCGAAAATTCGATATTTTTTGGTCCCAGAAGCGATCTGTACATGCCTACTCAGTGCTAGAATGTTTTCAAAATATAGGCTCAAAACATGCTCAAAATCGATATTTTAGGTGCCCAAAAGTCGATATGTACATGCATCTTCTGTACCCGTATATCTCAAATTCTGGCCCTAAACACCCGAAAATTCGATATTTTGGGGTCCCAGAAGCGATCTGTACATGCCTACTCAGTGCTAGAATGTTTTCAAAATATAGGCTCAAAACATGCTCAAAATCGAAATTTTAGGTGCCCAAAAGTCGATATGTGCATGCATCTTCGGTACCCGTTTCTATCTCAAATTCAGGCTCAAAACACCCGAAAATTCAATATTTTTTGGTCCCGGAAGCAATCTGTACATGCCTACTCAGTGCTAGAATATTTTCAAAATATAGGCTCAAAACATGCTAAAAATCGATATTTTAAGTGCCAAAAAGTCGATATCTCAAATTCAGTCGCAAAACACCCGAAAATTCGTTATTTAGGGGTCCCAGAAGCGATCTGTACATGCCTACTCCGTGTTAGAGTATTTTCAGAATACAGTCCAAAAACATACTGAAAATTGATCTTTTAGGTGCCCAAAAGTCAATATGTGCATGCATTTTCTGTACATGTTTCTATCTCAAATTCAGGCTCAAAACACCCGAAAATTCGATATTTAGGGGTCCCAAAAGCGATTTGTACATGCCAACTCAGTGCTAGAATATTTTCAAAATATAGGCTCAAAACATGCTAAAAATCGATATTTTAGGTGCGTAAAGGCGATATCTCAAATTCAGGCCCAAAACACCCGAAACTTCGATATTTAGGGGTCCCAGAAGCGATCTGTACATGCCTACTCCGTGTTCGAGTATTTTCAAAATTCAGGCCCAAAACATGCTCAAAATCGATATTTTAGGTGCCCAAAAGTCGATATGTGCATGCATCTTCTGTACTCGTTTATAGCTCAAATTCTGGCTAAAAACACCCGAAATTTCGATATTTTGGGGTCCCAGAAGCGATCTGTACCTGCATACTCAGTGCTAGAATATTTTCAAAATATAGGCTCAAAACATGTTAAAAATCGATATTTTAGGTGCATAAAGACGATATCTTAAATTCAGGCCCAAAACACCCGAAAATTCGATATTTTGGGGTCCCAGAAGCGATCTGTACATGCATACTCCGTGTTAGAGTATTTTCAAAATTCAGGACCAAAACATGCTGAAAATCGATATTTTTGAGGCCCAAAGTCAATATGTGTATGCATCTTCTATACTCGTTTATATCTCAAATTCAGGCTCAAAACACCCGAAAATTCGATATTTTGGGGTCCCAAAAGCGATCTCTACATGCCTACTCAGTGCTAGAATGTTTTCAAAATATTGGCTCAAAACATGCTCAAAATCGATATTTTAGGTGCCAAAAAGTCGATATCTCAAATTAAGGCCCAAAACACCCGGAAATTCTATATTTAGGGGTCCCAGAAGCGATCTGTACATGCCTACTCCGTGTTAGAGTATTTTCAAAATACAGGCCCAAAACATGCTCAATATCGATGTTTTAGGTGCCCAAAAGTCGATATGTGCATGCATCTTCAGTATCCGTTTATATCTCAATTTCAGGCTAAAAACACACAAAAATTCGATATTTTGGGGTCCCTGAAGCGATCTGTACATGCCTACTCAGTGTTAGAGTATTTTCAAAATACATGCCCAAAACATGATGAAAATCGATATTTTAGATGCCCAAAGTCAATATGTGCATGTATCTTCTGTACCCGTTTATATCTCAAATTCTGGCTCAAAACACCCGAAAATTCAATATTTCGGGGTCTCAGAAGCAATCTGTACATGCCTACTCAGTGCTAGAATATTTTCAAAATATAGGCTAAAAACATGCTAAAAATCGATCTTTTAAGTGCCAAAAAGTCGATATCTCAAATTCAGGCCCAAAACACCCGAAATTTCGATATTTAGGGGTCCTAGAAGCGATCTGTACATGTCTACTCCATTTTAGAGTATTTTCAAAATACTGGCCAAAAAGGTACTGAAAATCGATCTTTTAGGAGCCCAAAAGTCGATATGTGCATGCATTTTCTGTACATGTTTCTATCTCAAATTCTGGCCCTAAACACCCTAAAATTCAATATTTTGGGGTCCCAGAAGCAATCTGTACGCCTACTCAGTGCTAGAATATTTTCAAAATATTGGCTAAAAACATGCTAAAAACCGATATTTTAGGTGCCAAAAAGTCGATATCTCAAATTAAGGCCAAAAACACCCGGAAATTTTATATTTAGGGGTCCCAGAAGCGATCAGTACATGCCTACTCCGTGTTAGAGTATTTTCAAAATACAGACTAAAAATATACTGAAAATCGATCTTTTAGGTGCCCAAAAGTCGATTTGTGCATGCATCTTCTGTACCCGTTTATATCTCAAATTCTGGCCCTAAACACCCGAAAATTCGATATTTTTTGGTCCCAGAAGCGATCTGTACATGCCTACTCAGTGCTAGAATGTTTTCAAAATAAAGGCTCAAAACATGCTCAAAATCGATATTTTAGGTGCCCAAAAGTCGATATGTGCATGCATCTTCTGTAATCGTTTATATCTCAAATTCTGGCTCAAAACACCCGAAAATTCGATATTTTGGGGTACCAGAAGCGATCTGTACATGCCTACTCAGTGCTAGAATATTTTCAAAATATAGGCTCAAAACATGTTAAAAATCGATATTTTAGGTGCGTAAAGGCGATATCTTAAATTCAGTCCCAAAATACCCGAAAATTCGATATTTAGGGGTCCCAGAAGCGATCTGAACATGCCTACTCCGTGTTAGAGTATTTTCAAAATTCAGGCCCAAAACATGCTGAAAATCGATATTTTTGGGGCCCAAAGTCAATATGTGTATGCATCTTCTATACTCGTTTATATCTCAAATTCAGCCTCAAAACTCCCAAAAATTCGATATTTTGGGGTCCCAGAAGCGATCTGTACATGCCTACTCAGTGCTAGAATATTTTCAAAATATAGGCTCAAAACATGCTAAAAATCGATATTTTAGGTGCGTAAAGGCGATATCTCAAATTCAGGCCCAAAACACCCGAAAATTCGATATTATGGGGTCCCAGAAGCGATCTGTACATGTCTACTCCATGTTAGAGTATTTACAAATTACAGGCCAAAAACATGCTCAAAATCGATGTTTTAGGTGCCCAAAAGTCGATATGTGTATGCATCTTCAATACCCGTTTATATCTCAAATTCAGGCCAAAACACCCGAAAATTCGATATTTTGGGCTACCAGAAGCGATCTGTACATGCCTACTCCGTGTTAGAGTATTTTCAAAATACATGCCCAAAACATGCTCAAAATCGATATTTTAGATACCCAAATTCAATATATGCATGTATCTTCTGTACCCGTTTATATCTCAAATTCAGGCTCAAAACACCCGAAAATTCGATATTTAGGGGTCCCAAAAGAGATCTGTAAATGCCAACTCAGTGCTAGAATATTTTCAAAATATAGGGTCAAAACATGCTAAAAATCAATATTTTAGGTGCGAAAAGGCGATATCTCAAATTCAGGCCCAAAACACCCGAAAATTCGATATTTTGGGGTCCCAGAAGCGATCTGTACATGCCTACTCCGTGTTAGAGTATTTTCAAAATACAGGCCCAAAACAGGCTCAAAATCGAAGTTTTAGGTGCCCAAAAGTCAATATGTGCATCCATCTTCAGTACCCGTTTATATCTCAAATTCAGGCTCAAAACACCCGAAAATTCGATATTTTGGGGTCCCAGAAGCGATGTGTACATGCCTACTCCGTGTTAGAGTATTTTCAAAATTCAGGCCCAAAACATGCTGAAAATCGATATTTTAGATGCCCAAAGTCAATATGTGCATGTATCTTCTGTACCCGTTTATATCTCAAATTCAGGCTCAAAACACCCGAAAATTCGATATTTTGGGGTCCCAGAAGCAATCTCTACATGCCTACTCAGTGCTAGAACATTTTCAAAATATAGGCTCAAAACATGCTAAAAATCGATATTTTAGGTGCGTAAAGGCGATATCTCAAATTCAGGCCCAAAACACCCGAAATTTCGATATTTAGGGGTCCCAGAAGCGATCTGTACATGCCTACTCCGTGTTAGAGTATTTTCAAAATACAGGCCAAAAACATACTAAAAATCGATCTTTTAGGTGCCCAAAAGTCGATATGTGCATGCATCTTCTGTACCCGTTTATATCTCAAATTCTGGCCCTAAACACCCGAAAATTCGATATTTTGGGGTCCCAGAAGCGATCTGTACATGCCTACTCCGTGTTCTTGTATTTTCAAAATTCAGGCCCAAAACATGCTCAAAATCGATATTTTAGGTGCCCAAAAGTCGATATGTGCATGCATCTTCTGTACTCGTTTATAGCTCAAATTCAGGCTAAAAACACCCGAAATTTCGATATTTTGGGGTCCCAGAAGCGATCTGTACATGCATACTCAGTGCTAGAATATTTTCAAAATATAGGCTCAAAACATGTTAAAAATCGATATTTTAGGTGCGTAAAGGCGATATCTTAAATTCAGGCCAGAAACACCCGAAAATTCGATATTTTGGGGTCCCAGAAGCGATCTGTACATGCATACTCCGTGTTAGAGTATTTTCAAAATTCAGGACCAAAACATGCTTAAAATCGATATTTTTGAGGCCCAAAGTCAATATGTGTATGCATCTTCTATACTCGTTTATATCTCAAATTCAGGCTCAAAACACCAGAAAATTCGATATTTTGGGGTCCCAAAAGCGATCTCTACATGCCTACTCAGTGCTAGAATGTTTTCAAAATATAGGCTCAAAACATGCTCAAAATCGATATTTTAGGTGCCAAAAAGTCGATATCTCAAATTAAGGCCCAAAACACCCGGAAATTCTATATTTAGGGGTCCCAGAAGCGATCTGTACATGCCTACTCCGTGTTAGAGTATTTTCAAAATACAGACTAAAAATATACTGAAAATCGATCTTTTAGGTGCCCAAAAGTCGATATGTGCATGTATCTTCTGTACCCGTTTATATCTCAAATTCTGGCCCTAAACACCCGAAAATTCGATATTTTTGGGTCCCAGAAGCGATCTGTACATGCCTACTCGGTGCTAGAATGTTTTCAAAATATAGGCCCAAAACATGCTCAAAATCGATATTTTTGGTGCCCAAAGTCAATATGTCTATGCATCTTCTATACTCGTTTATATCTCAAATTCAGGCTCAAAACACCCGAAATTACGATATTTTGGGGTCCCAGAAGCGATCTGAACATGCCTACTCAGTGCTAGAATGTTTTCAAAATATAGGCTCGAAACATGCTCAAAATCGATATTTTAGGTGCCCAAAAGTCGATATGTGCATGCATCTTCGGTACTCGTTTATATCTCAAATTCAGGCTCAAAACACACGAAAATTCGATATTTTGGGGTCCCAGAAGCGATCTGTACATGCCTACTCAGTGCTAAAATATTTTCAAAATATAGGCTCAAAACATGCTAAAATCGATATTTTTAGGTGCGTAAAGGCGATATCTCAAATTCAGGCCCAAAACACCCGAAAATTCGATATTATGGGGTCCCAGAAGCGATCTGTACATGCCTACTCCGTGTTAGAGTATTTACAAAATACAGGCCAAAAACATGCTCAAAATCGATGTTTTAGGTGCCCAAAAGTCGATATGAGCATGCATCTTCAGTACCCGTTTATATTTCAAGTTCAGGCCAAAACACCCGAAAAATCGTTATTTTGGGGTCCCAGAAGCGATCTGTACATGCCTACTCCGTGTTAGAGTATTTTCAAAATACATGCCCAAAACATGCTCAAAATCGATATTTTAGATGCCCAAAGGAAATATGTGCATGTATCTTCTGTACCCGTTTATATCTCAAATTCAGGCTCAAAACACCCGAAAATTCAATATTTTGGGGTCCCAGAAGCAATCTGTACATGCCTACGCAGTGCTAGAATATTATCAAAATATAGGCCAAAAACATGCTAAAAATCGATATTTTAGGTGCCAAAAAGTCGATATCTCAAATTCAGTCCCAAAACACCCGAAAATACGATATTTAGGGGTTCCAGAAGGGATCTGTACATGCCTACTCCGTGTTAGAGTATTTTTTTTTAAATACAGGCCAAAAACATGCTCAAAATCGATGTTTTAGGTGCCCAAAAGTCGATATGTGCATGCATCTTCTGTACCAGTTTATATCTCAAATTCAGGCTCAAAACACCCGAAAATTCTATATTTAGGGGTTCCAGAAGCGATCTGTACATGCCTTCTCCGTGTTAGAGTATTTTCAAAATACAGGCCAAAAACATACTGAAAATCGATCTTTTAGGTGCCCAAAAGTCGATAAGTGCATGCATCTTCTTTACCCGTTTATATCTCAAATTCTGGCCCTAAACACCCGAAAATTCGATATTTTGGGGTCCCAGAAGCGATCTGTACATGCCTACTCCGTGTTAGAGTATTTTCAAAATAAAGGCTCAAAACATGCTCAAAATCGATATTTTAGGTGCCCAAAAGTCAATATGTGCATGCATCTTCTGTAATCGTTTATATCTCAAATTCAGGCTCAAAACACCCGAAAATTCAATATTTTGGGGTCCCAGAAGCAATCTGTACATGCCTACTCAGTGCTAGAATATTATCAAAATATAGGCCAAAAACATGCTAAAAATCGATATTTTAGGTGCCAAAAAGTCGATATCTCAAATTCAGTCCCAAAACACCCGAAAATACGATATTTAGGGGTTCCAGAAGGGATCTGTACATGCCTACTCCGTGTTAGAGTATTTTTTTTTAAATACAGGCCAAAAACATGCTCAAAATCGTTGTTTTAGGTGCCCAAAAGTCGATATGTGCATGCATCTTCTGTACCCGTTTATATCTCAAATTCAGGCTCAAAACACCCGAAAATTCTATATTTAGGGGTTCCAGAAGCGATCTGTACATGCCTTCTCCGTGTTAGAGTATTTTCAAAATACAGGCCAAAAACATACTGAAAATCGATCTTTTAGGTGCCCAAAAGTCGATAAGTGCATGCATCTTCTATACCCGTTTATATCTCAAATTCTGGCCCTAAACACCCGAAAATTCGATATTTTTTGGTCCCAGAAGCGATCTGTACATGCCTACTCAGTGCTAGAATATTTTCAAAATAAAGGCTCAAAACATGCTCAAAATCGATATTTTAGGTGCCCAAAAGTCAATATGTGCATGCATCTTCTGTAATCGTTTATATCTCAAATTCTGGCTCAAAACACCCGAAAATTCGATATTTTGGGGTCCCAGAAGCGATCTGTACATGCCTACTCAGTGCTAGAAAATTTTCAAAATATAGGCTCAAAACATGTTAAAAATCGATATTTTAGGTGCGTAAAGGCGATATATTAAATTCAGTCCCATAATACCCGAAAATTCGATATTTTGGGGTCCCAAAAGCGATCTGAACAAGCCTACTCCGTGTTAGAGTATTTTCAAAATTCAGGCCCAAAACATGCTGAAAATCGATATTTTTGGGGCCCAAAGTCAATATGTGTATGCATCTTCTATACTCGTTTATATCTCAAATTCAGGCTCAAAACACCCGAAAATTCGATATTTTGGGGTCCCAGAAGCGATCTGTACATGCCTACTCAGTGCTAGAATATTTTCAAAATATAGGCTCAAAACATGCTAAAAATCGATATTTTAGGTGCGTAAAGGCGATATCTCAAATTCAGGCCCAAAACACCCGAAAGTTCGATATTATGGGGTCCCAGAAGCGATCTGTACATGTCTACTCCGTGTTAGAGTATTTACAATATACAGGCCAAAAACATGCTCAAAATCGATGTTTTAGGTGCCCAAAAGTCGATATGTGCATGCATCTTCAGTACAAGTTTATATCTCAAATTCAGGCCAAAACACCCGAAAATTTGATATTTTGGGGTACCAGAAGCGATCTGTACATGCCTACTCCGTGTTAGAGTATTTTCAAAATACATGCCCAAAACATGCTCAAAATCGATATTTTAGATACCCAAATTCAATATATGCATGTATCTTCTGTACCCGTTTATATCTCAAATTCAGGCTCAAAACACCCGAAAATTCGATATTTAGGGGTCCCAAAAGCGATCTGTAAATGCCAACTCAGTGCTAGAATATTTTCAAAATATAGGGTCAAAACATGCAAAAAATCAATATTTTAGGTGCGTAAAGGCGATATCTCAAATTCAGGCCCAAAACACCCGAAAATTCGATATTTTGGGGTCCCAGAAGCGATCTGTACATGCCTACTCCGTGTCAGAGTATTTTCAAAATACAGGCCCAAAACAGGCTCAAAATCGAAGTTTTAGGTGCCCGAAAGTCGATATGTGCATCCATCTTCCGTACCCGTTTATATCTCAAATTCAGACTCAAAACACCCGAAAATTCGATATTTTGGGGTCCCAGAAGCGATGTGTACATGCCTACTCCGTGTTAGAGTATTTTCAAAATACATGCCCAAAACATGCTGAAAATCGATATTTTAGATGCCCAAAGTCAATATGTGCATGTATCTTCTGTACCCGTTTATATCTCAAATTCTGGCCCTAAACACCCGAAAATTCGATATTTTTTGGTCCCAGAAGCGATCTGTACATGCCTACTCAGTGCTAGAATGTTTTCAAAATAAAGGCTCAAAACATGCTCAAAATCGATATTTTAGGTGCCCAAAAGTCGATATGTGCATGCATCTTCTGTAATCGTTTATATCTCAAATTCTGGCTCAAAACACCCGAAAATTTGATATTTTGGGGTCCCAGAAGCGATCTGTACATGCCTACTCAGTGCTAGAATATTTTCAAAATATAGGCTCAAAACATGTTAAAAATCGATATTTTAGGTGCGTAAAAGCGATATCTTAAATTCAGTCCCATAATACCCGAAAATTCGATATTTTGGGATCCCAAAAGCGATCTGAACATGCCTACTCCGTGTTAGAGTATTTTCAAAATTCAGGCCCAAAACATGCTGAAAATCGATATTTTTGGGGCCCAAAGTCAATATGTGTATGCATCTTCTATACTCGTTTATATCTCAAATTCAGGCTCAAAACACCGGAAAATTCGATATTTTGGGGTCCCAGAAGCGATCTGTACATGCCTACTCAGTGCTAGAATATTTTCAAAATATAGGCTCAAAACATGCTAAAAATCGATATTTTAGGTGCGTAAAGGCGATATCTCAAATTCAGGCCCAAAACACCCGAAAATTCGATATTATGGGGTCCCAGAAGCGATCTGTACATGTCTACTCCGTGTTAGAGTATTTACAAAATACAGGCCAAAAACATGCTCAAAATCGATGTTTTAGGTGCCCAAAAGTCGATATATGCATGCATCTTCAGTACCCGTTTATATCTCAAAATCAGGCCAAAACACCCGAAAATTTGATATTTTGGGGTACCAGAAGCGATCTGTACATGCCTACTCCGTGTTAGAGTATTTTCAAAATACATGCCCAAAACATGCTGAAAATCGATATTTTAGATGCCCAAAGTCAATATGTGCATGTATCTTCTGTACCCGTTTATATCTCAAATTCTGGCCCTAAACACCCGAAAATTCGATATTTTTTGGTCCCAGAAGCGATCTGTACATGCCTACTCAGTGCTAGAATGTTTTCAAAATAAAGGCTCAAAACATGCTCAAAATCGATATTTTAGATACCCAAATTCAATATATGCATGTATCTTCTGTACCCGTTTATATCTCAAATTCAGGCTCAAAACACCTGAAAATTCGATATTTAGGGGTCCCAATACCGATCTGTACATGCCAACTCAGTGCTAGAATATTTTCAAAATATAGGCTCAAAACATGCTAAAAATCGATATTTTAGGTGCGTAAAGGCGATATCTCAAATTCAGGCCAAAAACACCCGAAAATTCGATATTTTGGGGTCCTAGAAGCGATCTGTACATGCCTACTCCGTGTTAGAGTATTTTCAAAATACAGGCCCAAAACAGGCTCAAAATCGATGTTTTAGGTGCCCAAAAGTCGATATGTGCATCCATCTTCAGTACCCGTTTATATCTCAAATTCAGGCTCAAAACACCCGAAAATTCGATATTTTGGGGTCCCAGAAGCGATCTGTACATGCCTACTCCGTGTTAAAGTATTTTCAAAATACATGCCCAAAACATGCTGAAAATCGATATTTTTGAGGCCCAAAGTCAATATGTGTATGCATCTTCTATACTCGTTTATATCTCAAATTCAGGCTCAAAACACCCGAAAATTCGATATTTTGGGGTCCCAAAAGCGATCTCTACATGCCTACTCAGTGCTAGAATGTTTTCAAAATATAGGCTCAAAACAAGCTAAAAATCGATATTTTAGGTGCGTAAAGGTGATATCTCAAATTAAGGCCCAAAACACCCGCAAATTCGATATTTAGGGGTCCCAGAAGCGATCTGTACATGCCTACTCCGTGTTAGATTATTTTCAAAATACAGGCCAAAAACATACTGAAAATCGATATTTTAGGTGCCCAAAAGTCGATATGTGCTTGCATCTTCTGTACCCGTTTATATCTCAAATTCTGGCCCTAAACACCCGAAAATTCGATATATTGGGGTTCCAGAAGCAATCTGTACATGCCTTCTCAGTGCTAGAATGTTTTCAAAATATAGGCTCAAAACATGCTCAAAATCGATATTTTAGGTGCCCAAAAGTCGATATGTGCATGCATCCTCTGTACTCGTTAATATCTCAAATTCAGCTCAAAACACCCGAAAATTCGATATTTTGGGGCCCCAGAAGCGACCTGTACATGCCTACTCAGTGCTAGAATATTTTCAAAATATAGGCTCAAAACATGGTAAAAATCGATATTTTAGGTGCGTAAAGGCGATATCTCAAATTCAGGCCCAAAACACCCGAAAATTCGATATTTTGGGGTCCCAGAAGCGATCTGTACATGCCTACTCCGTGTTAGGGTATTTTCATAATACAGGCCCAAAACATGCTCAAAATCGATGTTTTAGGTGCTCAAAAGTCGATATGTGCATGCATCTTAAGTACCCGTTTATATCTCAAATTCAGGCTCAAAACACCGGAAAATTCGATATTTTGGGGTCCCAGAAGCGATCTGTACATGCCTACTCCGTGTTAGAGTATTTTCAAAATACATGCCCAAAACATGCTGAAAATCGATATTTTAGATGCCCAAAGTCAATATGTGCATGTATCTTCTGTACCCGTTTATATCTCAAATTCAGGCTCAAAACACCCGATTATTCAATATGTTGGGGTCCCAGAAGCAATCTGTACATGCCTACTCAGTGCTAGAATATTTTCAAAATATAGGCTAAAAACATGCTATAAATCGATCTTTTAAGTGCCAAAAAGTCGATATCTCAAATTCAGTCCCAAAACACCTGAAAATTCGATATTTAGGGGTCCCAGAAGCGATCTGTACATGCCTACTCCGTGTTAGAGTATTTTCAAAATACAGGCCAAAAACATACTGAAAATCGATCTTTTAGGTGCCCAAAAGTCGATATGTGCATGCATCTTCTGTACCCGTTTATATCTCAAATTCTGGCCCTAAACACCCGAAAATTCGATATTTTTGGGTCCCAGAAGCGATCTGTACATGCCTATTCGGTGCTAGAATGTTTTCAAAATATAGGCTCAAAACATTCTCAAAATCGATATTTTAGGTGCCAAAAAATCGATATGTGCATGCATCTTCTGTATTCGTTTATATCTCAAATTCAAGCTCAAAACACCCGAAAATTCGATATTTTTGGATCCCAGAAGCGATCTGTACATGCCTACTCAGTGCTAGAATATTTTCAAAATAAAGGCTGAAAACATGCTAAAAATCGATATTTTAGGTGCGTAAAGGCGATATCTCAAATTCAGGCCCAAAACACCCGAAAATTCGATATTTTTGGGTCCTAAAAGCGATCTGTACATGCCTACTCCGTGTTAGAGTATTTTCAAAATACAGGCCCAAAACATGCTCAAAATCGATGTTTTAGGTGCCCAAAAGTCGATATGTGCATGCATCTTCAGTACCCGTTTATATCTCAAATTCAGGCTCAAAACACCCGAAATTTCGATATTTTGGTGTCCCAGAAGCGATCGGTACATGCCTACTCCGTGTTGGAGTATTTTCAAAATACAGGCCCAAAACATAATGAAACTCGATATTTTAGATGCCCAAAGTCAATATGTGCATGTATCTTCTGTACCCGTTTATATCTCAAATTCAGGCTCAAAACAGCGGAAAATTCAATATTTTGGGGGATCAGAAGCGATCTATACATGCCTACTCAGTGCTAGAATATTTTCAAAATATAGGCTAAAAACATGCTAAAAATCGATCCTTTAGGTGCCAAAAAGTCGATATCTCAAATTCAATCCCAAAACACCCGAAAATTCGATATTTAGGGGTCCCAGAAGGGATCTGTACATGCCTACTCCGTGTTAGAGTATTTTCAAAATACAGGCCAAAAACATACTGAAAATCGATCTTTTAGGTGCCCAAAAGTCGATATGTGCATGCATCTTCTGTACCCGTTTATATCTCAAATTCTGGCCCTAAACACCCGAAAATTCGATATTTTGAGGTCCCAAAAGCGATCTGTACATGCCTACTCCATGTAAGAGTATTTTCAAAATTCAGGCCCAAAACATGCTCAAAATCGATATTTTTGGTGCCCAAAGTCAATATATGCATGTATCTTCTGTACCCGTTTATATCTCAAATTCAGGCTCAAAACACCTGAAAATTCGATATTTAGGGGTCCCAATACCGATCTGTACATGCCAACTCAGTGCTAGAATATTTTCAAAATATAGGCTCAAAACATGCTAAAAATCGATATTTTAGGTGCGTAAAGGCGATATCTCAAATTCAGGCCCAAAACACCCGAAAATTCGATATTTTGGGGTCCCAGAAACGATCTGTACATGCCTACTCCGTGTTAGAGTATTTTCAAAATACAGGCCCAAAACAGGCTCAAAATCGATGTTTTAGGTGCCCAAAAGTCGATATGTGCATGCATCTTCAGTACCCGTTTATATCTCAAATTCAGGCTCAAAACACCCGAAAATTCGATATTTTGGGGTTCCAGAAGCGATCTGTACATGCCTACTCCGTGTTAGAGTATTTTCAAAATACATGCCCAAAACATGCTGAAAATCGATATTTTAGATGCCCAAAGTCAATATGTGCATGTATCTTCTGTACCCGTTTATATCTCAAATTCAGGCTCAAAACACCCGAAAATTCAATATTTTAGGGTCCCAGAAGCAATCTGTACATGCCTACTCAGTGCTAGAATATTATCAAAATATAGGCCAAAAACATGCTAAAAATCGATATTTTAGGTGCCAAAAAGTCGATATCTCAAATTCAGTCCCAAAACACCCGAAAATACGATATTTAGGGTTTCCAGAAGGGATCTGTACATGCCTACTCCGTGTTAGAGTATTTTTTTTTTAATACAAGCCAAAAACATGCTCAAAATCGATGTTTTAGGTGCCCAAAAGTCGATATGTGCATGCATCTTCAGTACCCGTTTATATCTCAAATTCAGGCTCAAAACACCCGAAAATTCTATATTTAGGGGTCCCAGAAGCGATCTGTACATGCCTACTCCGTGTTAGAGTATTTTCAAAATACAGGCCAAAAACATACTGAAAATGGATCTTTTAGGTGCCCAAAAGTCGATATGTGCATGCATCTTCTGTACCCGTTTATATTTCAAATTCTGGCCCTAAACACCCGAAAATTCGATATTTTTTGGTCACAGAAGCGATCTGTACATGCCTACTCAGTGCTAGAATGTTTTCAAAATAAATGCTCAAAACATGCTCAAAATCGATATTTTAGGTGCCCAAAAGTTGATATGTGCATGCATCTTCTGTACTCGTTTATATCTCAAATTCTGGCTCAAAACACCCGAAAATTCGATATTTTGGGGTCCCAGAAGCGATCTGTACATGCCTACTCCGTGTTAGAGTATTTACAAAATACAGGGCAAAAACATGCTCAAAATCGATGTTTTAGGTGCCTAAAAGTCGATATGTGCATGCATCTTCAGTACCCGTTTATATCTCAAATTCAGCCTCAAAACTCCCAAAAATTCGATATTTTGGGGTCCCAGAAGCGATCTGTACATGCCTACTCCGTGTTAGAGTATTTTCAAAATACATGCTAAAAACATGCTCAAAATCGATATTATAGATGCCCAATGTCAATATGTGCATGTATCTTCTGTACCCGTTTATATCTCAAATTCAGGCTCAAAACACCCGAAAATTCAATATTTTGGGGTCCCAGAAGCAATCTGTATATGCCTAGTCAGTGCTAGAATATTTTCAAAATATAGGCTCAAAACATGCTACAAATCGATATTTTAGGTGCGTAAAGGCGATATCTCAAATTCAGGCCCAAAAACACCCGAAACTTCGATATTTTGGGGTCCCAGAAGCGATCTGTACATGCCTACTCCGTGTTAGAGTATTTTCAAAATTCAGGCCCAAAACATGCTAAAAATCGATATTTTAGGTTCCCAAAAGTCGATATGTGCATGCATCTTCTGTACTCGTTTATAGCTCAAATTCAGGCTAAAAACACCCGAAATTTCGATATTTTGGGGTCGCAGAAGCGATCTGTACATGCCTACTCAGTGCTAGAATATTTTCAAAATATAGGCTCAAAACATGTTAAAAATCGATATTTTAGGTGCGAAAAGGCGATATCTTAAATTCAGGCCCAAAACACCCGAAAATTCGATATTTTGGGGTCCCAGAAGCGATCTGTACATGCATACTCCGTGTTAGAGTATTTTCAAAATTCAGGCTCAAAACATGCTGAAAATCGATATTTTTGGGACCCAAAGTCAATATGTGTATGCATCTTCTATACTCGTTTATATCTCAAATTCAGGCTCAAAACACTCGAAAATTCGATATTTTGGGGTCCCAAAAGCGATCTCTACATGCCTACTCAGTGCTAGAATGTTTTCAAAATATAGGCTCAAAACATGCTCAAAATCGATATTTTAGGTGCCCAAAAGTCGATATGTGCATGCATCTTCTGTACTCGTTTATATCTCAAATTCAGGCTCAAAACACCCGAAAATTCGATATTTTGGGGTCCCAGTAGCGATCTGTACATGCCTACTCAGTGCTAGAATATTTTCAAAATATAGGCTAAAAACAAGCTAAAAATCGATATTTTAGGTGCGTAAAGGAGATATCTCAAATTAAGGCCCAAAACACCCGAAAACTCTATATTTAGGGGTCCCAGAAGCGATCTGTACATGCCTACTCCGTGTTAGAGTATTTACAAAATACAGGGCAAAAACATGCTCAAAATCGATGTTTTAGGTGCCTAAAAGTCGATATGTGCATGCATCTTCAGTACCCGTTTATATCTCAAATTCAGCCTCAAAACTCCCAAAAATTCGATATTTTGGGGTCCCAGAAGCGATCTGTACATGCCTACTCCGTGTTAGAGTATTTTCAAAATACATGCCCAAAACATGCTCAAATTCGATATTTTAGATACCCAAAGTCAATATATGCATGTATCATCTGTACCCGTTTATATCTCAAATTCAGGCTCAAAACACCCGAAAATTCGATATTTAGGGGTCCCAAAAGCGATCTGTACATGCCAACTCAGTGCTAGAATATTTTCAAAATATAGGGTCAAAACATGCTAAAAATCAATATTTTAGGTGCGTAAAGGCGATATCTCAAATTCAGGCCCAAAACAACCGAAAATTCGATATTTTGGGGTCCCAGAAGCGATCTGTACATGCCTACTCCGTGTTAGGTTATTTTCAAAATACAGGCCGAAAACAGGCTCAAAATCGAAGTTTTAGGTGCCCAAAAGTCGATATGTGCATGCATCTTCTGTACCCGTTTATATCTCAAATTCAGGCTCAAAACACCCGAAAATTCGATATTTTGGGGTCCCGGAAGCGATCTGTACATGCCTACTCCGTGTTATAGTATTTTCAAAATACATGCCCAAAACATGCTCAAAATCGATATTATAGATGCCCAAAGTCAATATGTGCATGTATCTTCTGTACCCGTTTATATCTCAAATTCAGGCTCAAAACACCCGAAAATTCAATATTTTGGGGTCCCAGAAGCAATCTGTATATGCCTAATCAGTGCTAGAATATTTTCAAAATATAGGCTCAAAACATGCTACAAATCGATATTTTAGGTGCGTAAAGGCGATATCTCAAATTCAGGCCCAAAACACCCGAAACTTCGATATTTAGGGGTCCCAGAAGCGATCTGTACATGCCTATTCCGTGTTAGAGTATTTTAAAAATACAGGCCAAAAACATACTGAAAATCGATGTTTTAGGTGCCCAAAAGTCGATATGTGCATGCATCTTCTGTACCCGTTTATATCTCAAATTCTGGCCCTAAGCACCCGAAAATTCGATATTTTGGGGTCCCAGAAGCGATCTGTACATGCCTACTCCGTGTTAGAGTATTTTCAAAATTCAGGCCCAAAACATGCTAAAAATCGATATTTTAGGTGCCCAAAAGTCGATATGTGCATGCATCTTCTGTACTCGTTTATAGCTCAAATTCAGGCTAAAAACACCCGAAATTTCGATATTTTGGGGTCGCAGAAGCGATCTGTACATGCCTACTCAGTGCTGGAATATTTTCAAAATATAGGCTCAAAACATGTTAAAAATCGATATTTTAGGTGCGAAAAGGCGATATCTTAAATTCAGGCCCAAAACACCCGAAAATTCGATATTTAGGGGTCCCAGAAGCGATCTGTACATGCATACTCCGTGTTAGAGTATTTTCAAAATTCAGGCTCAAAACATGCTGAAAATCGATATTTTTGGGAACCAAAGTCAATATGTGTATGCATCTTCTATACTCGTTTATATCTCAAATTCAGGCTCAAAACACCCGAAAATTGAATTTTTTGGGGTCCCAAAAGCGATCTCTACATGCATACTCAGTGCTAGAATGTTTTCAAAATATAGGCTCAAAACATGCTCAAAATCGATATTTTAGGTGCCCAAAAGTCGATATGTGCATGCATCTTCTGTACTCGTTTATATCTCAAATTCAGGCTCAAAACACCCGAAAATTCGATATTTTGGGGTCCCAGTAGCGATCTGTACATGCCTACTCAGTGCTAGAATATTTTCAAAATATAGGCTCAAAATAAGCTAAAAATCGATATTTTAGGTGCGTAAAGGCGATATCTCAAATTAAGGCCCAAAACACCCGAAAACTCTATATTTAGGGGTCCCAGAAGCGATCTGTACATGCCTACTCCGTGTTAGAATATTTTCAAAATACAGGCCAAAAACATACTGAAAATCGATATTTTAGGTGCCCAAAAGTCGATATGTGCATGCATCTTCTGTACCCGTTTATATCTCAAATTCTGGCCCTAAACACCCGAAAATTCGATATTTTAGGGTCCCAGAAGCGATCTGTACATGCCTACTCAGTTCTAGAATATTTTCAAAATATAGGCTAAAAACATGCTAAAAAACGATATTTTAGGTGCGTAAAGGCGATATCTCAAATTCAGGCCCAAAACACCCGAAAATTCGATATTATGGGGTCCCAGAAGCGATCTGTACATGCCTACTCCGTGTTAGAGTATTAACAAAATACAGTCCAAAAACATGCTCAAAATCGATGTTTTAGGTGCCCAAAAGTCGATATGTGCATGCATCTTCAGTACCCGTTTATATCTCAAATTCAGGCTCAAAACACCCGAAAATTCGATATTTAGGGGTCCCAAAAGTGATCTGTACATGCCAACTCAGTGCTAGAATATTTTCAAAATATAGGCTCAAAACATGCTAAAAATTGATATTTTAGGTGCGTAAAGGCGATATCTCAAATTCAGGCCCAAAACACCCGAAAATTCGATATTTTGGGGTCCCAGAAGCGATGTGTACATGCCTACTCCGTGTTAGAGTATTTTCAAAATACAGTCCCAAAACAGGCTCAAATTCGATGTTTTAGGTTCCCAAAAGTCGATATGTGCATGCATCTTCAGTACCCGTTTATATCTCAAATTCAGGCTCAAAACACCCGAAAATTCGATATTTTGGGGTCCCAGAAGCGATCTGTACATGCCTACTCCGTGTTAGAGTATTTTCAAAATTCAGGCCCAAAACATGCTAAAAATCGATATTTTAGGTGCAAAAAGTCGATATGTGCATGCATCTTCTGTACTCGTTTATAGCTCAAATTCAGGCTAAAAACACCCGAAATTTCGATATTTTGGGGTCGCAGAAGCGATCTGTACATGCCTACTCAGAGCTATAATATTTTCAAAATATAGGCTTAAAACATGTTAAAAATCGATATTTTAGGTGCGAAAAGGCGATATCTTAAATTCAGGCCCAAAACACCCGAAAAATCGATATTTTGGGGTCCCAAAAGCGATCTCTACATGCCTACTCAGTGCTAGAATGTTTTCAAAATATAGGCTCAAAACATTCTCAAAATCGATATTTTAGGTGCCCAAAAGTCGATATGTGCATGCATCTTCTGTACTCGTTTATATCTCAAATTCAGGCTCAAAACACCCGAAAATTCGATATTTTGGGGTCCCAGTAGCGATCTGTACATGCCTACTCAGTGCTAGAATATTTTCAAAATATAGGCTCAAAACAAGCTAAAAATCGATATTTTAGGTGCGTAAAGGCGATATCTCAAATTAAGGCCCAAAACACCCGAAAACTCTATATTTAGGGGTACCAGAAGCGATCTGTACATGCCTACTCCGTGTTAGAATATTTTCAAAATACAGGCCAAAAACATACTGAAAATCGATATTTTAGGTGCCCAAAAGTCGATATGTGCATGCATCTTCTGTACCCGTTTATATCTCAAATTCTGGCCCTAAACACCCGAAAATTCGATATTTTAGGGTCCCAGAAGCGATCTGTACATGCCTACTCAGTGCTAGAATATTTTCAAAATATAGGCTAAAAACATGCTAAAAAACGATATTTTAGGTGCGTAATGGCGATATCTCAAATTCAGGCCCAAAACACCCGAAAATTCGATATTATGGGGTCCCAGAAGCGATCTGTACATGCCTACTCCGTGTTAGAGTATTAACAAAATACAGGCCAAAAACATGCTCAAAATCGATGTTTTAGGTGCCCAAAAGTCGATATGTGCATGCATCTTCAGTACCCGTTTATATCTCAAATTCAGGAAAAAACACCCGAAAATTCGATATTTTGGGGTCCCAGAAGCGATCTGTACATGCCTACTCCGTGTTAGAGTATTTTCAAAATACATGCCCAGAAAATGCTCAAAATTGATATTTTAGATGCCCAAAGTCAATATATGCATGTATCTTCTGTACCCGTTTATATCTCAAATTCAGGCTCAAAACACCCGAAAATTCGATATTTAGGGGTCCCAAAAGTGATCTGTACATGCCAACTCAGTGCTAGAATATTTTCAAAATATAGGCTCAAAACATGCTAAAAATTGATATTTTAGGTGCGTAAAGGCGATATCTCAAATTCAGGCCCAAAACACCCGAAAATTCGATATTTTGGGGTCCCAGAAGCGATGTGTACATGCCTACTCCGTGTTAGAGTATTTTCAAAATACAGTCCCAAAACAGGCTCAAAATCGATGTTTTAGGTGCCCAAAAGTCGATATGTGCATGCATCTTCAGTACCCGTTTATATCTCAAATTCAGGCTCAAAACACCCGAAAATTCGATATTTTGGGGTCCCAGAAGCGATCTGTACATGCCTACTCCGTGTTAGAGTATTTTCAAAATTCAGGCCCAAAACATGCTAAAAATCGATATTTTAGGTGCAAAAAGTCGATATGTGCATGCATCTTCTGTACTAGTTTATAGCTCAAATTCAGGCTAAAAACACCCGAAATTTCGATATTTTGGGGTCGCAGAAGCGATCTGTACATGCCTACTCAGTGCTAGAATATTTTCAAAATATAGGCTCAAAACATGTTAAAAATCGATATTTTAGGTGCGAAAAGGCGATATCTTAAATTCAGGCCCAAAGCACCCGAAAATTCGATATTTTGGGGTCCCAGAAGCGATCTGTACATGCATACTCCGTGTTAGAGTATTTTCAAAATTCAGGCTCAAAACATGCTGAAAATCGATATTTTTGGGACCCAAAGTCAATATGTGTATGCATCTTCTATACTCGTTTATATCTCAAATTCAGGCTCAAAACACCCGAAATTTCGATATTTTGGGGTCGCAGAAGCGATCTGTACATGCCTACTCAGTGCTAGAATATTTTCAAAATATAGGCTCAAAACATGTTAAAAATCGATATTTTAGGTGCGAAAAGGCGATATCTTAAATTCAGGCCCAAAGCACCCGAAAATTCGATATTTTGGGGTCCCAGAAGCGATCTGTACATGCATACTCCGTGTTAGAGTATTTTCAAAATTCAGGCTCAAAACATGCTGAAAATCGATATTTTTGGGACCCAAAGTCAATATGTGTATGCATCTTCTATACTCGTTTATATCTCAAATTCAGGCTCAAAACACCCGAAAATTCGATATTTTGGGGTCCCAAAAGCGATCTCTACATGCCTACTCAGTGCTAGAATATTTTCAAAATATAGGCTCAAAACATTCTCAAAATCGATATTTTAGGTGCGTAAAGGCGATATCTCAAATTAAGGCCCAAAACACCCGAAAACTCTATATTTAGGGGTACCAGAAGCGATCTGTACATGCCTACTCCGTGTTAGAATATTTTCAAAATACAGGCCAAAAACATACTGAAAATCGATATTTTAGGTGCCCAAAAGTCGATATGTGCATGCATCTTCTGTACCCGTTTATATCTCAAATTCTGGCCCTAAACACCCGAAAATTCGATATTTTAGGGTCCCAGAAGCGATCTGTACATGCCTACTCAGTGCTAGAATATTTTCAAAATATAGGCTAAAAACATGCTAAAAAACGATATTTTAGGTGCGTAATGGCGATATCTCAAATTCAGGCTCAAAACACCCGAAAATTCGATATTATGGGGTCCCAGAAGCGATCTGTACATGCCTACTCCGTGTTAGAGTATTAACAAAATACAGGCCAAAAACATGCTCAAAATCGATGTTTTAGGTGCCCAAAAGTCGATATGTGCATGCATCTTCAGTACCCGTTTATATCTCAAATTCAGGGTAAAACACCCGAAAATTCGATATTTTGGGGTCCCTGAAGCGATCTGTACATGCCTACTCCGTGTTAGAGTATTTTCAAAATACATGCCCAGAAAATGCTCAAAATTGATATTTTAGATGCCTAAAGTCAATATATGCATGTATCTTCTGTACCCGTTTATATCTCAAATTCAGGCTCAAAACACCCGAAAATTCGATATTTAGGGGTCCCAAAAGTGATCTGTACATGCCAACTCAGTGCTAGAATATTTTCAAAATATAGGCTCAAAACATGCTAAAAATTGATATTTTAGGTGCGTAAAGGCGATATCTCAAATTCAGGCCCAAAACACCCGAAAATTCGATATTTTGGGGTCCCAGAAGCGATGTGTACATGCCTACTCCGTGTTAGAGTATTTTCAAAATACAGTCCCAAAACAGGCTCAAAATCGATGTTTTAGGTTCCCAAAAGTCGATATGTTCATGCATCTTCAGTACCCGTTTATATCTCAAATTCAGGCTCAAAACACCCGAAAATTCGATATTTTGGGGTCCCAGAAGCGATCTGTACATGCCTACTCCGTGTTAGAGTATTTTCAAAATTCAGGCCCAAAACATGCTAAAAATCGATATTTTAGGTGCAAAAAGTCGATATGTGCATGCATCTTCTGTACTCGTTTATAGCTCAAATTCAGGCTAAAAACACCCGAAATTTCGATATTTTGGGGTCGCAGAAGCGATCTGTACATGCCTACTCAGAGCTATAATATTTTCAAAATATAGGCTTAAAACATGTTAAAAATCGATATATTAGGTGCGAAAAGGCGATATCTTAAATTCAGGCCCAAAACACCCGAAAAATCGATATTTTGGGGTCCCAAAAGCGATCTCTACATGCCTACTCAGTGCTAGAATGTTTTCAAAATATAGGCTCAAAACATTCTCAAAATCGATATTTTAGGTGCCCAAAAGTCGATATGTGCATGCATCTTCTGTACTCGTTTATATCTCAAATTCAGGCTCAAAACACCCGAAAATTCGATATTTTGGGGTCCCAGTAGCGATCTGTACATGCCTACTCAGTGCTAGAATATTTTCAAAATATAGGCTCAAAACAAGCTAAAAATCGATATTTTAGGTGCGTAAAGGCGATATCTCAAATTAAGGCCCAAAACAACCGAAAACTCTATATTTAGGGGTACCAGAAGCGATCTGTACATGCCTACTCCGTGTTAGAATATTTTCAAAATACAGGCCAAAAACATACTGAAAATCGATATTTTAGGTGCCCAAAAGTCGATATGTGCATGCATCTTCTGTACCCGTTTATATCTCAAATTCTGGCCCTAAACACCCGAAAATTCGATATTTTAGGGTCCCAGAAGCGATCTGTACATGCCTACTCAGTGCTAGAATATTTTCAAAATATAGGCTAAAAACATGCTAAAAAACGATATTTTAGGTGCGTAATGGCGATATCTCAAATTCAGGCTCAAAACACCCGAAAATTCGATATTATGGGGTCCCAGAAGCGATCTGTACATGCCTACTCCGTGTTAGAGTATTAACAAAATACAGGACAAAAACATGCTCAAAATCGATGTTTTAGGTGCCCAAAAGTCGATATGTGCATGCATCTTCAGTACCCGTTTATATCTCAAATTCAGGGTAAAACACCCGAAAATTCGATATTTTGGGGTCCCTGAAGCGATCTGTACATGCCTACTCCGTGTTAGAGTATTTTCAAAATACATGCCCAGAAAATGCTCAAAATTGATATTTTAGATGCCTAAAGTCAATATATGCATGTATCTTCTGTACCCGTTTATATCTCAAATTCAGGCTCAAAACACCCGAAAATTCGATATTTAGGGGTCCCAAAAGTGATCTGTACATGCCAACTCAGTGCTAGAATATTTTCAAAATATAGGCTCAAAACATGCTAAAAATTGATATTTTAGGTGCGTAAAGGCGATATCTCAAATTCAGGCCCAAAACACCCGAAAATTCGATATTTTGGGGTCCCAGAAGCGATGTGTACATGCCTACTCCGTGTTAGAGTATTTTCAAAATACAGTCCCAAAACATGCTCAAAATCGATGTTTTAGGTTCCCAAAAGTCGATATGTTCATGCATCTTCAGTACCCGTTTATATCTCAAATTCAGGCTCAAAACACCCGAAAATTCGATATTTTGGGGTCCCAGAAGCGATCTGTACATGCCTACTCCGTGTTAGAGTATTTTCAAAATTCAGGCCCAAAACATGCTAAAAATCGATATTTTAGGTGCAAAAAGTCGATATGTGCATGCATCTTCTGTACTCGTTTATAGCTCAAATTCAGGCTAAAAACACCCGAAATTTCGATATTTTGGGGTCGCAGAAGCGATCTGTACATGCCTACTCAGAGCTATAATATTTTCAAAATATAGGCTTAAAACATGTTAAAAATCGATATATTAGGTGCGAAAAGGCGATATCTTAAATTCAGGCCCAAAACACCCGAAAAATCGATATTTTGGGGTCCCAAAAGCGATCTCTACATGCCTACTCAGTGCTAGAATGTTTTCAAAATATAGGCTCAAAACATTCTCAAAATCGATATTTTAGGTGCCCAAAAGTCGATATGTGCATGCATCTTCTGTACTCGTTTATATCTCAAATTCAGGCTCAAAACACCCGAAAATTCGATATTTTGGGGTCCCAGTAGCGATCTGTACATGCCTACTCAGTGCTAGAATATTTTCAAAATATAGGCTCAAAACAAGCTAAAAATCGATATTTTAGGTGCGTAAAGGCGATATCTCAAATTAAGGCCCAAAACAACCGAAAACTCTATATTTAGGGGTACCAGAAGCGATCTGTACATGCCTACTCCGTGTTAGAATATTTTCAAAATACAGGCCAAAAACATACTGAAAATCGATATTTTAGGTGCCCAAAAGTCGATATGTGCATGCATCTTCTGTACCCGTTTATATCTCAAATTCTGGCCCTAAACACCCGAAAATTCGATATTTTAGGGTCCCAGAAGCGATCTGTACATGCCTACTCAGTGCTAGAATATTTTCAAAATATAGGCTAAAAACATGCTAAAAAACGATATTTTAGGTGCGTAATGGCGATATCTCAAATTCAGGCCCAAAACACCCGAAAATTCGATATTATGGGGTCCCAGAAGCGATCTGTACATGCCTACTCCGTGTTAGAGTATTAACAAAATACAGGCCAAAAACATGCTCAAAATCGATGTTTTAGGTGCCCAAAAGTCGATATGTGCATGCATCTTCAGTACCCGTTTATATCTCAAATTCAGGAAAAAACACCCGAAAATTCGATATTTTGGGGTCCCAGAAGCGATCTGTACATGCCTACTCCGTGTTAGAGTATTTTCAAAATACATGCCCAGAAAATGTTAAAAATTGATATTTTAGATGCCCAAAGTCAATATATGCATGTATCTTCTGTACCCGTTTATATCTCAAATTCAGGCTCAAAACACCCGAAAATTCGATATTTAGGGGTCCCAAAAGTGATCTGTACATGCCAACTCAGTGCTAGAATATTTTCAAAATATAGGCTCAAAACATGCTAAAAATTGATATTTTAGGTGCGTAAAGGCGATATCTCAAATTCAGGCCCAAAACACCCGAAAATTCGATATTTTGGGGTCCCAGAAGCGATGTGTACATGCCTACTCCGTGTTAGAGTATTTTCAAAATACAGTCCCAAAACAGGCTCAAAATCGATGTTTTAGGTGCCCAAAAGTCGATATGTGCATGCATCTTCAGTACCCGTTTATATCTCAAATTCAGGCTCAAAACACCCGAAAATTCGATATTTTGGGGTCCCAGAAGCGATCTGTACATGCCTACTCCGTGTTAGAGTATTTTCAAAATTCAGGCCCAAAACATGCTAAAAATCGATATTTTAGGTGCAAAAAGTCGATATGTGCATGCATCTTCTGTACTCGTTTATATCTCAAATTCAGGCTCAAAACACCCGAAAATTCGATATTTTGGGGTCCCAGTAGCGATCTGTACATGCCTACTCAGTGCTAGAATATTTTCAAAATATAGGCTCAAAACAAGCTAAAAATCGATATTTTAGGTGCGTAAAGGCGATATCTCAAATTAAGGCCCAAAACAACCGAAAACTCTATATTTAGGGGTACCAGAAGCGATCTGTACATGCCTACTCCGTGTTAGAATATTTTCAAAATACAGGCCAAAAACATACTGAAAATCGATATTTTAGGTGCCCAAAAGTCGATATGTGCATGCATCTTCTGTACCCGTTTATATCTCAAATTCTGGCCCTAAACACCCGAAAATTCGATATTTTAGGGTCCCAGAAGCGATCTGTACATGCCTACTCAGTGCTAGAATATTTTCAAAATATAGGCTAAAAACATGCTAAAAAACGATATTTTAGGTGCGTAATGGCGATATCTCAAATTCAGGCCCAAAACACCCGAAAATTCGATATTATGGGGTCCCAGAAGCGATCTGTACATGCCTACTCCGTGTTAGAGTATTAACAAAATACAGGCCAAAAACATGCTCAAAATCGATGTTTTAGGTGCCCAAAAGTCGATATGTGCATGCATCTTCAGTACCCGTTTATATCTCAAATTCAGGAAAAAACACCCGAAAATTCGATATTTTGGGGTCCCAGAAGCGATCTGTACATGCCTACTCCGTGTTAGAGTATTTTCAAAATACATGCCCAGAAAATGTTAAAAATTGATATTTTAGATGCCCAAAGTCAATATATGCATGTATCTTCTGTACCCGTTTATATCTCAAATTCAGGCTCAAAACACCCGAAAATTCGATATTTAGGGGTCCCAAAAGTGATCTGTACATGCCAACTCAGTGCTAGAATATTTTCAAAATATAGGCTCAAAACATGCTAAAAATTGATATTTTATGTGCGTAAAGGCGATATCTCAAATTCAGGCCCAAAACACCCGAAAATTCGATATTTTGGGGTCCCAGAAGCGATGTGTACATGCCTACTCCGTGTTAGAGTATTTTCAAAATACAGTCCCAAAACAGGCTCAAAATCGATGTTTTAGGTGCCCAAAAGTCGATATGTGCATGCATCTTCAGTACCCGTTTATATCTCAAATTCAGGCTCAAAACACCCGAAAATTCGATATTTTGGGGTCCCAGAAGCGATCTGTACATGCCTACTCCGTGTTAGAGTATTTTCAAAATTCAGGCCCAAAACATGCTAAAAATCGATATTTTAGGTGCAAAAAGTCGATATGTGCATGCATCTTCTGTACTCGTTTATAGCTCAAATTCAGGCTAAAAACACCCGAAATTTCGATATTTTGGGGTCGCAGAAGCGATCTGTACATGCCTACTCAGAGCTATAATATTTTCAAAATATAGGCTTAAAACATGTTAAAAATCGATATTTTAGGTGCGAAAAGGCGATATCTTAAATTCAGGCCCAAAACACCCGAAAAATCGATATTTTGGGGTCCCAAAAGCGATCTCTACATGCCTACTCAGTGCTAGAATGTTTTCAAAATATAGGCTCAAAACATTCTCAAAATCGATATTTTAGGTGCCCAAAAGTCGATATGTGCATGCATCTTCTGTACTCGTTTATATCTCAAATTCAGGCTCAAAACACCCGAAAATTCGATATTTTGGGGTCCCAGTAGCGATCTGTACATGCCTACTCAGTGCTAGAATATTTTCAAAATATAGGCTCAAAACAAGCTAAAAATCGATATTTTAGGTGCGTAAAGGCGATATCTCAAATTAAGGCCCAAAACACCCTAAAACTCTATATTTAGGGGTACCAGAAGCGATCTGTACATGCCTACTCCGTGTTAGAATATTTTCAAAATACAGGCCAAAAACATACTGAAAATCGATATTTTAGGTGCCCAAAAGTCGATATGTGCATGCATCTTCTGTACCCGTTTATATCTCAAATTCTGGCCCTAAACACCCGAAAATTCGATATTTTAGGGTCCCAGAAGCGATCTGTACATGCCTACTCAGTGCTAGAATATTTTCAAAATATAGGGTAAAAACATGCTAAAAAACGATATTTTAGGTGCGTAATGGCGATATCTCAAATTCAGGCCCAAAACACCCGAAAATTCGATATTATGGGGTCCCAGAAGCGATCTGTACATGCCTACTCCGTGTTAGAGTATTAACAAAATACAGGCCAAAAACATGCTCAAAATCGATGTTTTAGGTGCCCAAAAGTCGATATGTGCATGCATCTTCAGTACCCGTTTATATCTCAAATTCAGGAAAAAACACCCGAAAATTCGATATTTTGGGGTCCCAGAAGCGATCTGTACATGCCTACTCCGTGTTAGAGTATTTTCAAAATACATGCCCAGAAAATGCTCAAAATTGATATTTTAGATGCCCAAAGTCAATATATGCATGTATCTTCTGTACCCGTTTATATCTCAAATTCAGGCTCAAAACACCCGAAAATTCGATATTTAGGGGTCCCAAAAGTGATCTGTACATGCCAACTCAGTGCTAGAATATTTTCAAAATATAGGCTCAAAACATGCTAAAAATTGATATTTTAGGTGCGTAAAGGCGATATCTCAAATTCAGGCCCAAAACACCCGAAAATTCGATATTTTGGGGTCCCAGAAGCGATGTGTACATGCCTACTCCGTGTTAGAGTATTTTCAAAATACAGTCCCAAAACAGGCTCAAAATCGATGTTTTAGGTGCCCAAAAGTCGATATGTGCATGCATCTTCAGTACCCGTTTATATCTCAAATTCAGGCTCAAAACACCCGAAAATTCGATATTTTGGGGTCCCAGAAGCGATCTGTACATGCCTACTCCGTGTTAGAGTATTTTCAAAATTCAGGCCCAAAACATGCTAAAAATCGATATTTTAGGTGCAAAAAGTCGATATGTGCATGCATCTTCTGTACTCGTTTATAGCTCAAATTCAGGCTAAAAACACCCTAAATTTCGATATTTTGGGGTCGCAGAAGCGATCTGTACATGCCTACTCAGTGCTAGAATATTTTCAAAATATAGGCTCAAAACATGTTAAAAATCGATATTTAAGTGCGAAAAGGCGATATCTTAAATTCAGGCCCAAAGCACCCGAAAATTCGATATTTTGGGGTCCCAGAAGCGATCTGTACATGCATACTCCGTGTTAGAGTATTTTCAAAATTCAGGCTCAAAACATGCTGAAAATCGATATTTTTGGGACCCAAAGTCAATATGTGTATGCATCTTCTATACTCGTTTATATCTCAAATTCAGGCTCAAAACACCCGAAAATTCGATATTTTGGGGTCCCAAAAGCGATCTCTACATGCCTACTCAGTGCTAGAATGTTTTCAAAATATAGGCTCAAAACATTCTCAAAATCGATATTTTAGGTGCCCAAAAGTCGATATATGCATGCATCTTCTGTACTCGTTTATATCTCAAATTCAGGCTCAAAACACCCGAAATTTCGATATTTTGGGGTCCCAGTAGCGATCTGTACATGCCTACTCAGTGCTAGAATATTTTCAAAATATAGGCTCAAAACAAGCTAAAAATCGATATTTTAGGTGCGTAAAGGCGATATCTCAAATTAAGGCCCAAAACACCCGAAAACTCTATATTTAGGGGTACCAGAAGCGATCTGTACATGCCTACTCCGTGTTAGAATATTTTCAAAATACAGGCCAAAAACATACTGAAAATCGATATTTTAGGTGCCCAAAAGTCGATATGTGCATGCATCTTCTGTACCCGTTTATATCTCAAATTCTGGCCCTAAACACCCGAAAATTCGATATTTTAGGGTCCCAGAAGCGATCTGTACATGCCTACTCAGTGCTAGAATATTTTCAAAATATAGGCTAAAAACATGCTAAAAAACGATATTTTAGGTGCGTAATGGCGATATCTCAAATTCAGGCTCAAAACACCCGAAAATTCGATATTATGGGGTCCCAGAAGCGATCTGTACATGCCTACTCCGTGTTAGAGTATTAACAAAATACAGGCCAAAAACATGCTCAAAATCGATGTTTTAGGTGCCCAAAAGTCGATATGTGCATGCATCTTCAGTACCCGTTTATATCTCAAATTCAGGGTAAAACACCCGAAAATTCGATATTTTGGGGTCCCAGAAGCGATCTGTACATGCCTACTCCGTGTTAGAGTATTTTCAAAATACATGCCCAGAAAATGCTCAAAATTGATATTTTAGATGCCTAAAGTCAATATATGCATGTATCTTCTGTACCCGTTTATATCTCAAATTCAGGCTCAAAACACCCGAAAATTCGATATTTAGGGGTCCCAAAAGTGATCTGTACATGCCAACTCAGTGCTAGAATATTTTCAAAATATAGGCTCAAAACATGCTAAAAATTGATATTTTAGGTGCGTAAAGGCGATATCTCAAATTCAGGCCCAAAACACCCGAAAATTCGATATTTTGGGGTCCCAGAAGCGATGTGTACATGCCTACTCCGTGTTAGAGTATTTTCAAAATACATGGCCAAAACAAGCTGAAAATCGATATTTTAGATGCCCAAAGTCAACATGTGCATGTATCTTCTGTACCCGTTTATATCTCAAATTCAGGCTCAAAACACCCGAAAATTCAATATTTTGGGGTTTCAGAAGCAATCTGTACATGCCTACTCAGTGCTAGAATATTATCAAAATATAGGCTAAAAACATGCTAAAATCGATATTTTAGGTGCCAAAAAGTCAATATCTCAAATTCAGTCCCAAAACACCCGAAAATTCGATATTTAGGGGTTCCAGAAGGGATCTGTACATGCCTACTCCGTGTTAGAGTATTTTTTTTTAAATACAGGCCAAAAACATGCTCAAAATCGATGTTTTAGGTGCCCAAAAGTCGATATGTGCATGCATCTTCAATACCCGTTTATATCTTAAATTCAGGCTCAAAACACCCGAAAATTCTATATTTTGGGGTCCCAGAAGTGATCTGTACATGCCTACTCCGTGTTAGAGTATTTTCAAAATACAGGCCAAAAACATACTGAAAATCGATCTTTTAGGTGCCCAAAAGTCGATATGTGCATGCATCTTCTGTACCCGTTTATATTTCAAATTCTGGCCCTAAACACCCGAAAATTCGATATTTTTTGGTCCCAGAAGCGATCTGTACATGCCTACTCAGTGCTAGAATGTTTTCAAAACATAGGCTCAAAACATGCTCAAAATCGATATTTTAGGTGCCCAAAAGTCGATATGTGCATGCATCTTCTGTACTCGTTTATATCTCAAATTCAAGCTCAAAACACCTGCAAATTCGATATTTTGGGGTCCCAGAAGCGATCTGTACATGCCTACTCAGTGCTAGAATATTTTCAAAATATAGGCTCAAAACATGCTAAAAATCGACAATTTAGGTGCGTAAAGGCGATATCTCAAATTCAGGCCCAAAACACCCGAAACTTTGATATTTAGGCGTCCCAGAAGCGATCTGTACATGCCTACTCCGTGTCAGAGTATTTTCAAAATACAGGCCAAAAACATACTGAAAATCGATCTTTTAGGTGCCCAAAAGTCGATATGTGCATGCATTTTCTGTACCCGTTTATATCTCAAATTCTGGCCCTAAACACCCGAAAATTCGATATTTTGGGGTCCCAGAAGCGATCTGTACATGCCTACTCCGTGTTAGAGTATTTTCAAAATTCAGGCCCAAAACATGCTGAAAATCGATATTTTTGTTGCCCAAAGTCAATATGTGTATGCATCTTCTATTCTCGTTTATATCTCAAATTCAGGCTCAAAACACCCGAAAATTCGATATTTTGGGGTCCCAGAAGCGATCTGTACATGCCTACTCAGTGCTAGAATATTATCAAAATATAGGCTAAAAACATGCTAAAATCGATATTTTAGGTGCCAAAAAGTCAATATCTCAAATTCAGTCCCAAAACACCCGAAAATTCGATATTTAGGGGTTCCAGAAGGGATCTGTACATGCCTACTCCGTGTTAGAGTATTTTCAAAATTCAGGCCCAAAACATGCTGAAAATCGATATTTTTGTTGCCCAAAGTCAATATGTGTATGCATCTTCTATTCTCGTTTATATCTCAAATTCAGGCTCAAAACACCCGAAAATTCGATATTTTGGGGTCCCAGAAGCGATCTGTACATGCCTACTCAGTGCTAGAATATTATCAAAATATAGGCTAAAAACATGCTAAAATCGATATTTTAGGTGCCAAAAAGTCAATATCTCAAATTCAGTCCCAAAACACCCGAAAATTCGATATTTAAGGGTTCCAGAAGGGATCTGTACATGCCTACTCCGTGTTAGAGTATTTTTTTTTAAATACAGGCCAAAAACATGCTCAAAATCGATGTTTTAGGTGCCCAAAAGTCGATATGTGCATGCATCTTCAATACCCGTTTATATCTTAAATTCAGGCTCAAAACACCCGAAAATTCTATATTTAGGGGTCCCAGAAGCGATCTGTACATGCCTACTCCGTGTTAGAGTATTTTCAAAATACAGGCCAAAAACATACTGAAAATCGATCTTTTAGGTGCCCAAAAGTCGATATGTGCATGCATCTTCTGTACCCGTTTATATTTCAAATTCTGGCCCTAAACACCCGAAAATTCGATATTTTTTGGTCCCAGAAGCGATCTGTACATGCCTACTCAGTGCTAGAATGTTTTCAAAACATAGGCTCAAAACATGCTCAAAATAGATATTTTAGGTGCCCAAAAGTCGATATGTGCATGCATCTTCTGTACTCGTTTATATCTCAAATTCAAGCTCAAAACACCCGCAAATTCGATATTTTGGGGTCCCAGAAGCGATCTGTACATGCCTACTCAGTGCTAGAATATTTTCAAAATATAGGCTCAAAACATGCTAAAAATCGACAATTTAGGTGCGTAAAGGCGATATCTCAAATTCAGGCCCAAAACACCCGAAACTTTGATATTTAGGCGTCCCAGAAGCGATCTGTACATGCCTACTCCGTGTCAGAGTATTTTCAAAATACAGGCCAAAAAACATACTGAAAATCGATCTTTTAGGTGCCCAAAAGTCGATATGTGCATGCATTTTCTGTACCCGTTTATATCTCAAATTCTGGCCCTAAACACCCGAAAATTTGATATTTTGGGGTCCCAAAAGCGATCTCTACATGCCTACTCAGTGCTAGAATGTTTTCAAAATATAGGCTCAAAACATGCTCAAAATCGATATTTTAGGTGCCCAATCGTCGATATGTGCATGCATCTTCTGTACTCGTTTATATCTCAAATTCATTCCCAAAACACCCGAAAATTCGATATTTTGGGGTCCCAGAAGCGATCTGTACATGCCTACTCCGTGTTAGAGTATTTTCAAAATACAGGCCCAAAACATGCTCAAAATCGATGTTTTAGGTGCCCGAAAGTCGATATGTGCATGCATCTTCAGTACCCGTTTATATCTCAAATTTAGGCTCAAAACACCCGAAAATTCGATATTTTGGGGTCCCAGAAGCGATCTGTACATGCCTACTCCGTGTTAGAGTATTTTCAAAACACAGGCCCAAAACATGCTCAAAATCGATAATTTAGATGCCCAAAGTCAATCTGTACCCGTTTATATTTCAAATTCAGGCTCAAAACACCCGAAAATTCAATATTTTGGGGTCCCAGAAGCAATCTGTACATGCCTTCTCAGTGCTAGAATATTTTCAAAATATAGGCTAAAAACATGCTAATAATCGATATTTTAGGTGCCAAAAAGTCGATATCTCAAATTAAGGCCCAAAACACCCGAAACTTCGATATTTAGGGGTCCCAGAAGCGATCTGTACATGCCTACTTCGTGTTAGAGTATTTTCAAAATACAGGCCAAAAACATACTGAAAATTGTTCTTTTAGGTGCCCAAAAATCGATATCTGCATGCATTTTCTGTACCCGTTTATATCTCAAATTCTGGCCCTAAACACCCGAAAATTCGATATTTTGGGGTCCCAGAAGCGATCTGTACATGCCTACTCCGTGTTAGAGTATTTTCAAAATTCAGGCCCAAAACATGCTGAAAATCGATATTTTTGGTGCCCAAAGTCAATATCTGTATGCATCTTCTATACTCGTTTATATCTCAAATTCAGGCTCAAAACACCCGAAAATTTGATATTTTGGGGTCCCAAAAGCGATCTCTACATGCCTACTCAGTGCTAGAATGTTTTCAAAATATAGGCTCAAAACATGCTCAAAATCGATATTTTAGGTGCCCAATCGTCGATATGTGCATGCATCTTCTGTACTCGTTTATATCTCAAATTCAGGCCCAAAACACCCGAAAATTCGATATTTTGGGGTCCCAGAAGCGATCTGTACATGCCTACTCCGTGTTAGAGTATTTTCAAAATTCAGGCCCAAAACATGCTGAAAATCGATATTTTTGGTGCCCAAAGTCAATATGTGTATGCATCTTCTATACTCGTTTATATCTCAAATTCAGGCTCAAAACACCCGAAAATTTGATATTTTGGGGTCCCAAAAGCGATCTCTACATGCCTACTCAGTGCTAGAATGTTTTCAAAATATAGGCTCAAAACATGCTCAAAATCGATGTTTTAGGTGCCCAAAAGTCGATATGTGCATGCATCTTCAGTACCCGTTTATATCTCAAATTTAGGCTCAAAACACCCGAAAATTCGATATTTTGGGGTCCCAGAAGCGATCTGTACATGCCTACTCCGTGTTAGAGTATTTTCAAAAACACAGGCCCAAAACATGCTGAAAATCGATAATTTAGATGCCCAAAGTCAATCTGTACCCGTTTATATTTCAAATTCAGGCTCAAAACACCCGAAAATTCAATATTTTGGGGTCCCAGAAGCAATCTGTACATGCCTTCTCAGTGCTAGAATATTTTCAAAATATAGGCTAAAAACATGCTAATAATCGATATTTTAGGTGCCAAAAAGTCGATATCTCAAATTAAGGCCCAAAACACCCGAAACTTCGATATTTAGGGGTCCCAGAAGCGATCTGTACATGCCTACTTCGTGTTAGAGTATTTTCAAAATACAGGCCAAAAACATACTGAAAATCGATCTTTTAGGTGCCCAAAAATCGATATCTGCATGCATTTTCTGTACCCGTTTATATCTCAAATTCTGGCCCTAAACACCCGAAAATTCGATATTTTGGGGTCCCAGAAGCGATCTGTACATGCCTACTCCGTGTTAGAGTATTTTCAAAATTCAGGCCCAAAACATGCTGAAAATCTATATTTTTGGTGCCCAAAGTCAATATGTGTATGCATCTTCTATACTCGTTTATATCTCAAATTCAGGCTCAAAACACCCGAAAATTCGATATTTTGGGGTCCCAGAAGCGATCTGTACATGCCTACTCAGTGCTAGAATGTTTTCAAAATATAGGCTCAAAACATGCTCAAAATCGATATTTTAGGTGGCCAAAAGTCGATATGTGCATGCGCATCTTCTGTACCCGTTTATATCTCAAATTCTTGCCCTAAACACCCGAAAATTCGATATTTTGGGGTCCCAGAAGCGATCTGTACATGCCTACTCCGTGTTAGAGTATTTTCAAAATTCAGGCCCAAAACATGCTCAAAATCGATATTTATTTGTGCATAAAGTCAATATGTCTATGCATCTTCTATACTCGTTTATTTCTCAAATTCAGGCTCAAAACACCCGAAAATTCGATATTTTGGGGTCCCAGAAGCGATCTGTACATGCCTACTCCGTGTTAGAGTATTTTCAAAATACATGCCCAAAACATGCTCAAAATTGATATTTTAGATGCCCAAAGTCAATATATGCATGTATCTTCTGTACCCGTTTATATCTCAAATTCAGGCTCAAAACACCCGAAAATTCGATATTTAGGGGTCCCAAAAGTGATCTGTACATGCCAACTCAGTGCTAGAATATTTTCAAAATATAGGCTCAAAACATGCTAAAAATTGATATTTTAGGTGCGTAAAGGCGATATCTCAAATTCAGGCCCAAAACACCCGAAAATTCGATATTTTGGGGTCCCAGAAGCGATGTGTACATGCCTACTCCGTGTTAGAGTATTTTCAAAATACATGGCCAAAACAAGCTGAAAATCGATATTTTAGATGCCCAAAGTCAACATGTGCATGTATCTTCTGTACCCGTTTATATCTCAAATTCAGGCTCAAAACACCCGAAAATTCAATATTTTGGGGTTTCAGAAGCAATCTGTACATGCCTACTCAGTGCTAGAATATTATCAAAATATAGGCTAAAAACATGCTAAAATCGATATTTTAGGTGCCAAAAAGTCAATATCTCAAATTCAGTCCCAAAACACCCGAAAATTCGATATTTAGGGGTTCCAGAAGGGATCTGTACATGCCTACTCCGTGTTAGAGTATTTTTTTTTAAATACAGGCCAAAAACATGCTCAAAATCGATGTTTTAGGTGCCCAAAAGTCGATATGTGCATGCATCTTCAATACCCGTTTATATCTTAAATTCAGGCTCAAAACACCCGAAAATTCTATATTTAGGGGTCCCAGAAGTGATCTGTACATGCCTACTCCGTGTTAGAGTATTTTCAAAATACAGGCCAAAAACATACTGAAAATCGATCTTTTAGGTGCCCAAAAGTCGATATGTGCATGCATCTTCTGTACCCGTTTATATTTCAAATTCTGGCCCTAAACACCCGAAAATTCGATATTTTTTGGTCCCAGAAGCGATCTGTACATGCCTACTCAGTGCTAGAATGTTTTCAAAACATAGGCTCAAAACATGCTCAAAATCGATATTTTAGGTGCCCAAAAGTCGATATGTGCATGCATCTTCTGTACTCGTTTATATCTCAAATTCAAGCTCAAAACACCTGCAAATTCGATATTTTGGGGTCCCAGAAGCGATCTGTACATGCCTACTCAGTGCTAGAATATTTTCAAAATATAGGCTCAAAACATGCTAAAAATCGACAATTTAGGTGCGTAAAGGCGATATCTCAAATTCAAGCCCAAAACACCCGAAACTTTGATATTTAGGCGTCCCAGAAGCGATCTGTACATGCCTACTCCGTGTCAGAGTATTTTCAAAATACAGGCCAAAAACATACTGAAAATCGATCTTTTAGGTGCCCAAAAGTCGATATGTGCATGCATTTTCTGTACCCGTTTATATCTCAAATTCTGGCCCTAAACACCCGAAAATTCGATATTTTGGGGTCCCAGAAGCGATCTGTACATGCCTACTCCGTGTTAGAGTATTTTCAAAATTCAGGCCCAAAACATGCTGAAAATCGATATTTTTGTTGCCCAAAGTCAATATGTGTATGCATCTTCTATTCTCGTTTATATCTCAAATTCAGGCTCAAAACACCCGAAAATTCGATATTTTGGGGTCCCAGAAGCGATCTGTACATGCCTACTCAGTGCTAGAATATTATCAAAATATAGGCTAAAAACATGCTAAAATCGATATTTTAGGTGCCAAAAAGTCAATATCTCAAATTCAGTCCCAAAACACCCGAAAATTCGATATTTAGGGGTTCCAGAAGGGATCTGTACATGCCTACTCCGTGTTAGAGTATTTTCAAAATTCAGGCCCAAAACATGCTGAAAATCGATATTTTTGTTGCCCAAAGTCAATATGTGTATGCATCTTCTATTCTCGTTTATATCTCAAATTCAGGCTCAAAACACCCGAAAATTCGATATTTTGGGGTCCCAGAAGCGATCTGTACATGCCTACTCAGTGCTAGAATATTATCAAAATATAGGCTAAAAACATGCTAAAATCGATATTTTAGGTGCCAAAAAGTCAATATCTCAAATTCAGTCCCAAAACACCCGAAAAATCGATATTTAAGGGTTCCAGAAGGGATCTGTACATGCCTACTCCGTGTTAGAGTATTTTTTTTTAAATACAGGCCAAAAACATGCTCAAAATCGATGTTTTAGGTGCCCAAAAGTCGATATGTGCATGCATCTTCAATACCCGTTTATATCTTAAATTCAGGCTCAAAACACCCGAAAATTCTATATTTAGGGGTCCCAGAAGCGATCTGTACATGCCTACTCCGTGTTAGAGTATTTTCAAAATACAGGCCAAAAACATACTGAAAATCGATCTTTTAGGTGCCCAAAAGTCGATATGTGCATGCATCTTCTGTACCCGTTTATATTTCAAATTCTGGCCCTAAACACCCGAAAATTCGATATTTTTTGGTCCCAGAAGCGATCTGTACATGCCTACTCAGTGCTAGAATGTTTTCAAAACATAGGCTCAAAACATGCTCAAAATCGATATTTTAGGTGCCCAAAAGTCGATATGTGCATGCATCTTCTGTACTCGTTTATATCTCAAATTCAAGCTCAAAACACCCGCAAATTCGATATTTTGGGGTCCCAGAAGCGATCTGTACATGCCTACTCAGTGCTAGAATATTTTCAAAATATAGGCTCAAAACATGCTAAAAATCGACAATTTAGGTGCGTAAAGGCGATATCTCAAATTCAGGCCCAAAACACCCGAAACTTTGATATTTAGGCGTCCCAGAAGCGATCTGTACATGCCTACTCCGTGTCAGAGTATTTTCAAAATACAGGCCAAAAAACATACTGAAAATCGATCTTTTAGGTGCCCAAAAGTCGATATGTGCATGCATTTTCTGTACCCGTTTATATCTCAAATTCTGGCCCTAAACACCCGAAAATTTGATATTTTGGGGTCCCAAAAGCGATCTCTACATGCCTACTCAGTGCTAGAATGTTTTCAAAATATAGGCTCAAAACATGCTCAAAATCGATATTTTAGGTGCCCAATCGTCGATATGTGCATGCATCTTCTGTACTCGTTTATATCTCAAATTCATTCCCAAAACACCCGAAAATTCGATATTTTGGGGTCCCAGAAGCGATCTGTACATGCCTACTCCGTGTTAGAGTATTTTCAAAATACAGGCCCAAAACATGCTCAAAATCGATGTTTTAGGTGCCCAAAAGTCGATATGTGCATGCATCTTCAGTACCCGTTTATATCTCAAATTTAGGCTCAAAACACCCGAAAATTCGATATTTTGGGGTCCCAGAAGCGATCTGTACATGCCTACTCCGTGTTAGAGTATTTTCAAAACACAGGCCCAAAACATGCTCAAAATCGATAATTTAGATGCCCAAAGTCAATCTGTACCCGTTTATATTTCAAATTCAGGCTCAAAACACCCGAAAATTCAATATTTTGGGGTCCCAGAAGCAATCTGTACATGCCTTCTCAGTGCTAGAATATTTTCAAAATATAGGCTAAAAACATGCTAATAATCGATATTTTAGGTGCCAAAAAGTCGATATCTCAAATTAAGGCCCAAAACACCCGAAACTTCGATATTTAGGGGTCCCAGAAGCGATCTGTACATGCCTACTTCGTGTTAGAGTATTTTCAAAATACAGGCCAAAAACATACTGAAAATCGTTCTTTTAGGTGCCCAAAAATCGATATCTGCATGCATTTTCTGTACCCGTTTATATCTCAAATTCTGGCCCTAAACACCCGAAAATTCGATATTTTGGGGTCCCAGAAGCGATCTGTACATGCCTACTCCGTGTTAGAGTATTTTCAAAATTCAGGCCCAAAACATGCTGAAAATCGATATTTTTGGTGCCCGAAGTCAATATCTGTATGCATCTTCTATACTCGTTTATATCTCAAATTCAGGCTCAAAACACCCGAAAATTTGATATTTTGGGGTCCCAAAAGCGATCTCTACATGCCTACTCAGTGCTAGAATGTTTTCAAAATATAGGCTCAAAACATGCTCAAAATCGATATTTTAGGTGCCCAATCGTCGATATGTGCATGCATCTTCTGTACTCGTTTATATCTCAAATTCAGGCCCAAAACACCCGAAAATTCGATATTTTGGGGTCCCAGAAGCGATCTGTACATGCCTACTCCGTGTTAGAGTATTTTCAAAATTCAGGCCCAAAACATGCTGAAAATCGATATTTTTGGTGCCCAAAGTCAATATGTGTATGCATCTTCTATACTCGTTTATATCTCAAATTCAGGCTCAAAACACCCGAAAATTTGATATTTTGGGGTCCCAAAAGCGATCTCTACATGCCTACTCAGTGCTAGAATGTTTTCAAAATATAGGCTCAAAACATGCTCAAAATCGATATTTTAGGTGCCCAATCGTCGATATGTGCATGCATCTTCTGTACTCGTTTATATCTCAAATTCAGGCCCAAAACACCCGAAAATTCGATATTTTGGGGTCCCAGAAGCGATCTGTACATGCCTACTCCGTGTTAGAGTATTTTCAAAATACAGGCCCAAAACATGCTCAAAATCGATGTTTTAGGTGCCCAAAAGTCGATATGTGCATGCATCTTCAGTACCCGTTTATATCTCAAATTTTGGCTCAAAACACCCGAAAATTCGATATTTTGGGGTCCCAGAAGCGATCTGTACATGCCTACTCCGTGTTAGAGTATTTTCAAAAACACAGGCCCAAAACATGCTGAAAATCGATAATTTAGATGCCCAAAGTCAATCTGTACCCGTTTATATTTCAAATTCAGGCTCAAAACACCCGAAAATTCAATATTTTGGGGTCCCAGAAGCAATCTGTACATGCCTTCTCAGTGCTAGAATATTTTCAAAATATAGGCTAAAAACATGCTAATAATCGATATTTTAGGTGCCAAAAAGTCGATATCTCAAATTAAGGCCCAAAACACCCGAAACTTCGATATTTAGGGGTCCCAGAAGCGATCTGTACATGCCTACTTCGTGTTAGAGTATTTTCAAAATACAGGCCAAAAACATACTGAAAATCGATCTTTTAGGTGCCCAAAAATCGATATCTGCATGCATTTTCTGTACCCGTTTATATCTCAAATTCTGGCCCTAAACACCCGAAAATTCGATATTTTGGGGTCCCAGAAGCGATCTGTACATGCCTACTCCGTGTTAGAGTATTTTCAAAATTCAGGCCCAAAACATGCTGAAAATCTATATTTTTGGTGCCCAAAGTCAATATGTGTATGCATCTTCTATACTCGTTTATATCTCAAATTCAGGCTCAAAACACCCGAAAATTCGATATTTTGGGGTCCCAGAAGCGATCTGTACATGCCTACTCAGTGCTAGAATGTTTTCAAAATATAGGCTCAAAACATGCTCAAAATCGATATTTTAGGTGGCCAAAAGTCGATATGTGCATGCGCATCTTCTGTACCCGTTTATATCTCAAATTCTTGCCCTAAACACCCGAAAATTCGATATTTTGGGGTCCCAGAAGCGATCTGTACATGCCTACTCCGTGTTAGAGTATTTTCAAAATTCAGGCCCAAAACATGCTCAAAATCGATATTTATTTGTGCATAAAGTCAATATGTCTATGCATCTTCTATACTCGTTTATTTCTCAAATTCAGGCTCAAAACACCCGAAAATTCGATATTTTGGGGTCCCAGAAGCGATCTGTACATGCCTACTCCGTGTTAGAGTATTTTCAAAATACATGCCCAAAACATGCTCAAAATTGATATTTTAGATGCCCAAAGTCAATATATGCATGTATCTTCTGTACCCGTTTATATCTCAAATTCAGGCTCAAAACACCCGAAAATTCGATATTTAGGGGTCCCAAAAGCGATCTGTACATGCCAACTCAGTGCTAGAATATTTTTAAAATATAGGCTCAAAACATGCTAAAAATCGATATTTTAGGTGCGTAAAGGCGATATCTCAAATTCAGGCCCAAAACATCCGAATATTCGATATTTTGGGGTCCCAGAAGCGATCTGTACATGCCTACTCCGTGTTAGAGTATTTTCAAAATACAGGCCCAAAACAGGCTCAAAATCGATGTTTTAGGTGCCCAAAAGTCGATATGTGCATGCATCTTCAGTACCCGTTTATATCTCAAATTCAGGCTCAAAATACCCGAAAATTCGATATTTTGGGGTCCCAGAAGCGATCTGTACATGCCTACTCCGTGTCAGAGTATTTTCAAAATACATGCCCAAAACATGCTAAAAATCGATATTTTAGATGCCCAAAGTCAATATGTGCATGTATCTTCTGTACCCGTTTATATCTCAAATTCAGGCTCAAAACACCCGAATATTCAATATTTTGGGGTCCCAGAAGCAATCTATACATGCCTACTCAGTGCTAGAATATTATCAAAATATAGGCTAAAAACATGCTAAAAATCGATATTTTAGGTGCCAAAAAGACGATATCTCAAATTCAGTAACAAAACACCCTAGAATTCGATATTTAGGGGTTCCAGAAGGGATCTGTTCATGCCTACTCCGTGTTAGAGTATTTTTATTTAAATACAGGCCAAAAACATGCTCAAAATCGATGTTTTAGGTGCCCAAAAGTCGATATGTGCATGCATCTTTAGTACCCGTTTATATCTCAAATTCAGACTCAAAACACCCGAAAATTCTATATTTAGGGGTCCCAGAAGCGATCTGTACATGCCTACTCCGTGTTAGAGTATTTTCAAAATACAGGCCAAAAACATACTGAAAATCGATCTTTTAGGTGCCCAAAAGTCGATATGTGCATGCATCTTCTGTACCCGTTTATATCTCAAATTCTGGCCCTAAACACCCGAAAATTCGATATTTTTTGGTCCCAGAAGCGATCTGTACATGCCTACTCAGTGCTAGAATGTTTTCAAAATATAGGCTCAAAACATGCTCAAAATCGATATTTTAGGTGCCCAAAAGTCGATATGTGCATGCATCTTCTGTACTCGTTTATAGCTCAAATTCAGGCTAAAAACACCCGAAAGGTCGATATTTTGGGGTCCCAAAAGCGACCTCTACATGCCTACTCAGTGCTAGAATGTTTTCAAAATATAGGCTCAAAACATGCTCAAAATCGATATTTTAGGTGCCCAAAAGTCGATATGTGCATGCATCTTCTGTACTCGTTTATATCTCAAATTCAGCTCAAAACACCCGAAAATTCGAAATTTTAGGGTCCCAGAAGCGATCTGTACATGCCTACTCAGTGCTAGAATATTTTCAAAATATATGCTCAAAACATGGTAAAAATCGATATTTTAGGTGCGTAAAGGCGATATCTCAAATTCAGGCCCAAAACACCCGAAAATTCGATATTTTGGGGTCCCAGAAGCGATCTGTACATGCCTACTCCGTGTTAGAGTATTTTCAAAATACAGGCCCAAAACATGCTGAAAATCGATAATTTAGATGCCCAAAGTCAATATGTGCATGTATCCTCTGTACCCGTTTTTATCTCAAATTCAAGCTCAAAACACCCGAAAATTCAATATTTTGGGGTCCCAGAAGCAATCTGTACATGCCTACTCAGTGCTAGAATATTTTTAAAATATAGGCCAAAAACATGCTCAAAATCGATGTTTTAGGTGCCCAAAAGTCGATATGTGCATGCATCTTCTGTACCCGTTTATATCTCAAATTCAGGCTCAAAAAACCCGAAAATTCTATATTTAGGGGTCCCAGAAGCGATCTATACATGCCTACTCCGTGTCAGAGTATTTTCAATATACAGGCCAAAAACATACTGAAAATCGATCTTTTAGGTGCCCAAAAGTCGATATGAGCATGCATCTTCTGTACCCGTTTATATCTCAAATTCTGGCCCTAAACACCCGAAAATTCAATATTTTGGGGTCCCAGAAGCGATCTGTACATGCCTACTCCGTGTTAGAGTATTTTCAAAATTCAGCCCCAAAACATGCTGAAAATCGATATTTTTGTTGCCCAAAGTCAATATGTGTATGCATCTTCTATACTCGTTTATATCTCAAATTCAGGCTCAAAACACCCGGAAATTCGATATTTTGTTGACCCAGAAGCGATCTGTACATGCCTACTCAGTGCTAGAATATTTTCAAAATATAGGCTCAAAACATGCTAAAAATCGATATTTTAGGTGCGTAAAGGCGATATCTTAAATTCAGGCCCAAAACACCCGAAAATTCGATATTTTGGGGTCCCAAAAGCGATCTGTACATGCCTACTCCGTGTTAGAGTATTTTCAAAATTCAGGCCCAAAACATGCTGAAAATCGATATTTTTGGGGCCCAAAGTCAATATGTGTATGCATCTTCTATACTCGTTTATATCTCAAATTCTGGCCCTAAACACCCGAAAATTCGATATTATGGGGTCCCATAAGCGATCTGTACATGCCTACTCCGTGTTAGAGTATTTACAAAATACAGGCCAAAAACATGCTCAAAATCGATGTTTTAGGTGCCCAAAAGTCGATATGTGCATGCATCTTCAGTACCCGTTTATATCTCAAATTCAGGCCAAAACAACCGAAAATTCGATATTTTGGGGTCCCAGAAGCGATCTGTACATGCCTACTCCGTGTTAGAGTATTTTCAAAATACATGCCCAAAACATGCTCAAAATTGATATTTTAGATGCCCAAAGTCAATATATGCATGTATCTTCTGTATCCGTTTATATCTCAAATTCAGGCTCAAAACACCCGAAAATTCGATATTTAGGGGTCCCAAAAGCGATCTGTACATGCCAACTCAGTGCTAGAATATTTTCAAAATATAGGCTCAAAACATGCTAAAAATCGATATTTTAGGTGCGTAAAGGCGATATCTCAAATTCAGGCCCAAAACACCCGAAAATTCGATATTTTGGGGTCCCAGAAGCGATCTGTACATGCCTACTCCGTGTTAGAGTATTTTCAAAATACAGGCCCAAAACATGCTCAAAATCGATGTTTTAGGTGCCCAAAAGTCGATATGTGCATGTATCTTCAGTACCCGTTTATATCTCAAATTTAGGCTCAATACACCCGAAAATTCGATATTTTGGGGTCCCAGAAGCGATCTGTACATGCCTACTCCGTGTTAGAGTATTTTCAAAATACAGGCTTAAAACATGCTGAAAATCGATAATTTAGATGCTCAAAGTCACTATGAGCATGTATCATCTGTACCCGTTTATATCTCAAATTCAGGCTCAAAACACCCGAAAATTCAATATTTTTGGGTCCCAGAAGCAATCTGTACATGCCTACTCAGTGCTAGAATATTTTCAAAATATAGGCTAAAAACATGCTAAAAATCGATATTTTAGGTGCCAAAAAGTCGATATCTCAAATTAAGGCCCAAAACACCCGAAACTTCGATATTTAGGGGTCCCAGAAGCGATCTGTACATGCCTACTCCGTGTTAGAGTATTTTCAAAATTCAGGCCCAAAACATGCTGAAAATCGATATTTTTGGTGCCCAAAGTCAATATGTGTATGCATCTTCTATACTCGTTTATATCTCAAATTCAGGCTCAAAACACCCGAAAATTCGATATTTTGGGGTCCCATAAGCGATCTGTACATGCCTACTCAGTGCTAGAATGTTTTCAAAATATAGGCTCAAAACATGCTCAAAATCGATATTTTAGGTGCCCAAAAGTCGATATGTGCATGCATCTTCTGTACCCGTTTATATCTCAAATTCTGGCCCTAAACACCCGAAAATTCGATATTATGGGGTCCCATAAGCGATCTGTACATGCCTACTCAGTGTTAGAGTATTTACAAAATACAGGCCAAAAACATGCTCAAAATCGATGTTTTAGGTGCCCAAAAGTCGATATGTGCATGCATCTTCAGTACCCGTTTATATCTCAAATTCAGGCCAAAACAACCGAAAATTCGATATTTTGGGGTCCCAGAAGAGATCTGTACATGCCTACTCCGTGTTAGAGTATTTTCAAAATACATGCCCAAAACATGCTCAAAATTGATATTTTAGATGCCCAAAGTCAATATATGCATGTATCTTCTGTACCCGTTTATATCTCAAATTCAGGCTCAAAACACCCGAAAATTCGATATTTAGGGGTCCCAAAAGCGATCTGTACATGCCAACTCAGTGCTAGAATATTTTCAAAATATAGGCTCAAAACATGCTAAAAATCGATATTTTAGGTGCGTAAAGGCGATATCTCAAATTCAGGCCCAAAACACCCGAAAATTCGATATTTTGGGGTCCCAGAAGCGATCTGTACATGCCTACTCCGTGTTAGAGTATTTTCAAAATACAGGCCCAAAACATGCTCAAAATCGATGTTTTAGGTGCCCAAAAGTCGATATGTGCATGCATCTTCAGTACCCGTTTATATCTCAAATTTAGGCTCAAAAAACCCGAAAATTCGATATTTTGGGGTCCCAGAAGCGATCTGTACATGCCTACTCCGTGTTAGAGTATTTTCAAAATACATGCCCAAAACATGCTCAAAATTGATATTTTAGATGCCCAAAGTCAATATATGCATGTATCTTCTGTATCCGTTTATATCTCAAATTCAGGCTCAAAACACCCGAAAATTCGATATTTAGGGGTCCCAAAAGCGATCTGTACATGCCAACTCAGTGCTAGAATATTTTCAAAATATAGGCTCAAAACATGCTAAAAATCGATATTTTAGGTGCGTAAAGGCGATATCTCAAATTCAGGCCCAAAACACCCGAAAATTCGATATTGTGGGGTCCCAGAAGCGATCTGTACATGCCTACTCCGTGTTAGAGTATTTTCAAAATACAGGCCCAAAACATGCTCAAAATCGATGTTTTAGGTGCCCAAAAGTCGATATGTGCATGTATCTTCAGTACCCGTTTATATCTCAAATTTAGGCTCAAAACACCCGAAAATTCGATATTTTGGGGTCCCAGAAGCGATCTGTACATGCCTACTCCGTGTTAGAGTATTTTCAAAATACAGGCTTAAAACATGCTGAAAATCGATAATTTAGATGCTCAAAGTCAATATGAGCATGTATCATCTGTACCCGTTTATATCTCAAATTCAGGCTCAAAACACCCGAAAATTCAATATTTTTGGGTCCCAGAAGCAATCTGTACATGCCTACTCAGTGCTAGAATATTTTCAAAATATAGGCTAAAAACATGCTAAAAATCGATATTTTAGGTGTCAAAAAGTCGATATCTCAAATTAAGGCCCAAAACACCCGAAACTTCGATATTTAGGGGTCCCAGAAGCGATCTGTACATGCCTACTCCGTGTTAGAGTATTTTCAAAATTCAGGCCCAAAACATGCTGAAAATCGATATTTTTGGTGCCCAAAGTCAATATGTGTATGCATCTTCTATACTCGTTTATATCTCAAATTCAGGCTCAAAACACCCGAAAATTCGATATTTTGGGGTCCCATAAGCGATCTGTACATGCCTACTCAGTGCTAGAATGTTTTCAAAATATAGGCTCAAAACATGCTCAAAATCGATATTTTAGGTGCCCAAAAGTCGATATGTGCATGCATCTTCTGTACCCGTTTATATCTCAAATTCTGGCCCTAAACACCCGAAAATTCGATATTTTGGGATACCAAAAGCGATCTGTACATGCCTACTCCGTGTTAGAGTATTTTCAAAATTCAGGCCCAAAACATGCTGAAAATCGATATTTTTGGTGCCCAAAGTCAATATGTGTATGCATCTTCTATACTCGTTTATATCTGAAATTCAGGCTCAAAACACCCGAAAATTCGATATTTTGGGCTCCCAGAAGCGATCTGAACATGCCTACTCAGTGCTAGTATGTTTTCAAAATATAGGCTCAAAACATGCTAAAAATCGATATTTTAGGTGCGTAAAGGCGATATCTCAAATTCAGGCCCAAAACACCCGAAAATTCGATATTATGGGGTCACATAAGCGATCTGTACATGCCTACTCAGTGTTAGAGTATTTACAAATTACAGGCCAAAAACATGCTCAAAATCGATGTTTTAGGTGCCCAAAAGTCGATATGTGCATGCATCTTCAGTACCCGTTTATATCTCAAATTCAGGCCAAAACAACCGAAAATTCGATATTTTGGGGTCCCAGAAGCGATCTGTACATGCCTACTCCGTGTTAGAGTATTTTCAAAATACATGCCCAAAACATGCTCAAAATTGATATTTTAGATGCCCAAAGTCAATATATGCATGTATCTTCTGTACCCGTTTATATCTCAAATTCAGGCTCAAAACACCCGAAAATTCGATATTTAGGGGTCCCAAAAGCGATCTGTACATGCCAACTCAGTGCTAGAATATTTTCAAAATATAGGCTCAAAACATGCTAAAAATCGATATTTTAGGTGCGTAAAGGCGATATCTCAAATTCAGGCCCAAAACACCCGAAAATTCGATATTTTGGGGTCCCAGAAGCGATCTGTACATGCCTACTCCGTGTTAGAGTATTTTCAAAATACAGGCCCAAAACATGCTCAAAATCGATGTTTTAGGTGCCCAAAAGTCGATATGTGCATGCATCTTCAGTACCCGTTTATATCTCAAATTTAGGCTCAAAACACCCGAAAATTCGATATTTTGGGGTCCCAGAAGCGATCTGTACATGCCTACTCCGTGTTAGAGTATTTTCAAAATACAGGCTTAAAACATGCTGAAAATCGATAATTTAGATGCTCAAAGTCAATATGAGCATGTATCATCTGTACCCGTTTATATCTCAAATTCAGGCTCAAAACACCCGAAAATTCAATATTTTTGGGTCCCAGAAGCAATCTGTACATGCCTACTCAGTGCTAGAATATTTTCAAAATATAGGCTAAAAACATGCTAAAAATCGATATTTTAGGTGCCAAAAAGTCGATATCTCAAATTAAGGCCCAAAACACCCGAAACTTCGATATTTAGGGGTCCCAGAAGCGATCTGTACATGCCTACTCCGTGTTAGAGTATTTTCAAAATTCAGGCCCAAAACATGCTGAAAATCGATATTTTTGGTGCCCAAAGTCAATATGTGTATGCATCTTCTATACTCGTTTATATCTCAAATTCAGGCTCAAAACACCCGAAAATTCGATATTTTGGGGTCCCATAAGCGATCTGTACATGCCTACTCAGTGCTAGAATGTTTTCAAAATATAGGCTCAAAACATGCTCAAAATCGATATTTTAGGTGCCCAAAAGTCGATATGTGCATGCATCTTCTGTACCCGTTTATATCTCAAATTCTGGCCCTAAACACCCGAAAATTCGATATTTTGGGATCCCAAAAGCGATCTGTACATGCCTACTCCGTGTTAGAGTATTTTCAAAATTCAGGCCCAAAACATGCTGAAAACCGATATTTTTGGTGCCCAAAGTCAATATGTGTATGCATCTTCTATACTCGTTTATATCTGAAATTCAGGCTCAAAACACCCGAAAATTCGATATTTTGGGCTCCCAGAAGCGATCTGAACATGCCTACTCAGTGCTAGTATGTTTTCAAAATATAGGCTCAAAACATGCTAAAAATCGATATTTTAGGTGCGTAAAGGCGATATCTCAAATTCAGGCCGAAAACACCCGAAAATTCGATATTATGGGGTCCCATAAGCGATCTGTACATGCCTACTCCGTGTTAGAGTATTTACAAAATACAGGCCAAAAACATGCTCAAAATCGATGTTTTAGGTGCCCAAAAGTCGATATGTGCATGCATCTTCTGTACCCGTTTATATCTCAAATTCAGGCCAAAACAACCGAAAATTCGATATTTTGGGGTCCCAGAAGCGATCTGTACATGCCTACTCCGTGTTAGAGTATTTTCAAAATACATGCCCAAAAACATGCTCAAAATTGATATTTTAGATGCCCAAAGTCAATATATGCATGTATCTTCTGTACCCGTTTATATCTCAAATTCAGGCTCAAAACACCCGAAAATTCGATATTTAGGGGTCCCAAAAGCGATCTGTACATGCCAACTCAGTGCTAGAATATTTTCAAAATATAGGCTCAAAACATGCTAAAAATCGATATTTTAGGTGCGTAAAGGCGATATCTCAAATTCAGGCCCAAAACACCCGGAAATTCGATATTATGGGGTCCCAGATGCGATCTGTACATGCCTACTCCGTGTTAGAGTATTTTCAAAATACAGGCCCAAAACATGCTCAAAATCGATGTTTTAGGTGCCCAAAAGTCGATATGTGCATGCATCTTCAGTACCCGTTTATATCTCAAATTTAGGCTCAAAACACCCGAAAATTCGATATTTTGGGGTCCCAGAAGCGATCTGTACATGCCTACTCCGTGTTAGAGTATTTTCAAAATACAGGCTTAAAACATGCTGAAAATCGATAATTTAGATGCTCAAAGTCAATATGAGCATGTATCATCTGTACCCGTTTATATCTCAAATTCAGGCTCAAAACACCCGAAAATTCAATATTTTTGGGTCCCAGAAGCAATCTGTACATGCCTACTCAGTGCTAGAATATTTTCAAAATATAGGCTAGAAACATGCTAAAAATCGATATTTTAAGTGCCAAAAAGTCGATATCTCAAATTAAGGCCCAAAACACCCGAAACTTCGATATTTAGGGGTCCCAGAAGCGATCTGTACATGCCTACTCCGTGTTAGAGTATTTTCAAAATTCAGGCCCAAAACATGCTGAAAATCGATATTTTTGGTGCCCAAAGCCAATATGTGTATGCATCTTCTATACTCGTTTATATCTCAAATTCAGGCTCAAAACACCCGAAAATTCGATATTTTGGGGTCCCATAAGCGATCTGTACATGCCTACTCAGTGCTAGAATGTTTTCAAAATATAGGCTCAAAACATGCTCAAAATCGATATTTTAGGTGCCCAAAAGTCGATATGTGCATGCATCTTCTGTACCCGTTTATATCTCAAATTCTGGCCCTAAACACCCGAAAATTTCTATATTTATGGGTCCCAGAAGCGATCTGTTCATGCCTACTCCGTGTTAGATTATTTTCAAAATTCAAGCCCAAAACATGCTGAAAAACGATATTTTTGGTGCCCAAAGTCAATATGTGTATGCATCTTCTACACCCGTTTATATCCCAAATTCAACCTCAAAACACCTAAAAACTCGATATTTATGGGTCTCAGAAGCGATCTGTACATGCCTACTCAGTGCTAGAATGTTTTTAAAATAAAGGCTAAAAACATGCTGAAAATCGATGTTTTAGATGCCCAAAAGTCGATATGTGAATGCATCTTCAGTACCCGTTTATATCTCAAATTCAGGCTCAAAACACCCGAAAATTCGATATTTTGGGGTCCCAGAAGCGATCTGCACATGCCTAATCTGTGTTAGAGTATTTTTAAATTACAGGACCAAAACATGCTGAAAATCGATATTTTAGATGCCCAAAGTCAATATGAGCATGTATCTTCTGTACCAGTTTTTATCTCAAATTCAAGCCCAAAACACCCGAAAATTCTATATTTTGGGGTCCCAGAAGCGATCTGTACATGCCTACTCCGTGGTAGAGTATTTTCAAAATACAGGCCGAAAACATGCTCAAAATCGATGTTTTAGATGCCTAAAAGTCGATATGTGAATGCATCTTTAGTACCCGTTTATATCTCAAATTCTGGCCCTAAACACCCGAAAATTCGATATTTATGGGTCCCAGAAGCGATCTGTTCATGCCTACTCCGTGTTAGATTATTTTCAAAATTCAAGCCCAAAACATGCTGAAAAACGATATTTTTGGTGCCCAAAGTCAATATGTGTATGCATCTTCTACACCCGTTTATATCCCAAATTCAACCTCAAAACACCTAAAAACTCGATATTTATGGGTCTCAGAAGCGATCTGTACATGCCTACTCAGTGCTAGAATGTTTTTAAAATAAAGGCTAAAAACATGCTGAAAATCGATGTTTTAGATGCCCAAAAGTCGATATGTGAATGCATCTTCAGTACCCGTTTATATCTCAAATTCAGGCTCAAAACACCCGAAAATTCGATATTTTGGGGTCCCAGAAGCGATCTGCACATGCCTAATCTGTGTTAGAGTATTTTTAAATTACAGGACCAAAACATGCTGAAAATCGATATTTTAGATGCCCAAAGTCAATATGAGCATGTATCTTCTGTACCAGTTTTTATCTCAAATTCAAGCCCAAAACACCCGAAAATTCGATATTTTGGGGTCCCAGAAGCGATCTGTACATGCCTACTCCGTGGTAGAGTATTTTCAAAATACAGGCCGAAAACATGCTCAAAATCGATGTTTTAGATGCCTAAAAGTCGATATGTGAATGCATCTTCAGTACCCGTTTATATCTCAAATTCAGGCTCAAAACACCCGAAAATTCGATATTTTTGGGTCCCAGAAGCGATCTGCACATCCCTAATCCGTGTTAGAGTATTTTCAAAATACAGGACCAAAACATGCTAAAAATCGATATTTTAGATGCCCAAAGTCAATATGTGCATGTATCTTCTGTACCCGTTTATATCTCAAATTCAGCCTCAAAACTCCCGAAAATTCAATATTTTGGGGTCCCAGAAGCAATCTGTACATGCCTACTCAGTGCTAGAATGTTTTCAAAATTTAGGCTCACAACATGCTCAAAATCGATATTTTAGGTGCCCAAAAGTCGATATGTGCATGCATCTTTTGTACTCGTTTATATCTCAAATTCAGGCTCAAAACACCCGAAAATTCGATATTTAGGGGTCCCAAAAGCGATCTGTACATGCCAACTCAGTGCTAGAATATTTTCAAAATATAGGCTCAAAACATGCTAAAAATCGATATTTTAGGTGCGTAAAGGCGATATCTCAAATTCAGGCCCAAAACACCCGAAAATTCGATATTTTTGGGTTCCAGAAGCAATCTGTACATGCCTACTCAGTGCTAGAATATTTTCAAAATATAGGCTAAAAACATGCTAAAAATCGATATTTTAGGTGCCAAAAAGTCGATATCTCAAATTAAGGCCCAAAACACCCGAAACTTCGATATTTAGGGGTCCCAGAAGCGATCTGTACATGCCTACTCCGTGTTAGAGTATTTTCAAAATTCAGGCCCAAAACATGCTAAAAATCGATATTTTTGGTGCCCAAAGTCAATATGTGTATGCATCTTCTATACTCGTTTATATCTCAAATTCAGGCTCAAAACACCCGAAAATTCGATATTTTGGGGTCCCATAAGCGATCTGTACATGCCTACTCAGTGCTAGAATGTTTTCAAAATATAGGCTCAAAACATGCTCAAAATCGATATTTTAGGTGCCCAAAAGTCGATATGTGCATGCATCTTCTGTACCCGTTTATATCTCAAATTCTGGCCCTAAACACCCGAAAATTCGATATTTAGGGGTCCCAGAAGCGATCTGTTCATGCCTACTCCGTGTTAGATTATTTTCAAAATTCAGGCCCAAAACATGCTGAAAAACGATATTTTTGGTGCCCAAAGTCAATATGTGTATGCATCTTCTACACCCGTTTATATCCCAAATTCAACCTCAAAACACCTAAAAACTCGATATTTATGGGTCTCAGAAGCGATCTGTACATGCCTACTCAGTGCTAGAATGTTTTTAAAATATAGGCTAAAAACATGCTGAAAATCGATGTTTTAGATGCCCAAAAGTCGATATGTGAATGCATCTTCAGTACCCGTTTATATCTCAAATTCAGGCTCAAAACACCCGAAAATTCGATATTTTGGGGTCCCAGAAGCGATCTGCACATGCCTAATCTGTGTTAGAGTATTTTCAAAATACAGGACCAAAACATGCTGAAAATCGATATTTTAGATTCCCAAAGTCAATATGTGCATGTATCTTCTGTACCCGTTTATATCTCAAATTCAGCCTCAAAACTCCCGAAAATTCAATATTTTGGGGTCCCAGAAACAATCTTTACATGCCTACTCAGTGCTAGAATGTTTTCAAAATATAGGCTCAAAACATGCTCAAAATCGATATTTTAGGTGCCCAAAAGTCGATATGTGCTGCATCTTCTGTACTCGTTTATATCTCAAATTCAAGCTCAAAAAACCCGAAAATTCGATATTTAGGTGTCCCAAAAGCGATCTCTACATGCCTACTCAGTGCTAGAATGTTTTCAAAATATAGGCTCAAAACATGCTCAAAATCGATATTTTAGGTGCCCAATCGTCGATATGTGGATGCATCTTCTGTACTCGTTTATATCTCAAATTCAGGCTCAAAACACCCGAAAATTCGATATTTTGGGGTCCCTGTAGCGATCTGTACATGCCTACTCATTGCTAGAGTATTTTTAAAATATAGGCTCAAAACAAGCTAAAAATCGATATTTTAGGTGCGTAAAGGCGATATCTCAAATTAAGGCCCAAAACAGCCGAAAATTCTATATTTAGGGGTCCAGGAAGTGATCTGTACATGCCTACTCCGTGTTAGAGTATTTTCAAAATACAGGCCAAAAACATACTAAAAATCGATCTTTTAGGTGCCCAAAAGTCGATATGTACATGCATCTTCTGTACCCGTTTATATCTCAAATTTAGGCTCAAAACACCCGAAAATTCGATATTTTGGGGTCCCAGAAGGGATCTGTACATGCCTACTCCGTGTTAGAGTATTTTTTTTAAAATACAGGCCAAAAACATGCTCAAAATCGATGTTTTAGGTGCCCAGAAGTCGATATGTGCATGCATCTTCAGTACCCGTTTATATCTCAAATTCTGGCCCTAAACACCCGAAAATTCGATATTTTCGGGTCCCAGAAGCGATCGGTACATGCCTACTCCGTGTTAGAGTATTTTCAAAATACAGGCCCAAAACATGCTCAAAATCGATGTTTTAGGTACCCAAAAGTCGATATGTGCATGCATCTTCAGTACCCGTTTATATCTCAAATTTAGGCTCAAAACACTCGAAAATTCGATATTTTGGGGTCCCAGAAGCGATCTGTACATGCCTACTCCGTGTTAGAGTATTTTCAAAAATACAGGCTTAAAACATGCTGAAAATCGATAATTTAGATGCTCAAAGTCAATATGTGCATGTATCATCTGTACCCGTTTATATCTCAAATTCAGGCTCAAAACACCCGAAAATTCAATATTTTTGGGTCCCAGAAGCAATCTGTACATGCCTACTCAATGCTAGAATATTTTCAAAATATAGGCTAAAAACATGCTAAAAATCGATATCTTAGGTGCCAAAAAGTCGATATCTCAAATTAAGGCCCAAAACACCCGAAACTTCGATATTTAGGGGTCCCAGAAGCGATCTGTTCATGCCTAATCCGTGTTAGAGTATTTTCATAATACAGGACCAAAACATGCTGAAAATCGATATTTTAGATGCCCAAAGTCAATATGTGTATGCATCTTCTACACCCGTTTATATCCCAAATTCAACCTCAAAACACCCAAAAACTCGATATTTATGGGTCTCAGAAGCGATCTGTACATGCCTACTCAGTGCTAGAATGTTTTTAAAATATAGGCTAAAAACATGCTGAAAATCGATATTTTTGGTGCCCAAAAGTCGATATGTGCATGCATCTTCAGTACTCGTTTACATCTCAAATTCAGGCTAAAAACACCCTAATATTCGATATTTTGGGGTCCCAGAAGCGATCTGTACATGCCTACTCAGTGTTAGAGTTTTTTCAAAATACAGTTCTAAAACATGCTGAAAATCGATATTTTAGATGCCCAAAGTCAATATGTGAATGAATCTTCAGTACCCGTTTATATCTCAAATTCAGGCTCAAAACACCCGAAAATTCGATATTTTGGGGTCCCAGAAGCGATCTGCACATGCCTAATCCGTGTTAGAGTATTTTCAAAATACAGGACCAAAACATGCTGAAAATCGATATTTTAGATGCCCAAAGTCAATATGTGCATGTATCTTCTGTACCCGTTTATATCTCAAATTCAGCCTCAAAACTCCCGAAAATTCAATATTTTGGGGTCCCAGAAGCAATCTGTACATGCCTACTCAGTGCTAGAATGTTTTCAAAATATAGGCTCAAAACATGCTCAAAATCGATATTTTAGGTGCCTAAAAGTCGATATGTGCATGCATCTTCTGTACTCGTTTATATCTCAAATTCAAGCTCAAAACTCCCAAAAATTCTATATTTAGGTGTCCCAGAAGCGATCTGTACATGCCTACTCAGTGCTAGAATATTTTCAAAATATAGGCTCAAAACATGCTAAAAATCGATATTTTAGGTGCGTAAAGGCGATATCTCAAATTCAGGCCCAAAACACCCGAAAATTCGATATTTTCGGTTCCCAGAAGCGATCTCTACATGCCTACTCCGTGTTAGAGTATTTACAAAATACAGGCACAAAACATGCTCAAAATCGATGTTTTAGGTGCCCAAAAGTCGATATGTGCATGCATCTTCAGTACCCGTTTATATCTCAAATTCAGGCTCAAAACACCGGAAAATTCGATATTTTGGGGTCCCAGAAGCGATCTGTACATGCCTACTCCGTGTTAGAGTATTTTCAAAATATAGGCTCAAAACATGCTCAAAATCGATATTTTAGGTGCCTAAAAGTCGATATGTGCATGCATCTTCTGTACTCGTTTATATCTCAAATTCAAGCTCAAAACACCCGAAAATTCTATATTTAGGTGTCCCAGAAGCGATCTGTACATGCCTACTCAGTGCTAGAATATTTTCAAAATATAGGCTCAAAACATGGTAAAATCGATATTTTAGGTGCGTAAAGGCGATATCTCAAATTCAGGCCCAAAACACCCGAAAATTCGATATTTTCGGTTCCCAGAAGCGATCTGTACATGCCTACTCCGTGTTAGAGTATTTACAAAATACAGGCCCAAAACATGCTCAAAATCGATGTTTTAGGTGCCCAAAAGTCGATATGTGCATGCATCTTCAGTACCCGTTTATATCTCAAATTCAGGCTCAAAACACCGGAAAATTCGATATTTTGGGGTCCCAGAAGCGATCTGTACATGCCTACTCCGTGTTAGAGTATTTTCAAAATACAGTCCCAAAACATGCTGAAAATCGATATTTTATATGCCCAAAGTCAATTAGTGCATGTATCTTCTGTACCCGTTTATATCTCAAATTCAGGCTCAAAACACCCGAAAATTCGATATTTTGGGGTCCCAGAAGCGATCTGTACATGCCTACTCAGTGCTAGAATGTTTTCAAAATATAGGCTCAAAACATGCTCAAAATCGATATTTTAGGTGCCTAAAAGTCGATATATGCATGCATCTTCAGTACCCGTTTATATCTCAAATTCAGGCCCAAAACACCCGAAAATTCGATATTTTCGGTTCCCAGAAGCGATCTGTACATGCCTACTCCGTGTTAGAGTATTTACAAAATACAGGCCCAAAACATGCTCAAAATCGATGTTTTAGGTGCCCAAAAGTCGATATGTGCATGCATCTTCAGTACCCGTTTATATCTCAAATTCAGGCTCAAAACACCGGAAAATTCGATATTTTGGGGTCCCAGAAGCGATCTGTACATGCCTACTCCGTGTTAGAGTATTTTCAAAATACAGTCCCAAAACATGCTGAAAATCGATATTTTATATGCCCAAAGTCAATTAGTGCATGTATCTTCTGTACCCGTTTATATCTCAAATTCAGGCTCAAAACACCCGAAAATTCGATATTTTGGGGTCCCAGAAGCGATCTGTACATGCCTACTCAGTGCTAGAATGTTTTCAAAATATAGGCTCAAAACATGCTCAAAATCGATATTTTAGGTGCCTAAAAGTCGATATATGCATGCATCTTCAGTACCCGTTTATATCTCAAATTCAGGCTCAAAAAACCCGAAAATTCGATATTTTGGGGTCCCAGAAGCGATCTGTACATGCCTACTCCGTGTTAGAGTATTTTCAAAATACAGGCCAAAAACATACTGAAAATCGATCTTTTAGGTGCCCAAAAGTCGATATGTGCATGCATCTTCTGTACTCGTTTATATCTCAAATTCAGCCTCAAAACTCCCGAAAATTCAATATTTTGGGGTCCCAGAAACAATCTTTACATGCCTACTCAGTGCTAGAATGTTTTCAAAATATAGGCTCAAAACATGCTCAAAATCGATATTTTAGGTGCCCAAAAGTCGATATGTGCTGCATCTTCTGTACTCGTTTATATCTCAAATTCAAGCTCAAAAAACCCGAAAATTCGATATTTAGGTGTCCCAAAAGCGATCTCTACATGCCTACTCAGTGCTAGAATGTTTTCAAAATATAGGCTCAAAACATGCTCAAAATCGATATTTTAGGTGCCCAATCGTCGATATGTGGATGCATCTTCTGTACTCGTTTATATCTCAAATTCAGGCTCAAAACACCCGAAAATTCGATATTTTGGGGTCCCTGTAGCGATCTGTACATGCCTACTCATTGCTAGAGTATTTTTAAAATATAGGCTCAAAACAAGCTAAAAATCGATATTTTAGGTGCGTAAAGGCGATATCTCAAATTAAGGCCCAAAACAGCCGAAAATTCTATATTTAGGGGTCCAGGAAGTGATCTGTACATGCCTACTCCGTGTTAGAGTATTTTCAAAATACAGGCCAAAAACATACTAAAAATCGATCTTTTAGGTGCCCAAAAGTCGATATGTACATGCATCTTCTGTACCCGTTTATATCTCAAATTTAGGCTCAAAACACCCGAAAATTCGATATTTTGGGGTCCCAGAAGGGATCTGTACATGCCTACTCCGTGTTAGAGTATTTTTTTTAAAATACAGGCCAAAAACATGCTCAAAATCGATGTTTTAGGTGCCCAGAAGTCGATATGTGCATGCATCTTCAGTACCCGTTTATATCTCAAATTCTGGCCCTAAACACCCGAAAATTCGATATTTTCGGGTCCCAGAAGCGATCGGTACATGCCTACTCCGTGTTAGAGTATTTTCAAAATACAGGCCCAAAACATGCTCAAAATCGATGTTTTAGGTACCCAAAAGTCGATATGTGCATGCATCTTCAGTACCCGTTTATATCTCAAATTTAGGCTCAAAACACTCGAAAATTCGATATTTTGGGGTCCCAGAAGCGATCTGTACATGCCTACTCCGTGTTAGAGTATTTTCAAAAATACAGGCTTAAAACATGCTGAAAATCGATAATTTAGATGCTCAAAGTCAATATGTGCATGTATCATCTGTACCCGTTTATATCTCAAATTCAGGCTCAAAACACCCGAAAATTCAATATTTTTGGGTCCCAGAAGCAATCTGTACATGCCTACTCAATGCTAGAATATTTTCAAAATATAGGCTAAAAACATGCTAAAAATCGATATCTTAGGTGCCAAAAAGTCGATATCTCAAATTAAGGCCCAAAACACCCGAAACTTCGATATTTAGGGGTCCCAGAAGCGATCTGTTCATGCCTAATCCGTGTTAGAGTATTTTCATAATACAGGACCAAAACATGCTGAAAATCGATATTTTAGATGCCCAAAGTCAATATGTGTATGCATCTTCTACACCCGTTTATATCCCAAATTCAACCTCAAAACACCCAAAAACTCGATATTTATGGGTCTCAGAAGCGATCTGTACATGCCTACTCAGTGCTAGAATGTTTTTAAAATATAGGCTAAAAACATGCTGAAAATCGATATTTTTGGTGCCCAAAAGTCGATATGTGCATGCATCTTCAGTACTCGTTTACATCTCAAATTCAGGCTAAAAACACCCTAATATTCGATATTTTGGGGTCCCAGAAGCGATCTGTACATGCCTACTCAGTGTTAGAGTTTTTTCAAAATACAGTTCTAAAACATGCTGAAAATCGATATTTTAGATGCCCAAAGTCAATATGTGAATGAATCTTCAGTACCCGTTTATATCTCAAATTCAGGCTCAAAACACCCGAAAATTCGATATTTTGGGGTCCCAGAAGCGATCTGCACATGCCTAATCCGTGTTAGAGTATTTTCAAAATACAGGACCAAAACATGCTGAAAATCGATATTTTAGATGCCCAAAGTCAATATGTGCATGTATCTTCTGTACCCGTTTATATCTCAAATTCAGCCTCAAAACTCCCGAAAATTCAATATTTTGGGGTCCCAGAAGCAATCTGTACATGCCTACTCAGTGCTAGAATGTTTTCAAAATATAGGCTCAAAACATGCTCAAAATCGATATTTTAGGTGCCTAAAAGTCGATATGTGCATGCATCTTCTGTACTCGTTTATATCTCAAATTCAAGCTCAAAACTCCCAAAAATTCTATATTTAGGTGTCCCAGAAGCGATCTGTACATGCCTACTCAGTGCTAGAATATTTTCAAAATATAGGCTCAAAACATGCTAAAAATCGATATTTTAGGTGCGTAAAGGCGATATCTCAAATTCAGGCCCAAAACACCCGAAAATTCGATATTTTCGGTTCCCAGAAGCGATCTCTACATGCCTACTCCGTGTTAGAGTATTTACAAAATACAGGCACAAAACATGCTCAAAATCGATGTTTTAGGTGCCCAAAAGTCGATATGTGCATGCATCTTCAGTACCCGTTTATATCTCAAATTCAGGCTCAAAACACCGGAAAATTCGATATTTTGGGGTCCCAGAAGCGATCTGTACATGCCTACTCCGTGTTAGAGTATTTTCAAAATATAGGCTCAAAACATGCTCAAAATCGATATTTTAGGTGCCTAAAAGTCGATATGTGCATGCATCTTCTGTACTCGTTTATATCTCAAATTCAAGCTCAAAACACCCGAAAATTCTATATTTAGGTGTCCCAGAAGCGATCTGTACATGCCTACTCAGTGCTAGAATATTTTCAAAATATAGGCTCAAAACATGGTAAAATCGATATTTTAGGTGCGTAAAGGCGATATCTCAAATTCAGGCCCAAAACACCCGAAAATTCGATATTTTCGGTTCCCAGAAGCGATCTGTACATGCCTACTCCGTGTTAGAGTATTTACAAAATACAGGCCCAAAACATGCTCAAAATCGATGTTTTAGGTGCCCAAAAGTCGATATGTGCATGCATCTTCAGTACCCGTTTATATCTCAAATTCAGGCTCAAAACACCGGAAAATTCGATATTTTGGGGTCCCAGAAGCGATCTGTACATGCCTACTCCGTGTTAGAGTATTTTCAAAATACAGTCCCAAAACATGCTGAAAATCGATATTTTATATGCCCAAAGTCAATTAGTGCATGTATCTTCTGTACCCGTTTATATCTCAAATTCAGGCTCAAAACACCCGAAAATTCGATATTTTGGGGTCCCAGAAGCGATCTGTACATGCCTACTCAGTGCTAGAATGTTTTCAAAATATAGGCTCAAAACATGCTCAAAATCGATATTTTAGGTGCCTAAAAGTCGATATATGCATGCATCTTCAGTACCCGTTTATATCTCAAATTCAGGCCCAAAACACCCGAAAATTCGATATTTTCGGTTCCCAGAAGCGATCTGTACATGCCTACTCCGTGTTAGAGTATTTACAAAATACAGGCCCAAAACATGCTCAAAATCGATGTTTTAGGTGCCCAAAAGTCGATATGTGCATGCATCTTCAGTACCCGTTTATATCTCAAATTCAGGCTCAAAACACCGGAAAATTCGATATTTTGGGGTCCCAGAAGCGATCTGTACATGCCTACTCCGTGTTAGAGTATTTTCAAAATACAGTCCCAAAACATGCTGAAAATCGATATTTTATATGCCCAAAGTCAATTAGTGCATGTATCTTCTGTACCCGTTTATATCTCAAATTCAGGCTCAAAACACCCGAAAATTCGATATTTTGGGGTCCCAGAAGCGATCTGTACATGCCTACTCAGTGCTAGAATGTTTTCAAAATATAGGCTCAAAACATGCTCAAAATCGATATTTTAGGTGCCTAAAAGTCGATATATGCATGCATCTTCAGTACCCGTTTATATCTCAAATTCAGGCTCAAAAAACCCGAAAATTCGATATTTTGGGGTCCCAGAAGCGATCTGTACATGCCTACTCCGTGTTAGAGTATTTTCAAAATACAGGCCAAAAACATACTGAAAATCGATCTTTTAGGTGCCCAAAAGTCGATATGTGCATGCATCTTCTGTACTCGTTTATATCTCAAATTCTGGCTCAAAACATCCGAAAATTCGATATTTTGGGGTCGCAGAAGCGATCTGTACATGCCTACTCAGTGCTAGAATATTTTTAAAATATAGGCTCAAAACATGCTAAATATTCGATATTTTAGGTGCGTAAAGGCTATATCTTAAATTCAGGCCCAAAACACCCGAAAATTCGATATTTTGGGGTCCCAGAAGCGATCTGTACATGCCTACTCCATGTTAGAGTATTTTCAAAATTCAGGCCCAAAACATGCAGAAAATCGATATTTTTGGGGCCCAAAGTCAATATGTGTATGCATCTTCTATACTCGTTTATATCTCAAATATAGGCTCAAAACACCCGAAAATTCGACATTTTGGGGTCCCAAAAGCGATCTCTACATGCCTACTCAGTGCTAGAATGTTTTCAAAATATAGGCTCAAAACATGCTCAAAATCGATATTTTAGGTACCCAATCGTCGATATGTGGATGCATCTTCTGTACTCGTTTATATCTCAAATTCAGGCTCAAAACACCCGAAAATTCGATATTTTGGGGTCACAGTAGCGATCTGTACATGCCTACTCATTGCTAGAGTATTTTTAAAATATAGGCTCAAAACAAGCTAAAAATCGATATTTAAGGTGCTTAAAGGCGATATCTCAAATTAAGGCCCAAAACAGCCGAAAATTCTTTATTTAGGGGTCCAGGAAGTGATCTGTACATGCCTACTCCGTGTTAGAGTATTTTCAAATACAGGCCAAAAACATACTGAAAATCGATCTTTTAGGTGCCCAAAAGTCGATATGTGCATACATCTTCTGTACCCGTTTATATCTCAAATTTAGGCTCAAAACACCCGAAAATTCGATATTTAAGGGTCCCAAAAGCGATCTGTACATGCCTACTCCGTGTTAGAGTATTTTCAAAATACAGGCCAAAAACATGCTCAAAATCGATGTTTTAGGTGCCCAAAAGTCGATATGTGCATGCATCTTCTGTACCCGTTTATATCTCAAATTCTGGCCCTAAACACCCGAAAATTCGATATTTTTGGGTCACAGAAGCGATCTGTACATGCCTACTCAGTGCTAGAATGTTTTAAAAATATAGGCTCAAAACATGCTCAAAATCGATATTTTAGGTGCCCAAAAGTCGATATGTGCATGCATCTTCTGTACTCGTTTATATCTCAAATTCAGGCCCAAAACACCCGAAAATTCAATATTTTGGGGTCCCAGAAGCAATCTGTACATGCGTACTCAGTGCTAGAATATTTTCAAAATAAAGGCTACAAACATGCTAAAAATCGATATTTTAGGTGCCAAAAAGTTGATATCTCAAATTAAGGCCCAAAACACCAGAAAATTCGATATTTAGGGGTCCCAGAAGCGATCTGTACATGCCTACTCCGTGTTAGAGTATATTCAAAATACATGCCCAAAACATGCTGAAAATCGATATCTTAGATGCCCAAAGTCAATATGTGCATGTATCTTCTGTACCCGTTTATATCTCAAATTCAGGCTCAAAACACCCGAAAATTCAATATTTTGTGGTCCCAGAAGCAATCTGTACATGCCTACTCAGTGCTAGAATATTTTCAAAATATAGGCTAAAAACATGCTAAAAATCGATATTTTAGGTGCCAAAAAGTCGATATCTCAAATTAAGTCCCGAAACACCCGAAAATTCGATATTTAGGGGTCCCAGAAGCGATCTGTATATGCCTACTCCGTGTTAGAGTATTTTCAAAATACAGACCAAAAACATACTGAAAATCGATCTTTTATGTGCCAAAAAGTCCATATGTGCATGCATCTTCTATACCCGTTTATATCTCAAATTCAGGCTCAAAACACCCGAAAATTCAATATTTTGAGGTCCCAGAAGCGATCTGTACATTCCTACTCAGTGCTAGAATATTTTCAAAATATAGGCTCAAAACATGCTAAAAATCGATATTTTAGGTGCGTAAAGGCGATATCTCAAATTCAGGCCGAAAACACCCGAAAATTCGATATTATGGGGTCCCAGAAGCGATCTGTACCTGCCTACTCAGTGTTAGAGTATTTCCAAAATACAGGCCAAAAACATACTGAAAATCGATCTTTTAGGTGCCCAAAAGTCGATATGTGCATGCATCTTCTGTACCCGTTTATATCTCAAATTCTGGCCCTAAACACCCGAAAATTCAATATTTTGGGGTCCCAGAAGCGATCTGTACATGCCTACTCCGTGTTAGAGTATTTTCAAAATTCAGGCCCAAAACATGCTCAAAATCGATATTTTAGATGCCCAAAGTCAATATGTGCATGTATCTTCTGTACCCGTTTATATCTCAAATTCAGGCTCAAAACACCCGAAAATTCAATATTTTGGGGTCCCAGAAGCAATCTGTACATGCGTACTCAGTGCTAGAATATTTTCAAAATAAAGGCTACAAACATGCTAAAAATCGATATTTTAGGTGCCAAAAAGTTGATATCTCAAATTAAGTCCCAAAACACCAGAAAATTCGATATTTAGGGGTCCCAGAAGCGATCTGTACATGCCTACTCCGTGTTAGAGTATATTCAAAATACATGCCCAAAACATGCTGAAAATCGATATCTTAGATGCCCAAAGTCAATATGTGCATGTATCTTCTGTACCCGTTTATATCTCAAATTCAGGCTCAAAACACCCGAAAATTCAATATTTTGTGGTCCCAGAAGCAATCTGTACATGCCTATTCAGTGCTAGAATATTTTCAAAATATAGGCTAAAAACATGCTAAAAATCGATATTTTAGGTGCCAAAAAGTCGATATCTCAAATTAAGTCCCGAAACACCCGAAAATTCGATATTTAGGGGTCCCAGAAGCGATCTGTATATGCCTACTCCGTGTTAGAGTATTTTCAAAATACAAACCAAAAACATACTGAAAATCGATCTTTTATGTGCCAAAAAGTCGATATGTGCATGCATCTTCTATACCCGTTTATATCTCAAATTCTGGCCCTAAACACCCGAAAATTCGATATTTTGAGGTCCCAGAAGCGATCTGTACATTCCTACTCAGTGCTAGAATATTTTCAAAATATAGGCTCAAAACATGCTAAAAATCGATATTTTAGGTGCGTAAAGGCGATATCTCAAATTCAGGCCGAAAACACCCGAAAATTCGATATTATGGGGTCCCAGAAGCGATCTGTACCTGCCTACTCAGTGTTAGAGTATTTCCAAAATACAGGCCAAAAACATACTGAAAATCGATCTTTTAGGTGCCCAAAAGTCGATATGTGCATGCATCTTCTGTACCCGTTTATATCTCAAATTCTGGCCCTAAACACCCGAAAATTCAATATTTTGGGGTCCCAGAAGCGATCTGTACATGCCTACTCCGTGTTAGAGTATTTTCAAAATTCAGGCCCAAAACATGCTCAAAATCGATATTTTAGATGCCCAAAGTCAATATGTGCATGTATTTTCTGTACCCGTTTATATCTCAAATTCAACCTTAAAACACCCGAAAATTCAATATTTTGGGGTCCCAGAAGCAATCTGTACATGCCTACTCAGTGCTAGAATGTTTTACAAAATATAGGCTCAAAACATGCTCAAAATCGATATTTTAGGTGCCCAAAAGTCGATATGTGAATGCATCTTTTGTACTCGTTTATATCTCAAATTCAAGCTAAAAACACCCGAAAATTCTATATTTAGGGGTCCCAGAAGCGATCTGCACATGCCTACTCAGTGCTAGAATATTTTCAAAATATAGGCTCAAAATATGCTAAAAATCGATATTTAAGGTGCGTAGAGGCGATATCTCAAATTCAGGCCCAAAACACCCGAAATTTCGATATTTTGGGGTCCCAGAAGCGATCTGTACATGCCTACTCCGTGTTAGAGTATTTACAAAATACAGGCCCAAAACATGCTCAAAATCGATGTTTTAGGTGCCCAAAAGTCGATATGTGCATGCATCTTCAGTACCCGTTTATATCTCAAATTCAGGCTCAAAACACCCGAAAATTCGATATTTTGGGGTCGCAGAAGCGATCTGTACGTGCCTACTCCTTGTTAGAGTATTTTCAAAATACAGGCCCAAAACATGCTGAAAATCGATATTTTAGATGCCCAAAGTCAATATGTGCATGTATCTTCTGTACCCGTTTATATCTCAAATTCAGACTCAAAACAACCGAAAATTCAATATTTTGGGGTCCCAGAAGCAATCTGTACGTGCCTACTCAGTGCTAGAATATTTTCAAAATATAGGCTAAAAACATGCTAAAAATCGATATTTTAGGTGCCAAAAAGTCGATATCTCAAATTAAGTCACAAAACACCCGAAAATTCGATATTTAGGGGTTCCAGAAGCGATCTGTACAAGCCTACTTCGTGTTAGAGTATTTTCAAAATACAGGCCAAAAACATACTGAAAATCGATCTTTTAGGTGCCCAAAAGTCGATATGTGCATGCATCTTCTGTACCCGTTTATATCTCAAATTCTGGCCCTAAACACCCGAAAATTCAATATTTTGGGGTCCCAGAAGCAATCTGTACATGCCTACACAGTGCTAGAATATTTTCAAAATATAGGCTAAAAACATGCTAAAAATCGATATTTTAGGTGCCAAAAAGTCGATATCTCAAATTAAGGCCCAAAACACCCGAAAATTCGATATTTAGGAGACCCAGAAGCGATCTGTACAGTCGGCAAAAAAAGTTTCGTTACCATCCTTTTAATAGTGTGATGTAATGTTGGTACGCCTGACTGGCGAGTCAGGTGTGACGAGAGTGTCTTATATACCTCCGTCAACCTCCGTGCCTCATGGACAAGCAAACAGAGATGACGTTGTTTCACCCAGTGCTGTTTTTTCTGGGTATTTCACGGTTATTCTTGTTCTAAAATACTCAAACGTATGTCCTTATATTTATTAATGAATAGTTAAATAGTAAGAGTTCTTGAACACTCAAAATTTAATTTAAAATCAGCTAAACTTTTGATATAAAAAAAATTATCACTGCCGCGGCCCGAGTATTATCGGCTCGGATGACACGAGGCACCAGTTGCCCAGTCGGCGGGGTACCAACCCTACCCCGCTTACCGATGTTAAAATTAACGTAGGGGTGGTAACGAAACTTTTTTTGCCGACTGTACATGCCTACTCCGTGTTAGAGTATTTTCAAAATACATTCCCAAAACATGCTGAAAATCGATATTTTAGATGCCGAAAGTCAATATGTGCTGTATCTTCTGTACCCGTTTATATCTCAAATTCAGGCTCAAAACACCCGAAAATTCGATATTTTGGGGTTCCAAAAGCGATCTGTACATGCCTACTCAGTGCTAGAATATTTTCAATATATAGGCTCAAAACATGCTAAAAATCGATATTTTAGGTGCGTAAAGGCGATATCTCAAATTCAGTCCCAAAACACCCGAAAATTCGATATTTTCGGGTCCCAGAAGCGATCTGTACATGCCTACTCCGTGTTAGAGTATTTACAAAATAAAGGCCCAAAACATGCTCAAAATCGATATTCTAGAAGCCCAAAAGTCGATATGTGCATGCATCTTCAGTACCCGTTTATATCTCAAATTCATGCTCAAAACACCCAAAAATTCGATATTTTAGGGTCCCAGAAACGATCTGTACATGCCTACTCCGTGTTAGAGTATTTTCAAAATACATGCCCAAAACATGATGAAAATCGATATTTTAGATGCCTAAAGTCAATATGTGCATGTATCTTCTGTACCCGTTTATATCTCAAATTCTGGCCCTAAACACCCGAAAATTCAATATTTTGGGGTCCCAGAAGCAATCTGTACATGCCTACACAGTGCTAGAATATTTTCAAAATATAGGCTAAAAACATGCTAAAAATCGATCTTTTAGGTGCCAAAAAGTCTATATCTCAAATTCAGTCCCAAAACACCCGAAAATTCGATATTTAGGAGACCCAGAAGCGATCTGTACATGCCTACTTCGTGTTAGAGTATTTTCAAATTACAGGCCAAAAACATGCTCAAAATCGATATTTTAGGTGCCCAAAAGTCGATATGTGCATGCATCTTCTGTACTCGTTTATATCTCAAATTCAGGCTCAAAATACCCGAAAATTCGATATTTTGGGGTCCCAGAAGCGATCTGTACATGCCTACTCCGTGTTAGAGTATTTACAAAATACAGGCTCAAAACATGCTCAAAATCGATGTTTTAGGAGCCCAAAAGTCGATATGTGCATGCATCTTCAGTACCCGTTTATATCTCAAATTCAGGCTCAAAGCACCCGAAAATTCGATATTTTGGGGTCCCAGAAGCGATCTGTACATGCCTACTCCGTGTTAGAGTATTTTCAAAATACATGCCCAAAACATGCTGAAAATCGATATTTTAGATGCCCAAAGACAATATGTGCATGTATCTTCGGTACCCGTTTATATCTCAAATTCAGGCTCAAAACACCCGAAAATTCAATATTTTTGGGTCCCAGAAGCAATCTGTACATGCGTACTCAGTGCTAGAATATTTTCAAAATAAAGGCTAAAAACATGCTAAAAATCGATCTTTTAGGTGCCAAAAAGTCGATATCTCAAATTCAGTCTCAAAACACCCGCAAATTCGATATTTAGGGGTCCCAGAAGAGATATGTAAATGACTACTCCGTGTTAGAGTATTTTCAAAATTCAGGCCCAAAACATGCTGAAAATCGATATCTTAGGTGCCCAAAAGTCAATATGTGCATGCATCTTCTGTACCCGTTTATATCTCAAATTCAGGCTCAAAACACCCGAAAATTCGATATTTAGGGGTCCCAGAAGCGATCCGTACATGTCTACTCCGTGTTTGAGTATTTTCAAAATACAGGCCAAAAACATACTGAAAATCGATCTTTTAGGTGCCCAAAAGTCGATATGTGCATGCATCTTCTGTACCCGTTTATATCTCAAATTCAGGCTCAAAACACCCGAAAATTCGATATTTTGGGGTCCCAAAAGCGATCTGTACATGCCTACTCAGTGCTAGAATATTTTCAATATATAGGCTCAAAACATGCTAAAAATCGATATTTTAGGTGCGTAAAGGCGATATCTCAAATTCAGTCCCAAAACACCCGAAAATTCGATATTTTTGGGTCCCAGAAGCGATCTGTACATGCCTACTCCGTGTTAGAGTATTTACAAAATAAAGGCCCAAAACATGCTCAAAATCGATATTTTAGAAGCCCAAAAGTCGATATGTGCATGCATCTTCAGTACCCGTTTATATCTCAAATTCATGCTCAAAACACCCAAAAATTCGATATTTTAGGGTCCCAGAAACGATCTGTACATGCCTACTCCGTGTTAGAGTATTTTCAAAATACATGCCCAAAACATGATGAAAATCGATATTTTAGATGCCTAAAGTCAATATGTGCATGTATCTTTTGTACCCGTTTATATCTCAAATTCAGGCTCAAAACACCCGAAAATTCAATATTTTTTGGTCCCAGAAGCAATCTGTGCATGCCTACTCAGTGCTAGAATATTTTCAAAATATAGTCTCAAAACATGCTAAAAATCGATCTTTTAGGTGCCAAAAAGTCTATATCTCAAATTCAGTCCCAAAACACCCGAAAATTCGATATTTAGGGGTCCCAGAAGCGATCTGCACATGCTTACTCCGTGTTAGAGTATTTTCAAAATACAGGCCAAAAACATACTGAAAATCGATCTTTTAGGTGCCCAAAAGTCGATATGTGCATGCATCTTCTGTACCCGTTTATATCTCAAATTCTGCCCCTAAACACCCGAAAATTCGATATTTTTGGGTCCCAGAAGCGATCTGTAAATGCCTACTCAGTGCTAGAATGTTTTCAAAATATAGGCTCAAAACATGCTCAAAATCGATATTTTAAGTGCCCAAAAGTCGATATGTGCATGCATCTTCTGTACTCGTTTACATATCAAATTCAAGCTCAAAACACCCGAAAATTAGATATTTTGGGGTCCCAGAAGCGATCTGTACATGCCTACTCAGTGCTAGAATATTTTCAAAATTTAGGGTAAAAACATGCTAAAAATCGATCTTTTAGGTGCCAAAAAGTCGATATCTCAAATTCAGTCCCAAAACACCCGAAAATTCGATATTTAGGTGTCCCAGAAGCGATCTGTACATGCCTACTTCGTGTTAGAGTATTTTCAAATTACAGGCCAAAAACATGCTCAAAATCGATATTTTAGGTGCCCAAAAGTCGATATGTGCATGCATCTTCTGTACTCGTTTATATCTCAAATTCAGGCTCAAAACACCCGAAAATTCGATATTTAGGGGTCCCAGAAGCGATCTGTACATGTCTACTCCGTGTTTGAGTATTTTCAAAATACAGGCCAAAAACATACTGAAAATCGATGTTTTAGGAGCCCAAAAGTCGATATGTGCATGCATCTTCAGTACCCGTTTATATCTCAAATTCTGGCCCTAAACACACGAAAATTCGATATTTTGGGGTCCCAGAAGCGATCTGTATATGCCTACTCAGTGCTAGAATGTTTTCAAAATATAGGCTCAAAACATGCTCAAAATCGATATTTTAGGTGCCCATAATTCGATATGTGCATGCATCTTCTGTACTCGTTTATATCTCAAATTCTAGCTCAAAACACCCGAAAATTCGATATTTTGTGGTTCCAAAAGCGATCTGTACATGCCTACTCAGTGCTAGAATATTTTCAAAATATAGGCTCATAAAATGCTAAAAATCGATATTTTAGGTGCGTAAAGGCGATATATCAAATTCAGGCCCAAAACACCCGAAAATTCGATATTTTGGGGTCCCAGAAGCGATCTGTACATGCCTACTCCGTGTTAGAGTATTCTCAAAATAAAGGCCCAAAACATGCTCAAAATCGATGTTTTAGGTGCCCAAAAGTCGATATGTGCATGCATCTGCAGTACCCGTTTATATCTCAAATTCAGGCTCAAAACACCCGAAAATTCGATATTTTGGGGTCCCAGAAGCAATCTGTACATGCCTACTCAGTGCTAGAATATTTTCAAAATATAGGCTCAAAACATGCTCAAAATCGATATTTTAGGTGCCCATAAGTCGATATGTGCATGCATCTTCTGTACTCGTTTATATCTCAAATTCAGGCTCAAAACACCCGAAAATTCGATATTTTGGGGTCGCAGAAACGATCTGTACATGCCTACTCCGTGTTAGAGTATTTTCAAAATTCAGTCCCAAAACATGCTGAAAATCAATATTTTTGGTGCCCAAAGTCAATATGTGTATGCATCTTCTATACTCGTTTATATCTCAAATTCAGGCTCAAAACACCGGAAAATTCGATATTTTGGGGTCCCAGAAGCGATCTGTACATGCCTACTCCGTGTTAGAGTATTTTCAAAATACAGGCCAAAAACATACTGAAAATCGATCTTTTAGGTGCACAAAAGTCGATATGTGCATGCATCTTCTGTACAAGTTTATATCTCAAATTCTGGCCCTAAACACCCGAAAATTCAATATTTTGGGGTCCCAGAAGCAATCTGTACATGCCTACTCAGTGCTTGAATATTTTCAAAATATAGGCTAAAAACATGTTAAAAATCTATATTTAAGGTGCCAAAAAGTCGATATCTCAAATTAAGGGCCAAAACACCCGAAAATTCGATATTTAGGGGTCCCAAAAGCGATCTGTACATGCCTACTCCGTGTTAGAGTATTTTCAAAATACAGGCCCAAAACATACTCAAAATCGATGTTTTAGGCGCCAAAAAGTCGATATGTGCATGCATCTTCAGTACCGGTTTATATATCAAATTCAGGCTCAAAACACCCGAAAATTCGATATTTTATGGTCCCTGAAGCGATCTGTACATGCCTACTCCTTGTTAGAGTATTTTCAAAATACAGGCCAAAAACATACTGAAAATCGATCTTTTAGGTGCACAAAAGTCGATATGTGCATGCATCTTCTGTACTCGTTTATATATCAAATTCAAGCTCAAAACACCCGAAAATTAGATATTTTGGGGTCCCAGAAGCGATCTGTATATGCCTACTCAGTGCTAGAATATTTTCAAAATATAGGCTCAAAACATTCTAAAAATCGATATTTTAGGTGCGTAAAGGCGATATCTCAAATTCAGTCCCAAAACACCCGAAAATTCGATATTTAGGGGTCCCAGAAGCGATCTGTACATGCCTACTCCGTGTTAGAGTATTTTCAAAATTCAGGCCCAAAACATGCTGAAAATCGATATTTTTTATGCCCAAAGTCAATATGTGTATGCATCTTCTATACTCGTTTATATCTCAAATTCAGGCTCAAAACACCGGAAAATTCGATATTTTGGGGTCCCAGAAGCGACCTGTACATGCCTACTCCGTGTTAGAGTATTTTCAAAATACAGGCCAAAAACATACTGAAAATCGATCTTTTAGGTGCACAAAAGTCGATATGTGCATGAATCTTCTGTACCCGTTTATATCTCAAATTCAGGCTCAAAACAACCGAAAATTCAATATTTTATGGTCCCTGAAGCGATCTGTACATGCCTACTCCGTGTTAGAATATTTTCAAAATATAGGCTAGAAACATGCTAAAAATCGATATTTTAGGTGCCAAAAGTCGATATCTCAAATTCAGTCTCAAAACACCCGCAAATTCGATATTTAGGGGTCCCAGAAGAGATATGTAAATGACTACTCCGTGTTAGAGTATTTTCAAAATTCAGGCCCAAAACATGCTGAAAATCGATATCTTAGGTGCCCAAAAGTCAATATGTGCATGCATCTTCTGTACCCGTTTATATCTCAAATTCAGGCTCAAAACACCCGAAAATTCGATATTTAGGGGTCCCAGAAGCGATCCGTACATGTCTACTCCGTGTTTGAGTATTTTCAAAATACAGGCCAAAAACATACTGAAAATCGATCTTTTAGGTGCCCAAAAGTCGATATGTGCATGCATCTTCTGTACCCGTTTATATCTCAAATTCAGGCTCAAAACACCCGAAAATTCGATATTTTGGGGTCCCAAAAGCGATCTGTACATGCCTACTCAGTGCTAGAATATTTTCAATATATAGGCTCAAAACATGCTAAAAATCGATATTTTAGGTGCGTAAAGGCGATATCTCAAATTCAGTCCCAAAACACCCGAAAATTCGATATTTTTGGGTCCCAGAAGCGATCTGTACATGCCTACTCCGTGTTAGAGTATTTACAAAATAAAGGCCCAAAACATGCTCAAAATCGATATTTTAGAAGCCCAAAAGTCGATATGTGCATGCATCTTCAGTACCCGTTTATATCTCAAATTCATGCTCAAAACACCCAAAAATTCGATATTTTAGGGTCCCAGAAACGATCTGTACATGCCTACTCCGTGTTAGAGTATTTTCAAAATACATGCCCAAAACATGATGAAAATCGATATTTTAGATGCCTAAAGTCAATATGTGCATGTATCTTTTGTACCCGTTTATATCTCAAATTCAGGCTCAAAACACCCGAAAATTCAATATTTTTTGGTCCCAGAAGAAATCTGTGCATGCCTACTCAGTGCTAGAATATTTTCAAAATATAGTCTCAAAACATGCTAAAAATCGATCTTTTAGGTGCCAAAAAGTCTATATCTCAAATTCAGTCCCAAAACACCCGAAAATTCGATATTTAGGGGTCCCAGAAGCGATCTGCACATGCTTACTCCGTGTTAGAGTATTTTCAAAATACAGGCCAAAAACATACTGAAAATCGATCTTTTAGGTGCCCAAAAGTCGATATGTGCATGCATCTTCTGTACCCGTTTATATCTCAAATTCTGCCCCTAAACACCCGAAAATTCGATATTTTTGGGTCCCAGAAGCGATCTGTAAATGCCTACTCAGTGCTAGAATGTTTTCAAAATATAGGCTCAAAACATGCTCAAAATCGATATTTTAGGTGCCCAAAAGTCGATATGTGCATGCATCTTCTGTACTCGTTTACATATCAAATTCAAGCTCAAAACACCCGAAAATTAGATATTTTGGGGTCCCAGAAGCGATCTGTACATGCCTACTCAGTGCTAGAATATTTTCAAAATTTAGGGTAAAAACATGCTAAAAATCGATCTTTTAGGTGCCAAAAAGTCGATATCTCAAATTCAGTCCCAAAACACCCGAAAATTCGATATTTAGGTGTCCCAGAAGCGATCTGTACATGCCTACTTCGTGTTAGAGTATTTTCAAATTACAGGCCAAAAACATGCTCAAAATCGATATTTTAGGTGCCCAAAAGTCGATATGTGCATGCATCTTCTGTACTCGTTTATATCTCAAATTCAGGCTCAAAACACCCGAAAATTCGATATTTAGGGGTCCCAGAAGCGATCTGTACATGTCTACTCCGTGTTTGAGTATTTTCAAAATACAGGCCAAAAACATACTGAAAATCGATGTTTTAGGAGCCCAAAAGTCGATATGTGCATGCATCTTCAGTACCCGTTTATATCTCAAATTCTGGCCCTAAACACACGAAAATTCGATATTTTGGGGTCCCAGAAGCGATCTGTATATGCCTACTCAGTGCTAGAATGTTTTCAAAATATAGGCTCAAAACATGCTCAAAATCGATATTTTAGGTGCCCATAATTCGATATGTGCATGCATCTTCTGTACTCGTTTATATCTCAAATTCTAGCTCAAAACACCCGAAAATTCGATATTTTGTGGTTCCAAAAGCGATCTGTACATGCCTACTCAGTGCTAGAATATTTTCAAAATATAGGCTCATAAAATGCTAAAAATCGATATTTTAGGTGCGTAAAGGCGATATATCAAATTCAGGCCCAAAACACCCGAAAATTCGATATTTTGGGGTCCCAGAAGCGATCTGTACATGCCTACTCCGTGTTAGAGTATTCTCAAAATAAAGGCCCAAAACATGCTCAAAATCGATGTTTTAGGTGCCCAAAAGTCGATATGTGCATGCATCTGCAGTACCCGTTTATATCTCAAATTCAGGCTCAAAACACCCGAAAATTCGATATTTTGGGGTCCCAGAAGCAATCTGTACATGCCTACTCAGTGCTAGAATATTTTCAAAATATAGGCTCAAAACATGCTCAAAATCGATATTTTAGGTGCCCATAAGTCGATATGTGCATGCATCTTCTGTACTCGTTTATATCTCAAATTCAGGCTCAAAACACCCGAAAATTCGATATTTTGGGGTCGCAGAAACGATCTGTACATGCCTACTCCGTGTTAGAGTATTTTCAAAATTCAGTCCCAAAACATGCTGAAAATCAATATTTTTGGTCCCCAAAGTCAATATGTGTATGCATCTTCTATACTCGTTTATATCTCAAATTCAGGCTCAAAACACCGGAAAATTCGATATTTTGGGGTCCCAGAAGCGATCTGTACATGCCTACTCCGTGTTAGAGTATTTTCAAAATACAGGCCAAAAACATACTGAAAATCGATCTTTTAGGTGCACAAAAGTCGATATGTGCATGCATCTTCTGTACAAGTTTATATCTCAAATTCTGGCCCTAAACACCCGAAAATTCAATATTTTGGGGTCCCAGAAGCAATCTGTACATGCCTACTCAGTGCTTGAATATTTTCAAAATATAGGCTAAAAACATGTTAAAAATCTATATTTAAGGTGCCAAAAAGTCGATATCTCAAATTAAGGGCCAAAACACCCGAAAATTCGATATTTAGGGGTCCCAAAAGCGATCTGTACATGCCTACTCCGTGTTAGAGTATTTTCAAAATACAGGCCCAAAACATACTCAAAATCGATGTTTTAGGCGCCAAAAAGTCGATATGTGCATGCATCTTCAGTACCGGTTTATATCTCAAATTCAGGCTCAAAACACCCGAAAATTCGATATTTTATGGTCCCTGAAGCGATCTGTACATGCCTACTCCTTGTTAGAGTATTTTCAAAATACAGGCCAAAAACATACTGAAAATCGATCTTTTAGGTGCACAAAAGTCGATATGTGCATGCATCTTCTGTACTCGTTTATATATCAAATTCAAGCTCAAAACACCCGAAAATTAGATATTTTGGGGTCCCAGAAGCGATCTGTATATGCCTACTCAGTGCTAGAATATTTTCAAAATATAGGCTCAAAACATTCTAAAAATCGATATTTTAGGTGCGTAAAGGCGATATCTCAAATTCAGTCCCAAAACACCCGAAAATTCGATATTTAGGGGTCCCAGAAGCGATCTGTACATGCCTACTCCGTGTTAGAGTATTTTCAAAATTCAGGCCCAAAACATGCTGAAAATCGATATTTTTTATGCCCAAAGTCAATATGTGTATGCATCTTCTATACTCGTTTATATCTCAAATTCAGGCTCAAAACACCGGAAAATTCGATATTTTGGGGTCCCAGAAGCGACCTGTACATGCCTACTCCGTGTTAGAGTATTTTCAAAATACAGGCCAAAAACATACTGAAAATCGATCTTTTAGGTGCACAAAAGTCGATATGTGCATGAATCTTCTGTACCCGTTTATATCTCAAATTCAGGCTCAAAACAACCGAAAATTCAATATTTTATGGTCCCTGAAGCGATCTGTACATGCCTACTCCGTGTTAGAATATTTTCAAAATATAGGCTAGAAACATGCTAAAAATCGATATTTTAGGTGCCAAAAGTCGATATCTCAAATTCAGTCTCAAAACACCCGCAAATTCGATATTTAGGGGTCCCAGAAGAGATATGTAAATGACTACTCCGTGTTAGAGTATTTTCAAAATTCAGGCCCAAAACATGCTGAAAATCGATATCTTAGGTGCCCAAAAGTCAATATGTGCATGCATCTTCTGTACCCGTTTATATCTCAAATTCAGGCTCAAAACACCCGAAAATTCGATATTTAGGGGTCCCAGAAGCGATCCGTACATGTCTACTCCGTGTTTGAGTATTTTCAAAATACAGGCCAAAAACATACTGAAAATCGATCTTTTAGGTGCCCAAAAGTCGATATGTGCATGCATCTTCTGTACCCGTTTATATCTCAAATTCAGGCTCAAAACACCCGAAAATTCGATATTTTGGGGTCCCAAAAGCGATCTGTACATGCCTACTCAGTGCTAGAATATTTTCAATATATAGGCTCAAAACATGCTAAAAATCGATATTTTAGGTGCGTAAAGGCGATATCTCAAATTCAGTCCCAAAACACCCGAAAATTCGATATTTTTGGGTCCCAGAAGCGATCTGTACATGCCTACTCCGTGTTAGAGTATTTACAAAATAAAGGCCCAAAACATGCTCAAAATCGATATTTTAGAAGCCCAAAAGTCGATATGTGCATGCATCTTCAGTACCCGTTTATATCTCAAATTCATGCTCAAAACACCCAAAAATTCGATATTTTAGGGTCCCAGAAACGATCTGTACATGCCTACTCCGTGTTAGAGTATTTTCAAAATACATGCCCAAAACATGATGAAAATCGATATTTTAGATGCCTAAAGTCAATATGTGCATGTATCTTTTGTACCCGTTTATATCTCAAATTCAGGCTCAAAACACCCGAAAATTCAATATTTTTTGGTCCCAGAAGAAATCTGTGCATGCCTACTCAGTGCTAGAATATTTTCAAAATATAGTCTCAAAACATGCTAAAAATCGATCTTTTAGGTGCCAAAAAGTCTATATCTCAAATTCAGTCCCAAAACACCCGAAAATTCGATATTTAGGGGTCCCAGAAGCGATCTGCACATGCTTACTCCGTGTTAGAGTATTTTCAAAATACAGGCCAAAAACATACTGAAAATCGATCTTTTAGGTGCCCAAAAGTCGATATGTGCATGCATCTTCTGTACCCGTTTATATCTCAAATTCTGCCCCTAAACACCCGAAAATTCGATATTTTTGGGTCCCAGAAGCGATCTGTAAATGCCTACTCAGTGCTAGAATGTTTTCAAAATATAGGCTCAAAACATGCTCAAAATCGATATTTTAGGTGCCCAAAAGTCGATATGTGCATGCATCTTCTGTACTCGTTTATATATCAAATTCAAGCTCAAAACACCCGAAAATTAGATATTTTGGGGTCCCAGAAGCGATCTGTACATGCCTACTCAGTGCTAGAATATTTTCAAAATTTAGGGTAAAAACATGCTAAAAATCGATCTTTTAGGTGCCAAAAAGTCGATATCTCAAATTCAGTCCCAAAACACCCGAAAATTCGATATTTAGGGGTCCCAGAAGCGATCTGTACATGCCTACTTCGTGTTAGAGTATTTTCAAATTACAGGCCAAAAACATGCTCAAAATCGATATTTTAGGTGCCCAAAAGTCGATATGTGCATGCATCTTCTGTACTCGTTTATATCTCAAATTCAGGCTCAAAATACCCGAAAATTCGATATTTTGGGGTCCCAGAAGCGATCTGTACATGCCTACTCCGTGTTAGAGGATTTACAAAATACAGGCCCAAAACATGCTCAAAATCGATGTTTTAGGAGCCCAAAAGTCGATATGTGCATGCATCTTCAGTACCCGTTTATATCTCAAATTCAGGCTTAAAGCACCCGAAAATTCGATATTTTGGGGTCCCAGAAGCGATCTGTACATGCCTACTCCGTGTTAGAGTATTTTCAAAATACATGCCCAAAACATGCTGAAAATCGATATTTTAGATGCCCAAAGACAATATGTGCATGTATCTTCGGTACCCGTTTATATCTCAAATTCAGGCTCAAAACACCCGAAAATTCAATATTTTTGGGTCCCAGAAGCAATCTGTACATGCGTACTCAGTGCTAGAATATTTTCAAAATAAAGGATAAAAACATGATAAAAATAGATCTTTTAGGTGCCAAAAAGTCAATATCTCAAATTCAGTCTCAAAACACCCGCAAATTCGATATTTAGGGGTCCCAGAAGAGATATGTAAATGACTACTCCGTGTTAGAGTATTTTCAAAATTCAGGCCCAAAACATGCTGAAAATCGATATCTTAGGTGCCCAAAAGTCAATATGTGCATGCATCTTCTGTACCCGTTTATATCTCAAATTCAGGCTCAAAATACCCGAAAATTCGATATTTAGGGGTCCCAGAAGCGATCCGTACATGTCTACTCCGTGTTTGAGTATTTTCAAAATACAGGCCAAAAACATACTGAAAATCGATCTTTTAGGTGCCCAAAAGTCGATATGTGCATGCATCTTCTGTACCCGTTTATATCTCAAATTCTGGCCCTAAACACACGAAAATTCGATATTTTGGGGTCCCAGAAGCGATCTGTATATGCCTACTCAGTGCTAGAATGTTTTCAAAATATAGGCTCAAAACATGCTCAAAATCGATATTTTAGGTGCCCATAATTCGATATGTGCATGCATCTTCTGTACTCGTTTATATCTCAAATTCTAGCTCAAAACACCCGAAAATTCGATATTTTGTGGTTCCAAAAGCGATCTGTACATGCCTACTCAGTGCTAGAATATTTTCAAAATATAGGCTCATAAAATGCTAAAAATCGATATTTTAGGTGCGTAAAGGCGATATATCAAATTCAGGCCCAAAACACCCGAAAATTCGATATTTTGGGGTCCCAGAAGCGATCTGTACATGCCTACTCCGTGTTAGAGTATTCTCAAAATAAAGGCCCAAAACATGCTCAAAATCGATGTTTTAGGTGCCCAAAAGTCGATATGTGCATGCATCTGCAGTACCCGTTTATATCTCAAATTCAGGCTCAAAACACCCGAAAATTCGATATTTTGGGGTCCCAGAAGCAATCTGTACATGCCTACTCAGTGCTAGAATATTTTCAAAATATAGGCTCAAAACATGCTCAAAATCGATATTTTAGGTGCCCATAAGTCGATATGTGCATGCATCTTCTGTACTCGTTTATATCTCAAATTCAGGCTCAAAACACCCGAAAATTCGATATTTTGGGGTCGCAGAAACGATCTGTACATGCCTACTCCGTGTTAGAGTATTTTCAAAATTCAGTCCCAAAACATGCTGAAAATCAATATTTTTGGTGCCCAAAGTCAATATGTGTATGCATCTTCTATACTCGTTTATATCTCAAATTCAGGCTCAAAACACCGGAAAATTCGATATTTTGGGGTCCCAGAAGCGATCTGTACATGCCTACTCCGTGTTAGAGTATTTTCAAAATACAGGCCAAAAACATACTGAAAATCGATCTTTTAGGTGCACAAAAGTCGATATGTGCATGCATCTTCTGTACAAGTTTATATCTCAAATTCTGGCCCTAAACACCAGAAAATTCAATATTTTGGGGTCCCAGAAGCAATCTGTACATGCCTACTCAGTGCTTGAATATTTTCAAAATATAGGCTAAAAACATGTTAAAAATCTATATTTAAGGTGCCAAAAAGTCGATATCTCAAATTAAGGGCCAAAACACCCGAAAATTCGATATTTAGGGGTCCCAAAAGCGATCTGTACATGCCTACTCCGTGTTAGAGTATTTTCAAAATACAGGCCCAAAACATACTCAAAATCGATGTTTTAGGCGCCAAAAAGTCGATATGTGCATGCATCTTCAGTACCGGTTTATATCTCAAATTCAGGCTCAAAACACCCGAAAATTCGATATTTTATGGTCCCTGAAGCGATCTGTACATGCCTACTCCTTGTTAGAGTATTTTCAAAATACAGGCCAAAAACATACTGAAAATCGATCTTTTAGGTGCACAAAAGTCGATATGAGCATGCATCTTCTGTACTCGTTTATATCTCAAATTCAAGCTCAAAACACCCGAAAATTCGATATTTTGGGGTCCCAGAAGCGATCTGTTTATGCCTACTCAGTGCTAGAATATTTTCAAAATATAGGCTCAAAACATTCTAAAAATCGATATTTTAGGTGCGTAAAGGCGATATCTCAAATGCAGTCCCAAAACACCCGAAAATTCGATATTTAGGGGTCCCAGAAGCGATCTGTACATGCCTACTCCGTGTTAGAGTATTTTCAAAATTCAGGCCCAAAACATGCTGAAAATCGATATTTTTTATGCCCAAAGTCAATATGTGTATGCATCTTCTATACTCGTTTATATCTCAAATTCAGGCTCAAAACACCGGAAAATTCGATATTTTGGGGTCCCAGAAGCGACCTGTACATGCCTACTCCGTGTTAGAGTATTTTCAAAATACAGGCCAAAAACATACTGAAAATCGATCTTTTAGGTGCACAAAAGTCGATATGTGCATGTATCTTCTGTACCCGTTTATATCTCAAATTCAGGCTCAAAACAACCGAAAATTCAATATTTTATGGTCCCTGAAGCGATCTGTACATGCCTACTCCGTGTTAGAGTATTTTCAAAATATAGGCTAGAAACATACTAAAAATCGATATTTTAGGTGCCAAAAGTCGATATCTCAAATTAAGGCCCAAAACACCCGAAAATTCGATATTTAGAGGTCCCAGAAGCTATCTGTACACGAATACACCGTGTTAGAGTATTTTCAAAATACAGGCCCAAAACATGCTAAAAATCGATGTTTTAGGCTCCAAAAAGTCGATATGTGCATGCATCTTCAGTACCCGTTTATATCTCAAATTCAAGCTAAAAAGCACCGGAAAATTCAATATTTTGGGGTCCCAGAAGCAATCTGTACATGTCTACTCAGTGCTAGAATATTTTCAAAATATAGGCTAAAAACATGCTAAAAATCGATCTTTTAGGTGCACAAAAGTCGATATGTGCATACATCTTCTGTACCCGTTTATATCTCAAATTCTGGCCCTAAACACCCGAAAATTCGATATTTTGGGGTCCCAGAAGCGATCTGTATATGCCTACTCCGTGTTAGAGTATTTTCAAAATATAGGCTAAAAACATGCTAAAAATCGATATTTTAGGTGCATAAAGGCGATATCTCAAATTCAGGCCCAAAACACCCGAAAAATCGATATTATGGGGTCTCACAAGCGATCTGTACATGCCTACTCCGTGTTAGAGTATTTTCAAAATACAGGCCAAAAACATGCTCAAAATCGATGTTTTAGGTGCCCAAAAGTCGATATGTGCATCCATCTTCAGTACCCGTTTTATCTCAAATTCAGGTTCAAAACACCCGAAATTTCGATATTTTGGGGTTCCAGGAGCGATCTGTACATGCCTACTCCGTGTTAGAGTATTTTCAAAATACAGGCCAAAAATATACTGAAAATCGATCTTTTATGTGCCCAAAAGTCGATATGTGCATGCATCTTCTGTACCCGTTTATATCTCAAATTCTGGCCCTAAACACCCGAAAATTCGATATTTTTGGGTCCCAGAAGCGATCTGTACATGCCTACTCAGTGCTTGAATGTTTTCAAAATATAGGCTCAAAACATGCTCAAAATCGATATTTTAGGTGCCCAAAAGTCGATATGTGCATGCATCTTCTGTACTCGTTTATATCTCAAATTCAGGCTCAAAACACCCGAAAATTCGATATTTTGGGGTCCCAGAAGCGATCTGTACATGCCTACTCAGTGCTAGAATATTTTCAAAATATAGGCTCAAAACATGCTAAAAATCGATATTTTAGGTGCGTATAGGCGATATCTCAAATTCAGGCCCAAAACACCCGAAAACTCGATATTATGGGGTCCCAGAAGCGATCTGTAAATGCCTACTCCGTGTTAGAGTATTTACAAAATACAGGCCCAAAACATGCTCAAAATCGATGTTTTAGGTGCCCAAAAGTCGATATGTGCATGCATCTTCAGTACCCGTTTATATCTCAAATTCAGGCTCAAAACACCCGAAAATTCGATATTTTGGGGTCCCAGAAGCGATCTGTACATGCCTACTCCGTTTTAGATTATTTTCAAAATACATGCCCAAAACATGCTGAAAATCGATATTTTAGATGCCCATAGTCATTATGTGCATGTATCTTCTGTACCCGTTTATATCTCCAATTCATGCTCAAAACACCCGAAAATTCAATATTTTGGGGTCCCAGAAGCAATCTGTACATGCCTACTCAGTGCTAGAATATTTTCAAAATATAGGCTCAAAACATGCTAAAATCGATATTTTAGGTGCCGAAAAGTCGATATCTCAAATTCAGTCCCAAAACACCCGAAACTTCGATATTTAGGGGTCCCAGAAGCGATCTGTACATGCCTACTCCGTGTTAGAGTATTTTCAAAATTCAGGCCAAAAACATACTGAAAATCGATCTTTTAGGTGCCCAAAAGTCGATATATGCATGCATCTTCTGTACCCGTTTATATCTCAAATTCTGGCCCTAAACACCCGAAAATTCAATATTTTGGGGTCCCAGAAGCAATCCGTACATGCCTACTCAGTGCTAGAATGTTTTAAAAATATTGGCTCAAAACATGCTAAAAATCGGTATTTTAGGTGTGTAAAGGCGATATCTCAAATTCAGGCCCAAAACACCCGAAAATTCGATATTTTGGGGTCCCAGAAGCGATCTGTACATGCCTACTCAGTGCTAGAATATTTTCAAAATATAGGCTCAAAACATGCTAAAAATCGATATTTTAGGTGCGTATAGGCGATATCTCAAATTCAGGCCCAAAACACCCGAAAACTCGATATTATGGGGTCCCAGAAGCGATCTGTAAATGCCTACTCCGTGTTAGAGTATTTACAAAATACAGGCCCAAAACATGCTCAAAATCGATGTTTTAGGTGCCCAAAAGTCGATATGTGCATGCATCTTCAGTACCCGTTTATATCTCAAATTCAGGCTCAAAACACCCGAAAATTCGATATTTTGGGGTCCCAGAAGCGATCTGTACATGCCTACTCCGTTTTAGATTATTTTCAAAATACATGCCCAAAACATGCTGAAAATCGATATTTTAGATGCCCATAGTCATTATGTGCATGTATCTTCTGTACCCGTTTATATCTCCAATTCATGCTCAAAACACCCGAAAATTCAATATTTTGGGGTCCCAGAAGCAATCTGTACATGCCTACTCAGTGCTAGAATATTTTCAAAATATAGGCTCAAAACATGCTAAAATCGATATTTTAGGTGCCGAAAAGTCGATATCTCAAATTCAGTCCCAAAACACCCGAAACTTCGATATTTAGGGGTCCCAGAAGCGATCTGTACATGCCTACTCCGTGTTAGAGTATTTTCAAAATTCAGGCCAAAAACATACTGAAAATCGATCTTTTAGGTGCCCAAAAGTCGATATATGCATGCATCTTCTGTACCCGTTTATATCTCAAATTCTGGCCCTAAACACCCGAAAATTCAATATTTTGGGGTCCCAGAAGCAATCCGTACATGCCTACTCAGTGCTAGAATGTTTTAAAAATATTGGCTCAAAACATGCTAAAAATCGGTATTTTAGGTGTGTAAAGGCGATATCTCAAATTCAGGCCCAAAACACACGAAAATTCGATATTTTGGGGTCCCAGAAGCGATCTGTACATGCCTACTCAGTGCTAGAATATTTTCAAAATATAGGCTCAAAACATGCTAAAAATCGATATTTTAGGTGCGTATAGGCGATATCTCAAATTCAGGCCCAAAACACCCGAAAACTCGATATTATGGGGTCCCAGAAGCGATCTGTAAATGCCTACTCCGTGTTAGAGTATTTACAAAATACAGGCCCAAAACATGCTCAAAATCGATGTTTTAGGTGCCCAAAAGTCGATATGTGCATGCATCTTCAGTACCCGTTTATATCTCAAATTCAGGCTCAAAACACCCGAAAATTCGATATTTTGGGGTCCCAGAAGCGATCTGTACATGCCTACTCCGTTTTAGATTATTTTCAAAATACATGCCCAAAACATGCTGAAAATCGATATTTTAGATGCCCATAGTCATTATGTGCATGTATCTTCTGTACCCGTTTATATCTCCAATTCATGCTCAAAACACCCGAAAATTCAATATTTTGGGGTCCCAGAAGCAATCTGTACATGCCTACTCAGTGCTAGAATATTTTCAAAATATAGGCTCAAAACATGCTAAAATCGATATTTTAGGTGCCAAAAAGTCGATATCTCAAATTCAGTCCCAAAACACCCGAAACTTCGATATTTAGGGGTCCCAGAAGCGATCTGTACATGCCTACTCCGTGTTAGAGTATTTTCAAAATTCAGGCCAAAAACATACTGAAAATCGATCTTTTAGGTGCCCAAAAGTCGATATATGCATGCATCTTCTGTACCCGTTTATATCTCAAATTCTGGCCCTAAACACCCGAAAATTCAATATTTTGGGGTCCCAGAAGCAATCCGTACATGCCTACTCAGTGCTAGAATGTTTTAAAAATATTGGCTCAAAACATGCTAAAAATCGGTATTTTAGGTGTGTAAAGGCGATATCTCAAATTCAGGCCCAAAACACACGAAAATTCGATATTTTGGGGTCCCAGAAGCGATCTGTACATGCCTACTCCGTGTTAGAGTATTTTCAAAATACAGGCCCAAAACATGCTCAAAATCGATGTTTTAGGCTCCAAAAAGTTGATATGTGCATGCATCTTCAGTACCCGTTTATATCTCAAATTCAGGCTCAAAACACCCGAAAATTCAATATTTTGGGGTCCCAGAAGCAATCTGTACATGCCTACTTCGTGTTAGAGTATTTTCAAAATACAGGCCAAAAACATACTGAAAATCGATCTTTTAGGTACCCAAAAGTCGATATGTGCATGCATCTTCTGTACCCGTTTATATCTCAAATTCAGGCTCAAAACACCCAAAAATTTGATATTTTGGGGTCCCAGAAGCGACCTGTACATGCCTACTCAGTGCTAGAATGTTTTTAAAATATATTCTCAAAACATGCTCAAAATCGATATTTTAGGTGCCCAAAAGTCGATATGTGCATGCATCTTCTGTACCCGTTTATATCTCAAATTCTGGCTCAAAACACCCGAAAATTCAATATTTTGGGATCCCAGAAGCAATCTGTACATGCCTACTAAGTGCTAGAATATTTTCAAAATATAGGCTAAAAACATGCTAAAAATCGATCTTTTAGGTGCCAAAAAGTCGATATCTCAAATTCAGTCCCAAAACACCCGAAAACTCGATATTTAGGGGTTCCAGAAGGGATCTGTACATGCCTACTAAGTGTTAGAGTATTTTCAAAATACAGGCCAAAAACATACTGAAAATCGATCTTTTAGGTGCCCAAATGTAGATATGTGAATGCATCTTCTGTACCCGTTTATATCTCAAATTCTGGCTGTAAACAGACGAAAATTCAATATTTTGGGGTCCCAGAAGCGATCTGTACATGCCAACTCTGTGTTAGAGTATTTTCCAAATTCAGGCCCAAAACATACTGAAAATCGATATTTTTGGTGCCCAAAGTCAATATGTGTATGCATCTTCTATACTCGTTTATATCTCAAATTCAGGCTCAAAACACCCAAAAATTTGATATTTTGGGGTCCCAGAAGCAATCTGTACATGCCTACTCAGTGCTAGAATGTTTTCAAAATATAGGCTCAAAACATGCTCAAAATCGATATTTTAGGTGCCCAAAAGTCGATATGTGCATGCATCTTCTGTACTCGTTAATATCTCAAATTCTGGCTCAAAACACCCGAAAATTCGAGATTTTGGGGTCCCAGAAGCGATCTGTACATGCCTACTCAGTGCTAGAATATTTTCAAAATATAGGCTCAAAACATGCTAAAAATCGATATTTTAGGTGCGTAAAGGCGATATCCCAAATTCAGTCCCAAAACACCCGAAAAATCGATATTTAGGGGTCCCAGAAGCAATCTGTACATGCCTACTCCGTGTTAGAGTATTTTCAAAATTCAGTCCCAAAACATGCTGAAAATCGATATTTTTGGTGCCCAAAGTCAATATGTGTATGCATCTTCTATACTCGTTTATATCTCAAATTCAGGCTCAAAACACCGGAAAATTCGATATTTTGGGGTCCCAGAAGCGATCTGTACATGCCTACTCCGTGTTAGAGTATTTTCAAAATACAGGCCAAAAACATACTGAAAATCGATCTTTTAGGTGCACAAAAGTCGATATGTGCATGCATCTTCTGTACCCGTTTATATCTCAAATTCTGGCCCTAAACACCCGAAAATTCGATATTTTGGGGTCCCAGAAGCGATCTGTATATGCCTACTCAGTGCTATAATGTTTTCAAAATATTGGCTCAAAACATGCTAAAAATCGGTATTTTAGGTGTGTAAAGGCGATATCTCAAATTCAGGCCCACAACACCGGAAATTCGATATTTTGGGGTCCCAGACGCAATCTGTACATGCCTACTCCGTGTTAGAGTATTTACAAAATACAGGCCCAAAACATGCTGAAAATCGATGTTTTAGGTGCCCAAAAGTCGATATGTGCATGCATCTTCAGTACACGTTTATATCTCAAATTCAGGCTCAAAACACCCGAAAAATCGATATTTTGGGGTCCCAGAAGCGATCTGTACATGCCTACTCCGTGTTAGAGTATTTTCAAAATACATGCCCAAAACATGCTGAAAATCGATAATTTAGATGCCAAAAGTCAATATGTGCATGTATCTTCTGTACCCGTTTATATCTCAAATTCAGGCTCAAAACAACCGAAAATTCGATATTTTGGGGTCCCAGAAGCGATCTGTACCTGCCTACTCAGTGCTAGAATGTTTTCAAAATATAGGCTCAAAACATGCTCAAAATCGATATTTTAGGTGCCCATAATTCGATATGTGCATGCATCTTCTGTACTCGTTTATATCTCAAATTCTAGCTCAAAACACCCGAAAATTCGATATTTTGTGGTTCCAAAAGCGATCTGTACATGCCTACTCAGTGCTAGAATATTTTCAAAATATAGGCTCATAAAATGCTAAAAATCGATATTTTAGGTGCGTAAAGGCGATATATCAAATTCAGGCCCAAAACACCCGAAAATTCGATATTTTGGGGTCCCAGAAGCGATCTGTACATGCCTACTCCGTGTTAGAGTATTCTCAAAATAAAGGCCCAAAACATGCTCAAAATCGATGTTTTAGGTGCCCAAAAGTCGATATATGCATGCATCAGCAGTACCCGTTTATATCTCAAATTCAGGCTCAAAACACCCGAAAATTCGATATTTTGGGGTCCCAGAAGCAATCTGTACATGCTTACTCAGTGCTAGAATATTTTCAAAATATAGGCTCAAAACATGCTCAAAATCGATATTTTAGGTGCCCATAAGTCGATATGTGCATGCATCTTCTGTACTCGTTTATATCTCAAATTCAGGCTCAAAACACCCGAAAATTCGATATTTTGGGGTCGCAGAAACGATCTGTACATGCCTACTCCGTGTTAGAGTATTTTCAAAATTCAGTCCCAAAACATGCTGAAAATCGATATTTTTGGTGCCCAAAGTCAATATGTGTATGCATCTTCTATACTCGTTTATATCTCAAATTCAGGCTCAAAACACCGGAAAATTCGATATTTTGGGGTCCCAGAAGCGATCTGTACATGCCTACTCCGCGTTAGAGTATTTTCAAAATACAGGCCAAAAACATACTGAAAATCGATCTTTTAGGTGCACAAAAGTCGATATGTGCATGCATCTTCTGTACAAGTTTATATCTCAAATTCTGGCCCTAAACACCCGAAAATTCAATATTTTGGGGTTCCAGAAGCAATCTGTACGTGCCTACTCCGTGCTTGAATATTTTCAAAATATAGGCTAAAAACATGCTAAAAATCTATATTTAAGGTGCCAAAAATTCGATATCTCAAATTAAGGCCCAAAACACCCGAAAATTCGATATTTAGGGGTCCCAGAAGCGATCTGTACATGCCTACTCCGTGTTAGAGTATTTTCAAAATACAGGCCCAAAACATACTCAAAATCGATGTTTTAGGCGCCAAAAAGTCGATATGTGCATGCATCTTCAGTACCGGTTTATATCTCAAATTCAGGCTCAAAACACCCGAAAATTCGATATTTTATGGTCCCTGAAGCGATCTGTACATGCCTACTCCTTGTTAGAGTATTTTCAAAATACAGGCCCAAAACATGCTGAAAATCGATATTTTAGATTCCCAAAGTCAATATGTGCATGTATCTTCTGTACCCGTTTATATTTCAAATTCAGGCTCAAAACACCCAAAAATTCGATATTTTGGGGTCCCAGAAGCAATCTGTACATGCCTACTCAGTGCTAGAATGTTTTCAAAATACAGGCCAAAAACATACTGAAAATCGATCTTTTAGGTGCACAAAAGTCGATATGTGCATGCATCTTCTGTACTCGTTTATATCTCAAATTCAGGCTCAAAACACCCGAAAATTCGATATTTTGGGGTCCCAGAAGCGATCTGTATATGCCTACTCAGTGCTAGAATATTTTCAAAATATAGGCTCAAAACATGCTAAAAATCGATATTTTAGGTGCGTAAAGGCGATATCTCAAATTCAGTCCCAAAACACCCGAAAATTCGATATTTAGGGGTCCCAGAAGCGATCTGTACATGCCTACTCCGTGTTAGAGTATTTTCAAAATTCAGTCCCAAAACATGCTGAAAATCGATATTTTTTATGCCCAAAGTCAATATGTGTATGCATCTTCTATACTCGTTTATATCTCAAATTAAGGCCCAAAACACCCGAAAATTCGATATTTAGGGGTCCCAGAAGCGATCTGTACACGAATACACCGTGTTAGAGTATTTTCAAAATACAGGCCCAAAACATGCTAAAAATCGATGTTTTAGGCTCCAAAAAGTCGATATGTGCATGCATCTTCAGTACCCGTTTATATCTCAAATTCAAGCTCAAAACACCGGAAAATTCAATATTTTGGGGTCCCAAAAGCAATCTGTACATGTCTACTCAGTGCTAGAATATTTTCAAAATATAGGCTAAAAACATGCTAAAAATCGATCTTTTAGGTGCACAAAAGTCGATATGTGCATACATCTTCTGTACCCGTTTATATCTCAAATTCTGGCCCTAAACACCCGAAAATTCGATATTTTGGGGTCCCAGAAGCGATCTGTATATGCCTACTCAGTGCTAGAATGTTTCAAAAATATTGGCTCAAAACATCCTGAAAATCGGTATTTTAGGTGTGTAAAGGCGATATCTCAAATTCAGGCCTAAAACACCCGAAAATTCGATATTTTGGGGTCCCAGAAGCGATCTGTACATGCCTACTCCGTGTTAGAGTATTTTCAAAATTCAGGCCAAAAACATACTGAAAATCGATCTTTTAGGTGCCCAAATGTAGATATGTGCATGCATCTTCTGTACCCGTTTATATCTCAAATTCTGGCTGTAAACAGACGAAAATTCAATATTTTGGGGTCCCAGAAGCGATCTGTACATGCCAACTCTGTGTTAGAGTATTTTCCAAATTCAGGCCCAAAACATACTGAAAATCGATATTTTTGGTGCCCAAAGTCAATATGTGTATGCATCTTCTATACTCGTTTATATCTCAAATTCAGGCTCAAAACACCCAAAAATTTGATATTTTGGGGTCCCATAAGCAATCTGTACATGCCTACTCAGTGCTAGAATGTTTTCAAAATATAGGCTCAAAACATGCTCAAAATCGATATTTTAGGTGCCCAAAAGTCGATATGTGCATGCATCTTCTGTACTCGTTTATATCTCAAATTCAGGCTCAAAACACCCGAAAATTCGAGATTTTGGGGTCCCAGAAGCGATCTGTACATGCCTACTCAGTGCTAGAATATTTTCAAAATATAGGCTCAAAACATGTTAAAAATCGATATTTTAGGTGCGTAAAGGCGATATCCCAAATTCAGTCCCAAAACACCCGAAAAATCGATATTTAGGGGTCCCAGAAGCAATCTGTACATGCCTACTCCGTGTTAGAGTATTTTCAAAATTCAGTCCCAAAACATGCTGAAAATCGATATTTTTGGTGCCCAAAGTCAATATGTGTATGCATCTTCTATACTCGTTTATATCTCAAATTCAGGCTCAAAACACCGGAAAATTCGATATTTTGGGGTCCCAGAAGCGATCTGTACATGCCTACTCCGTGTTAGAGTATTTTCAAAATACAGGCCAAAAACATACTGAAAATCGATCTTTTAGGTGCACAAAAGTCGATATGTGCATGCATCTTCTGTACCCGTTTATATCTCAAATTCTGGCCCTAAACACCCGAAAATTCGATATTTTGGGGTCCCAGAAGCGATCTGTATATGCCTACTCAGTGCTATAATGTTTTCAAAATATTGGCTCAAAACATGCTAAAAATCGGTATTTTAGGTGTGTAAAGGCGATATCTCAAATTCAGGCCCACAACACCGGAAATTCGATATTTTGGGGTCCCAGACGCAATCTGTACATGCCTACTCCGTGTTAGAGTATTTTCAAAATACAGGCCCAAAACATGCTCAAAATCGATGTTTTAGGCTCCAAAAAGTCGATATGTGCATGCATCTTCAGTACACGTTTATATCTCAAATTCAGGCTCAAAACACCCGAAAATTCAATATTTTGGGGTCCCAGAAGCAATCTGTACATGCCTACTCAGTGCTAGAATATTTTCAAAATATAGGCTAAAAACATGCTAAAAATCGATATTTTAGGTGCGTAAAGGCGATATCTCAAATTCAGGCCCAAAACACCCGAAAATTCGATATTATGGGGTCTCAGAAGCGATCTGTACATGCCTACTCCGTGTTAGAGTATTTACAAAATACAGGCCCAAAACATGCTGAAAATCGATGTTTTAGGTGCCCAAAAGTCGATATGTGCATGCATCTTCAGTACCCGTTTATATCTCAAATTCAGGCTCAAAACACCCGAAAATTCGATATTTTGGGGTCCCAGAAGCGATCTGTACATGCCTACTCCGTGTTAGAGTATTTTCAAAATACATGCCCAAAACATGCTGAAAATCGATAATTTAGATGCCCAAAGTCAATATGTGCATGTATCTTCTGTACCCGTTTATATCTCAAATTCAGGCTCAAAACACCCGAAAATTCGATATTTTGGGGTCCCAGAAGCGATCTGTACCTGCCTACTCATTGCTAGAATGTTTTCAAAATATAGGCTCAAAACATGCTCAAAATCGATATTTTAGGTGCCCATAATTCGATATGTGCATGCATCTTCTGTACTCGTTTATATCTCAAATTCTAGCTCAAAACACCCGAAAATTCGATATTTTGTGGTTCCAAAAGCGATCTGTACATGCCTACTCAGTGCTAGAATATTTTCAAAATATAGGCTCATAAAATGCTAAAAATCGATATTTTAGGTGCGTAAAGGCGATATATCAAATTCAGGCCCAAAACACCCGAAAATTCGATATTTTGGGGTCCCAGAAGCGATCTGTACATGCCTACTCCGTGTTAGAGTATTCTCAAAATAAAGGCCCAAAACATGCTCAAAATCGATGTTTTAGGTGCCCAAAAGTCGATATGTGCATGCATCAGCAGTACCCGTTTATATCTCAAATTCAGGCTCAAAACACCCGAAAATTCGATATTTTGGGGTCCCAGAAGCAATCTGTACATGCCTACTCAGTGCTAGAATATTTTCAAAATATAGGCTCAAAACATGCTCAAAATCGATATTTTAGGTGCCCATAAGTCGATATGTGCATGCATCTTCTGTACTCGTTTATATCTCAAATTCAGGCTCAAAACACCCGAAAATTCGATTTTTTTGGGTCCCAGAAGCGATCTGTACATGCCTACTCAGTGCTTGAATGTTTTCAAAATATAGGCTCAAAACATGCTCAAAATCGATATTTTAGGTGCCCAAAAGTCGATATGTGCATGCATCTTCTGTACTCGTTTATATCTCAAATTCAGGCTCAAAACACCCGAAAATTCGATATTTTGGGGTCCCAGAAGCGATCTGTACATGCCTACTCAGTGCTAGAATATTTTCAAAATATAGGCTCAAAACATGCTAAAAATCGATATTTTAGGTGCGTATAGGCGATATCTCAAATTCAGGCCCAAAACACCCGAAAACTCGATATTATGGGGTCCCAGAAGCGATCTGTAAATGCCTACTCCGTGTTAGAGTATTTACAAAATACAGGCCCAAAACATGCTCAAAATCGATGTTTTAGGTGCCCAAAAGTCGATATGTGCATGCATCTTCAGTACCCGTTTATATCTCAAATTCAGGCTCAAAACACCCGAAAATTCGATATTTTGGGGTCCCAGAAGCGATCTGTACATGCCTACTCCGTGTTAGAGTATTTTCAAAATACATGCCCAAAACATGCTGAAAATCGATAATTTAGATGCCCAAAGTTAATATGTGCATGTATCTTCTGTACCCGTTTATATCTCAAATTCAGGCTCAAAACACCCTAAAATTCAATATTTTGGGGTCCCAGAAGCAATCTGTACATGCCTACTCAGTGCTAGAATATTTTCAAAATATAGGCTCAAAACATGCTAAAAATCGATCTTTTAGGTGCCAAAAAGTCGATATCTCAAATTCAGTCCCAAAACACCCGAAAATTCGATATTTAGGGGTCCCAGAAGCGATCTGTACATGCCTACTCCGTGTTAGAGTAGTTTAAAAATACAAGCCAAAAACATACTGAAAATCGATCTATTAGGTGCTTAAAAGTCGATATGTGCATGCATCTTCTTTACCCGTTTATAACTCAAATTCTGGCCCTAAACACCCGAAATTCAATATTTTGGGGTCCCAGAAGCAATCTTTACATGCCTACTCAGAGCTAGAATATTTTCAAAATATAGGCTCAAAACATGCTAAAATCGATATTTTAGGTGCCAAAAAGTCGATATCTCAAATTCAGTCCCAAAACACCCGAAACTTCGATATTTTGGGGTCCCAGAAGCGATCTGTACATGCCTACTCCGTGTTAGAGTATTTTCAAAATTCAGGCCAAAAACATACTGAAAATCGATCTTTTAGGTGCCCAAAAGTCGATATATGCATGCATCTTCTGTACCCGTTTATATCTCAAATTCTGGCTCTAAACACCCGAAAATTCAATATTTTGGGGTCCCAGAAGCAATCTGTACATGCCTACTCAGTGCTAGAATGTTTTAAAAATATTGGCTCAAAACATGCTAGAAATCGGTATTTTAGGTGTGTAAAGGCGATATCTCAAATTCAGGCCCAAAACACCTGAAAATTCGATATTTTGGGGTCCCAGAAGCGATCTGTACATGCCTACACCGTGTTAGAGTATTTTCAAAATACAGGCCCAAAACATGCTCAAAATCGATGTTTTAGGCTCCAAAAAGTTGATATGTGCATGCATCTTCAGTACCCGTTTATATCTCAAATTCAGGCTCAAAACACCCGAAAATTCAACATTTTGGGGTCCAAGAAGCAATCTGTACATGCCTACTCCGTGTTAGAGTATTTTCAAAATACAGGCCAAAAACATACTGAAAATCGATCTTTTAGGTGCTCAAAAGTCAATATGTGCATGCATCTTCTGTACCCGTTTATATCTCAAATTCAGGCTCAAAACACCCAAAAATTTGATATTTTGGGGTCCCAGAAGCGACCTGTACATGCCTACTCAGTGCTAGAATGTTTTTAAAATATATTCTCAAAACATGCTCAAAATCGATATTTTAGGTGCCCAAAAGTCGATATGTGCATGCATCTTCTGTACCCGTTTATATCTCAAATTCTGGCTCAAAACACCCGAAAATTCAATATTTTGGGATCCCAGAAGCAATCTGTACATGCCTACTAAGTGCTAGAATATTTTCAAAATATAGGCTAAAAACATGCTAAAAATCGATCTTTTAGGTGCCAAAAAGTCGATATCTCAAATTCAGTCCCAAAACACCCGAAAATTCGATATTTAGGGGTTCCAGAAGGGATCTGTACGTGCCTACTCCGTGTTAGAGTATTTTCAAAATATAGGCTCAAAACATGCTAAAAATTGATATTTTAGGTGCGTAAAGGCGATATCTCAAATTCAGGCCCAAAACACCCGAAAATTCGATATTTTGGGGTCCCAGAAGCGATGTGTACATGCCTACTCCGTGTTAGAGTATTTTCAAAATACAGTCCCAAAACAGGCTCAAAATCGATGTTTTAGGTTCCCAAAAGTCGATATGTTCATGCATCTTCAGTACCCGTTTATATCTCAAATTCAGGCTCAAAACACCCGAAAATTCGATATTTTGGGGTCCCAGAAGCGATCTGTACATGCCTACTCCGTGTTAGAGTATTTTCAAAATTCAGGCCCAAAACATGCTAAAAATCGATATTTTAGGTGCAAAAAGTCGATATGTGCATGCATCTTCTGTACTCGTTTATAGCTCAAATTCAGGCTAAAAACACCCGAAATTTCGATATTTTGGGGTCGCAGAAGCGATCTGTACATGCCTACTCAGAGCTATAATATTTTCAAAATATAGGCTTAAAACATGTTAAAAATCGATATATTAGGTGCGAAAAGGCGATATCTTAAATTCAGGCCCAAAACACCCGAAAAATCGATATTTTGGGGTCCCAAAAGCGATCTCTACATGCCTACTCAGTGCTAGAATGTTTTCAAAATATAGGCTCAAAACATTCTCAAAATCGATATTTTAGGTGCCCAAAAGTCGATATGTGCATGCATCTTCTGTACTCGTTTATATCTCAAATTCAGGCTCAAAACACCCGAAAATTCGATATTTTGGGGTCCCAGTAGCGATCTGTACATGCCTACTCAGTGCTAGAATATTTTCAAAATATAGGCTCAAAACAAGCTAAAAATCGATATTTTAGGTGCGTAAAGGCGATATCTCAAATTAAGGCCCAAAACAACCGAAAACTCTATATTTAGGGGTACCAGAAGCGATCTGTACATGCCTACTCCGTGTTAGAATATTTTCAAAATACAGGCCAAAAACATACTGAAAATCGATATTTTAGGTGCCCAAAAGTCGATATGTGCATGCATCTTCTGTACCCGTTTATATCTCAAATTCTGGCCCTAAACACCCGAAAATTCGATATTTTAGGGTCCCAGAAGCGATCTGTACATGCCTACTCAGTGCTAGAATATTTTCAAAATATAGGCTAAAAACATGCTAAAAAACGATATTTTAGGTGCGTAATGGCGATATCTCAAATTCAGGCCCAAAACACCCGAAAATTCGATATTATGGGGTCCCAGAAGCGATCTGTACATGCCTACTCCGTGTTAGAGTATTAACAAAATACAGGCCAAAAACATGCTCAAAATCGATGTTTTAGGTGCCCAAAAGTCGATATGTGCATGCATCTTCAGTACCCGTTTATATCTCAAATTCAGGAAAAAACACCCGAAAATTCGATATTTTGGGGTCCCAGAAGCGATCTGTACATGCCTACTCCGTGTTAGAGTATTTTCAAAATACATGCCCAGAAAATGTTAAAAATTGATATTTTAGATGCCCAAAGTCAATATATGCATGTATCTTCTGTACCCGTTTATATCTCAAATTCAGGCTCAAAACACCCGAAAATTCGATATTTAGGGGTCCCAAAAGTGATCTGTACATGCCAACTCAGTGCTAGAATATTTTCAAAATATAGGCTCAAAACATGCTAAAAATTGATATTTTAGGTGCGTAAAGGCGATATCTCAAATTCAGGCCCAAAACACCCGAAAATTCGATATTTTGGGGTCCCAGAAGCGATGTGTACATGCCTACTCCGTGTTAGAGTATTTTCAAAATACAGTCCCAAAACAGGCTCAAAATCGATGTTTTAGGTGCCCAAAAGTCGATATGTGCATGCATCTTCAGTACCCGTTTATATCTCAAATTCAGGCTCAAAACACCCGAAAATTCGATATTTTGGGGTCCCAGAAGCGATCTGTACATGCCTACTCCGTGTTAGAGTATTTTCAAAATTCAGGCCCAAAACATGCTAAAAATCGATATTTTAGGTGCAAAAAGTCGATATGTGCATGCATCTTCTGTACTCGTTTATAGCTCAAATTCAGGCTAAAAACACCCGAAATTTCGATATTTTGGGGTCGCAGAAGCGATCTGTACATGCCTACTCAGAGCTATAATATTTTCAAAATATAGGCTTAAAACATGTTAAAAATCGATATTTTAGGTGCGAAAAGGCGATATCTTAAATTCAGGCCCAAAACACCCGAAAAATCGATATTTTGGGGTCCCAAAAGCGATCTCTACATGCCTACTCAGTGCTAGAATGTTTTCAAAATATAGGCTCAAAACATTCTCAAAATCGATATTTTAGGTGCCCAAAAGTCGATATGTGCATGCATCTTCTGTACTCGTTTATATCTCAAATTCAGGCTCAAAACACCCGAAAATTCGATATTTTGGGGTCCCAGTAGCGATCTGTACATGCCTACTCAGTGCTAGAATATTTTCAAAATATAGGCTCAAAACAAGCTAAAAATCGATATTTTAGGTGCGTAAAGGCGATATCTCAAATTAAGGCCCAAAACACCCTAAAACTCTATATTTAGGGGTACCAGAAGCGATCTGTACATGCCTACTCCGTGTTAGAATATTTTCAAAATACAGGCCAAAAACATACTGAAAATCGATATTTTAGGTGCCCAAAAGTCGATATGTGCATGCATCTTCTGTACCCGTTTATATCTCAAATTCTGGCCCTAAACACCCGAAAATTAGATATTTTAGGGTCCCAGAAGCGATCTGTACATGCCTACTCAGTGCTAGAATATTTTCAAAATATAGGCTAAAAACATGCTAAAAAACGATATTTTAGGTGCGTAATGGCGATATCTCAAATTCGGGCCCAAAACACCCGAAAATTCGATATTATGGGGTCCCAGAAGCGATCTGTACATGCCTACTCCGTGTTAGAGTATTAACAAAATACAGGCCAAAAACATGCTCAAAATCGATGTTTTAGGTGCCCAAAAGTCGATATGTGCATGCATCTTCAGTACCCGTTTATATCTCAAATTCAGGAAAAAACACCCGAAAATTCGATATTTTGGGGTCCCAGAAGCGATCTGTACATGCCTACTCCGTGTTAGAGTATTTTCAAAATACATGCCCAGAAAATGCTCAAAATTGATATTTTAGATGCCCAAAGTCAATATATGCATGTATCTTCTGTACCCGTTTATATCTCAAATTCAGGCTCAAAACACCCGAAAATTCGATATTTAGGGGTCCCAAAAGTGATCTGTACATGCCAACTCAGTGCTAGAATATTTTCAAAATATAGGCTCAAAACATGCTAAAAATTGATATTTTAGGTGCGTAAAGGCGATATCTCAAATTCAGGCCCAAAACACCCGAAAATTCGATATTTTGGGGTCCCAGAAGCGATGTGTACATGCCTACTCCGTGTTAGAGTATTTTCAAAATACAGTCCCAAAACAGGCTCAAAATCGATGTTTTAGGTGCCCAAAAGTCGATATGTGCATGCATCTTCAGTACCCGTTTATATCTCAAATTCAGGCTCAAAACACCCGAAAATTCGATATTTTGGGGTCCCAGAAGCGATCTGTACATGCCTACTCCGTGTTAGAGTATTTTCAAAATTCAGGCCCAAAACATGCTAAAAATCGATATTTTAGGTGCAAAAAGTCGATATGTGCATGCATCTTCTGTACTCGTTTATAGCTCAAATTCAGGCTAAAAACACCCTAAATTTCGATATTTTGGGGTCGCAGAAGCGATCTGTACATGCCTACTCAGTGCTAGAATATTTTCAAAATATAGGCTCAAAACATGTTAAAAATCGATATTTAAGTGCGAAAAGGCGATATCTTAAATTCAGGCCCAAAGCACCCGAAAATTCGATATTTTGGGGTCCCAGAAGCGATCTGTACATGCATACTCCGTGTTAGAGTATTTTCAAAATTCAGGCTCAAAACATGCTGAAAATCGATATTTTTGGGACCCAAAGTCAATATGTGTATGCATCTTCTATACTCGTTTATATCTCAAATTCAGGCTCAAAACACCCGAAAATTCGATATTTTGGGGTCCCAAAAGCGATCTCTACATGCCTACTCAGTGCTAGAATGTTTTCAAAATATAGGCTCAAAACATTCTCAAAATCGATATTTTAGGTGCCCAAAAGTCGATATATGCATGCATCTTCTGTACTCGTTTATATCTCAAATTCAGGCTCAAAACACCCGAAAATTCGATATTTTGGGGTCCCAGTAGCGATCTGTACATGCCTACTCAGTGCTAGAATATTTTCAAAATATAGGCTCAAAACAAGCTAAAAATCGATATTTTAGGTGCGTAAAGGCGATATCTCAAATTAAGGCCCAAAACACCCGAAAACTCTATATTTAGGGGTACCAGAAGCGATCTGTACATGCCTACTCCGTGTTAGAATATTTTCAAAATACAGGCCAAAAAACATACTGAAAATCGATATTTTAGGTGCCCAAAAGTCGATATGTGCATGCATCTTCTGTACCCGTTTATATCTCAAATTCTGGCCCTAAACACCCGAAAATTCGATATTTTAGGGTCCCAGAAGCGATCTGTACATGCCTACTCAGTGCTAGAATATTTTCAAAATATAGGCTAAAAACATGCTAAAAAACGATATTTTAGGTGCGTAATGGCGATATCTCAAATTCAGGCTCAAAACACCCGAAAATTCGATATTATGGGGTCCCAGAAGCGATCTGTACATGCCTACTCCGTGTTAGAGTATTAACAAAATACAGGCCAAAAACATGCTCAAAATCGATGTTTTAGGTGCCCAAAAGTCGATATGTGCATGCATCTTCAGTACCCGTTTATATCTCAAATTCAGGGTAAAACACCCGAAAATTCGATATTTTGGGGTCCCAGAAGCGATCTGTACATGCCTACTCCGTGTTAGAGTATTTTCAAAATACATGCCCAGAAAATGCTCAAAATTGATATTTTAGATGCCTAAAGTCAATATATGCATGTATCTTCTGTACCCGTTTATATCTCAAATTCAGGCTCAAAACACCCGAAAATTCGATATTTAGGGGTCCCAAAAGTGATCTGTACATGCCAACTCAGTGCTAGAATATTTTCAAAATATAGGCTCAAAACATGCTAAAAATTGATATTTTAGGTGCGTAAAGGCGATATCTCAAATTCAGGCCCAAAACACCCGAAAATTCGATATTTTGGGGTCCCAGAAGCGATGTGTACATGCCTACTCCGTGTTAGAGTATTTTCAAAATACATGGCCAAAACAAGCTGAAAATCGATATTTTAGATGCCCAAAGTCAACATGTGCATGTATCTTCTGTACCCGTTTATATCTCAAATTCAGGCTCAAAACACCCGAAAATTCAATATTTTGGGGTTTCAGAAGCAATCTGTACATGCCTACTCAGTGCTAGAATATTATCAAAATATAGGCTAAAAACATGCTAAAATCGATATTTTAGGTGCCAAAAAGTCAATATCTCAAATTCAGTCCCAAAACACCCGAAAATTCGATATTTAGGGGTTCCAGAAGGGATCTGTACATGCCTACTCCGTGTTAGAGTATTTTTTTTTAAATACAGGCCAAAGACATGCTCAAAATCGATGTTTTAGGTGCCCAAAAGTCGATATGTGCATGCATCTTCAATACCCGTTTATATCTTAAATTCAGGCTCAAAACACCCGAAAATTCTATATTTAGGGGTCCCAGAAGTGATCTGTACATGCCTACTCCGTGTTAGAGTATTTTCAAAATACAGGCCAAAAACATACTGAAAATCGATCTTTTAGGTGCCCAAAAGTCGATATGTGCATGCATCTTCTGTACCCGTTTATATTTCAAATTCTGGCCCTAAACACCCGAAAATTCGATATTTTTTGGTCCCAGAAGCGATCTGTACATGCCTACTCAGTGCTAGAATGTTTTCAAAACATAGGCTCAAAACATGCTCAAAATCGATATTTTAGGTGCCCAAAAGTCGATATGTGCATGCATCTTCTGTACTCGTTTATATCTCAAATTCAAGCTCAAAACACCTGCAAATTCGATATTTTGGGGTCCCAGAAGCGATCTGTACATGCCTACTCAGTGCTAGAATATTTTCAAAATATAGGCTCAAAACATGCTAAAAATCGACAATTTAGGTGCGTAAAGGCGATATCTCAAATTCAGGCCCAAAACACCCGAAACTTTGATATTTAGGCGTCCCAGAAGCGATCTGTACATGCCTACTCCGTGTCAGAGTATTTTCAAAATACAGGCCAAAAACATACTGAAAATCGATCTTTTAGGTGCCCAAAAGTCGATATGTGCATGCATTTTCTGTACCCGTTTATATCTCAAATTCTGGCCCTAAACACCCGAAAATTCGATATTTTGGGGTCCCAGAAGCGATCTGTACATGCCTACTCCGTGTTAGAGTATTTTCAAAATTCAGGCTCAAAACATGCTGAAAATCGATATTTTCGTTGCCCAAAGTCAATATGTGTATGCATCTTCTATTCTCGTTTATATCTCAAATTCAGGCTCAAAACACCCGAAAATTCGATATTTTGGGGTCCCAGAAGCGATCTGTACATGCCTACTCAGTGCTAGAATATTATCAAAATATAGGCTAAAAACATGCTAAAATCGATATTTTAGGTGCCAAAAAGTCAATATCTCAAATTCAGTCCCAAAACACCCGAAAATTCGATATTTAGGGGTTCCAGAAGGGATCTGTACATGCCTACTCCGTGTTAGAGTATTTTCAAAATTCAGGCCCAAAACATGCTGAAAATCGATATTTTTGTTGCCCAAAGTCAATATGTGTATGCATCTTCTATTCTCGTTTATATCTCAAATTCAGGCTCAAAACACCCGAAAATTCGATATTTTGGGGTCCCAGAAGCGATCTGTACATGCCTACTCAGTGCTAGAATATTATCAAAATATAGGCTAAAAACATGCTAAAATCGATATTTTAGGTGCCAAAAAGTCAATATCTCAAATTCAGTCCCAAAACACCCGAAAATTCGATATTTAAGGGTTCCAGAAGGGATCTGTACATGCCTACTCCGTGTTAGAGTATTTTTTTTTAAATACAGGCCAAAAACATGCTCAAAATCGATGTTTTAGGTGCCCAAAAGTCGATATGTGCATGCATCTTCAATACCCGTTTATATCTTAAATTCAGGCTCAAAACACCCGAAAATTCTATATTTAGGGGTCCCAGAAGCGATCTGTACATGCCTACTCCGTGTTAGAGTATTTTCAAAATACAGGCCAAAAACATACTGAAAATCGATCTTTTAGGTGCCCAAAAGTCGATATGTGCATGCATCTTCTGTACCCGTTTATATTTCAAATTCTGGCCCTAAACACCCGAAAATTCGATATTTTTTGGTCCCAGAAGCGATCTGTACATGCCTACTCAGTGCTAGAATGTTTTCAAAACATAGGCTCAAAACATGCTCAAAATCGATATTTTAGGTGCCCAAAAGTCGATATGTGCATGCATCTTCTGTACTCGTTTATATCTCAAATTCAAGCTCAAAACACCCGCAAATTCGATATTTTGGGGTCCCAGAAGCGATCTGTACATGCCTACTCAGTGCTAGAATATTTTCAAAATATAGGCTCAAAACATGCTAAAAATCGACAATTTAGGTGCGTAAAGGCGATATCTCAAATTCAGGCCCAAAACACCCGAAACTTTGATATTTAGGCGTCCCAGAAGCGATCTGTACATGCCTACTCCGTGTCAGAGTATTTTCAAAATACAGGCCAAAAAACATACTGAAAATCGATCTTTTAGGTGCCCAAAAGTCGATATGTGCATGCATTTTCTGTACCCGTTTATATCTCAAATTCTGGCCCTAAACACCCGAAAATTTGATATTTTGGGGTCCCAAAAGCGATCTCTACATGCCTACTCAGTGCTAGAATGTTTTCAAAATATAGGCTCAAAACATGCTCAAAATCGATATTTTAGGTGCCCAATCGTCGATATGTGCATGCATCTTCTGTACTCGTTTATATCTCAAATTCATTCCCAAAACACCCGAAAATTCGATATTTTGGGGTCCCAGAAGCGATCTGTACATGCCTACTCCGTGTTAGAGTATTTTCAAAATACAGGCCCAAAACATGCTCAAAATCGATGTTTTAGGTGCCCAAAAGTCGATATGTGCATGCATCTTCAGTACCCGTTTATATCTCAAATTTAGGCTCAAAACACCCGAAAATTCGATATTTTGGGGTCCCAGAAGCGATCTGTACATGCCTACTCCGTGTTAGAGTATTTTCAAAACACAGGCCCAAAACATGCTCAAAATCGATAATTTAGATGCCCAAAGTCAATCTGTACCCGTTTATATTTCAAATTCAGGCTCAAAACACCCGAAAATTCAATATTTTGGGGTCCCAGAAGCAATCTGTACATGCCTTCTCAGTGCTAGAATATTTTCAAAATATAGGCTAAAAACATGCTAATAATCGATATTTTAGGTGCCAAAAAGTCGATATCTCAAATTAAGGCCCAAAACACCCGAAACTTCGATATTTAGGGGTCCCAGAAGCGATCTGTACATGCCTACTTCGTGTTAGAGTATTTTCAAAATACAGGCCAAAAACATACTGAAAATCGTTCTTTTAGGTGCCCAAAAATCGATATCTGCATGCATTTTCTGTACCCGTTTATATCTCAAATTCTGGCCCTAAACACCCGAAAATTCGATATTTTGGGGTCCCAGAAGCGATCTGTACATGCCTACTCCGTGTTAGAGTATTTTCAAAATTCAGGCCCAAAACATGCTGAAAATCGATATTTTTGGTGCCCAAAGTCAATATCTGTATGCATCTTCTATACTCGTTTATATCTCAAATTCAGGCTCAAAACACCCGAAAATTTGATATTTTGGGGTCCCAAAAGCGATCTCTACATGCCTACTCAGTGCTAGAATGTTTTCAAAATATAGGCTCAAAACATGCTCAAAATCGATATTTTAGGTGCCCAATCGTCGATATGTGCATGCATCTTCTGTACTCGTTTATATCTCAAATTCAGGCCCAAAACACCCGAAAATTCGATATTTTGGGGTCCCAGAAGCGATCTGTACATGCCTACTCCGTGTTAGAGTATTTTCAAAATTCAGGCCCAAAACATGCTGAAAATCGATATTTTTGGTGCCCAAAGACAATATGTGTATGCATCTTCTATACTCGTTTATATCTCAAATTCAGGCTCAAAACACCCGAAAATTTGATATTTTGGGGTCCCAAAAGCGATCTCTACATGCCTACTCAGTGCTAGAATGTTTTCAAAATATAGGCTCAAAACATGCTCAAAATCGATATTTTAGGTGCCCAATCGTCGATATGTGCATGCATCTTCTGTACTCGTTTATATCTCAAATTCAGGCCCAAAACACCCGAAAATTCGATATTTTGGGGTCCCAGAAGCGATCTGTACATGCCTACTCCGTGTTAGAGTATTTTCAAATTACAGGCCCAAAACATGCTCAAAATCGATGTTTTAGGTGCCCAAAAGTCGATATGTGCATGCATCTTCAGTACCCGTTTATATCTCAAATTTAGGCTCAAAACACCCGAAAATTCGATATTTTGGGGTCCCAGAAGCGATCTGTACATGCCTACTCCGTGTTAGAGTATTTTCAAAAACACAGGCCCAAAACATGCTGAAAATCGATAATTTAGATGCCCAAAGTCAATCTGTACCCGTTTATATTTCAAATTCAGGCTCAAAACACCCGAAAATTCAATATTTTGGGGTCCCAGAAGCAATCTGTACATGCCTTCTCAGTGCTAGAATATTTTCAAAATATAGGCTAAAAACATGCTAATAATCGATATTTTAGGTGCCAAAAAGTCGATATCTCAAATTAAGGCCCAAAACACCCGAAACTTCGATATTTAGGGGTCCCAGAAGCGATCTGTACATGCCTACTTCGTGTTAGAGTATTTTCAAAATACAGGCCAAAAACATACTGAAAATCGATCCTTTAGGTGCCCAAAAATCGATATCTGCATGCATTTTCTGTACCCGTTTATATCTCAAATTCTGGCCCTAAACACCCGAAAATTCGATATTTTGGGGTCCCAGAAGCGATCTGTACATGCCTACTCCGTGTTAGAGTATTTTCAAAATTCAGGCCCAAAACATGCTGAAAATCGATATTTTTGGTGCCCAAAGTCAATATGTGTATGCATCTTCTATACTCGTTTATATCTCAAATTCAGGCTCAAAACACCCGAAAATTCGATATTTTGGGGTCCCAGAAGCGATCTGTACATGCCTACTCAGTGCTAGAATGTTTTCAAAATATAGGCTCAAAACATGCTCAAAATCGATATTTTAGGTGGCCAAAAGTCGATATGTGCATGCGCATCTTCTGTACCCGTTTATATCTCAAATTCTTGCCCTAAACACCCGAAAATTCGATATTTTGGGGTCCCAGAAGCGATCTGTACATGCCTACTCCGTGTTAGAGTATTTTCAAAATTCAGGCCCAAAACATGCTCAAAATCGATATTTATTTGTGCATAAAGTCAATATGTCTATGCATCTTCTATACTCGTTTATTTCTCAAATTCAGGCTCAAAACACCCGAAAATTCGATATTTTGGGGTCCCAGAAGCGATCTGTACATGCCTACTCCGTGTTAGAGTATTTTCAAAATACATGCCCAAAACATGCTCAAAATTGATATTTTAGATGCCCAAAGTCAATATATGCATGTATCTTCTGTACCCGTTTATATCTCAAATTCAGGCTCAAAACACCCGAAAATTCGATATTTAGGGGTCCCAAAAGCGATCTGTACATGCCAACTCAGTGCTAGAATATTTTTAAAATATAGGCTCAAAACATGCTAAAAATCGATATTTTAGGTGCGTAAAGGCGATATCTCAAATTCAGGCCCAAAACATCCGAATATTCGATATTTTGGGGTCCCAGAAGCGATCTGTACATGCCTACTCCGTGTTAGAGTATTTTCAAAATACAGGCCCAAAACAGGCTCAAAATCGATGTTTTAGGTGCCCAAAAGTCGATATGTGCATGCATCTTCAGTACCCGTTTATATCTCAAATTCAGGCTCAAAATACCCGAAAATTCGATATTTTGGGGTCCCAGAAGCGATCTGTACATGCCTACTCCGTGTCAGAGTATTTTCAAAATACATGCCCAAAACATGCTAAAAATCGATATTTTAGATGCCCAAAGTCAATATGTGCATGTATCTTCTGTACCCGTTTATATCTCAAATTCAGGCTCAAAACACCCGAATATTCAATATTTTGGGGTCCCAGAAGCAATCTATACATGCCTACTCAGTGCTAGAATATTATCAAAATATAGGCTAAAAACATGCTAAAAATCGATATTTTAGGTGCCAAAAAGACGATATCTCAAATTCAGTAACAAAACACCCTAGAATTCGATATTTAGGGGTTCCAGAAGGGATCTGTTCATGCCTACTCCGTGTTAGAGTATTTTTATTTAAATACAGGCCAAAAACATGCTCAAAATCGATGTTTTAGGTGCCCAAAAGTCGATATGTGCATGCATCTTTAGTACCCGTTTATATCTCAAATTCAGACTCAAAACACCCGAAAATTCTATATTTAGGGGTCCCAGAAGCGATCTGTACATGCCTACTCCGTGTTAGAGTATTTTCAAAATACAGGCCAAAAACATACTGAAAATCGATCTTTTAGGTGCCCAAAAGTCGATATGTGCATGCATCTTCTGTACCCGTTTATATCTCAAATTCTGGCCCTAAACACCCGAAAATTCGATATTTTTTGGTCCCAGAAGCGATCTGTACATGCCTACTCAGTGCTAGAATGTTTTCAAAATATAGGCTCAAAACATGCTCAAAATCGATATTTTAGGTGCCCAAAAGTCGATATGTGCATGCATCTTCTGTACTCGTTTATATCTCAAATTCAGGCTCAAAACACCCTAAAATTCGATATTTTGGGGTCCCAGAAGCGATCTGTACATGCCTACTCAGTGCTAGAATATTTTCAAAATATAGGCTCAAAACATGCTAAAAATCGATATTTTAGGTGCGTATAGGCGATATCTCAAATTCAGGCCCAAAACACCCGAAAACTCGATATTATGGGGTCCCAGAAGCGATCTGTAAATGCCTACTCCGTGTTAGAGTATTTACAAAATACAGGCCCAAAACATGCTCAAAATCGATGTTTTAGGTGCCCAAAAGTCGATATGTGCATGCATCTTCAGTACCCGTTTATATCTCAAATTCAGGCTCAAAACACCCGAAATTTCGATATTTTGGGGTCCCAGAAGCGATCTGTACATGCCTACTCCGTGTTAGAGTATTTTCAAAATACATGCCCAAAACATGCTGAAAATCGATAATTTAGATGCCCAAAGTTAATATGTGCATGTATCTTCTGTACCCGTTTATATCTCAAATTCAGGCTCAAAACACCCTAAAATTCAATATTTTGGGGTCCCAGAAGCAATCTGTACATGCCTACTCAGTGCTAGAATATTTTCAAAATATAGGCTCAAAACATGCTAAAAATCGATCTTTTAGGTGCCAAAAAGTCGATATCTCAAATTCAGTCCCAAAACACCCGAAAATTCGATATTTAGGGGTCCCAGAAGCGATCTGTACATGCCTACTCCGTGTTAGAGTAGTTTAAAAATACAAGCCAAAAACATACTGAAAATCGATCTATTAGGTGCTTAAAAGTCGATATGTGCATGCATCTTCTTTACCCGTTTATAACTCAAATTCTGGCCCTAAACACCCGAAATTCAATATTTTGGGGTCCCAGAAGCAATCTTTACATGCCTACTCAGAGCTAGAATATTTTCAAAATATAGGCTCAAAACATGCTAAAATCGATATTTTAGGTGCCAAAAAGTCGATATCTCAAATTCAGTCCCAAAACACCCGAAACTTCGATATTTTGGGGTCCCAGAAGCGATCTGTACATGCCTACTCCGTGTTAGAGTATTTTCAAAATTCAGGCCAAAAACATACTGAAAATCGATCTTTTAGGTGCCCAAAAGTCGATATATGCATGCATCTTCTGTACCCGTTTATATCTCAAATTCTGGCTCTAAACACCCGAAAATTCAATATTTTGGGGTCCCAGAAGCAATCTGTACATGCCTACTCAGTGCTAGAATGTTTTAAAAATATTGGCTCAAAACATGCTAAAAATCGGTATTTTAGGTGTGTAAAGGCGATATCTCAAATTCAGGCCCAAAACACCTGAAAATTCGATATTTTGGGGTCCCAGAAGCGATCTGTACATGCCTACACCGTGTTAGAGTATTTTCAAAATACAGGCCCAAAACATGCTCAAAATCGATGTTTTAGGCTCCAAAATGTTGATATGTGCATGCATCTTCAGTACCCGTTTATATCTCAAATTCAGGCTCAAAACACCCGAAAATTCAACATTTTGGGGTCCAAGAAGCAATCTGTACATGCCTACTCCGTGTTAGAGTATTTTAAAAATACAGGCCCAAAACAGGCTCAAAATCGATGTTTTAGGTGCCCAAAAGTCGATATGTGCATGCATCTTCAGTACCCGTTTATATCTCAAATTCAGGCTCAAAATACCCGAAAATTCGATATTTTGGGGTCCCAGAAGCGATCTGTACATGCCTACTCCGTGTCAGAGTATTTTCAAAATACATGCCCAAAACATGCTAAAAATCGATATTTTAGATGCCCAAAGTCAATATGTGCATGTATCTTCTGTACCCGTTTATATCTCAAATTCAGGCTCAAAACACCCGAAAATTCGATATTTAGGGGTCCCAAAAGCGATCTGTACATGCCAACTCAGTGCTAGAATATTTTTAAAATATAGGCTCAAAACATGCTAAAAATCGATATTTTAGGTGCGTAAAGGCGATATCTCAAATTCAGGCCCAAAACATCCGAATATTCGATATTTTGGGGTCCCAGAAGCGATCTGTACATGCCTACTCCGTGTTAGAGTATTTTCAAAATACAGGCCCAAAACAGGCTCAAAATCGATGTTTTAGGTGCCCAAAAGTCGATATGTGCATGCATCTTCAGTACCCGTTTATATCTCAAATTCAGGCTCAAAATACCCGAAAATTCGATATTTTGGGGTCCCAGAAGCGATCTGTACATGCCTACTCCGTGTCAGAGTATTTTCAAAATACATGCCCAAAACATGCTAAAAATCGATATTTTAGATGCCCAAAGTCAATATGTGCATGTATCTTCTGTACCCGTTTATATCTCAAATTCAGGCTCAAAACACCCGAATATTCAATATTTTGGGGTCCCAGAAGCAATCTATACATGCCTACTCAGTGCTAGAATATTATCAAAATATAGGCTAAAAACATGCTAAAAATCGATATTTTAGGTGCCAAAAAGACGATATCTCAAATTCAGTAACAAAACACCCTAGAATTCGATATTTAGGGGTTCCAGAAGGGATCTGTTCATGCCTACTCCGTGTTAGAGTATTTTTATTTAAATACAGGCCAAAAACATGCTCAAAATCGATGTTTTAGGTGCCCAAAAGTCGATATGTGCATGCATCTTTAGTACCCGTTTATATCTCAAATTCAGACTCAAAACACCCGAAAATTCTATATTTAGGGGTCCCAGAAGCGATCTGTACATGCCTACTCCGTGTTAGAGTATTTTCAAAATACAGGCCAAAAACATACTGAAAATCGATCTTTTAGGTGCCCAAAAGTCGATATGTGCATGCATCTTCTGTACCCGTTTATATCTCAAATTCTGGCCCTAAACACCCGAAAATTCGTTATTTTTTGGTCCCAGAAGCGATCTGTACATGCCTACTCAGTGCTAGAATGTTTTCAAAATATAGGCTCAAAACATGCTCAAAATCGATATTTTAGGTGCCCAAAAGTCGATATGTGCATGCATCTTCTGTACTCGTTTATATCTCAAATTCAGGCTCAAAACACCCGAAAATTCGATATTTTGGGGTCCCAGAAGCGATCTGTACATGCCTACTCAGTGCTAGAATATTTTCAAAATATAGGCTCAAAACATGCTAAAAATCGATATTTTAGGTGCGTATAGGCGATATCTCAAATTCAGGCCCAAAACACCCGAAAACTCGATATTATGGGGTCCCAGAAGCGATCTGTAAATGCCTACTCCGTGTTAGAGTATTTACAAAATACAGGCCCAAAACATGCTCAAAATCGATGTTTTAGGTGCCCAAAAGTCGATATGTGCATGCATCTTCAGTACCCGTTTATATCTCAAATTCAGGCTCAAAACACCCGAAAATTCGATATTTTGGGGTCCCAGAAGCGATCTGTACATGCCTACTCCGTGTTAGAGTATTTTCAAAATACAGGCCAAAAACATACTGAAAATCGATCTTTTAGGTGCCCAAAAGTCGATATGTGCATGCATCTTCTGTACCCGTTTATATCTCAAATTCTGGCCCTAAACACCCGAAAATTCGATATTTTTTGGTCCCAGAAGCGATCTGTACATGCCTACTCAGTGCTAGAATGTTTTCAAAATATAGGCTCAAAACATGCTCAAAATCGATATTTTAGGTGCCCAAAAGTCGATATGTGCATGCATCTTCTGTACTCGTTTATATCTCAAATTCAGGCTCAAAACACCCGAAAATTCGATATTTTGGGGTCCCAGAAGCGATCTGTACATGCCTACTCAGTGCTAGAATATTTTCAAAATATAGGCTCAAAACATGCTAAAAATCGATATTTTAGGTGCGTATAGGCGATATCTCAAATTCAGGCCCAAAACACCCGAAAACTCGATATTATGGGGTCCCAGAAGCGATCTGTAAATGCCTACTCCGTGTTAGAGTATTTACAAAATACAGGCCCAAAACATGCTCAAAATCGATGTTTTAGGTGCCCAAAAGTCGATATGTGCATGCATCTTCAGTACCCGTTTATATCTCAAATTCAGGCTCAAAACACCCGAAAATTCGATATTTTGGGGTCCCAGAAGCGATCTGTACATGCCTACTCCGTGTTAGAGTATTTTCAAAATACATGCCCAAAACATGCTGAAAATCGATAATTTAGATGCCCAAAGTTAATATGTGCATGTATCTTCTGTACCCGTTTATATCTCAAATTCAGGCTCAAAACACCCTAAAATTCAATATTTTGGGGTCCCAGAAGCAATCTGTACATGCCTACTCAGTGCTAGAATATTTTCAAAATATAGGCTCAAAACATGCTAAAAATCGATCTTTTAGGTGCCAAAAAGTCGATATCTCAAATTCAGTCCCAAAACACCCGAAAATTCGATATTTAGGGGTCCCAGAAGCGATCTGTACATGCCTACTCCGTGTTAGAGTAGTTTAAAAATACAAGCCAAAAACATACTGAAAATCGATCTATTAGGTGCTTAAAAGTCGATATGTGCATGCATCTTCTTTACCCGTTTATAACTCAAATTCTGGCCCTAAACACCCGAAATTCAATATTTTGGGGTCCCAGAAGCAATCTTTACATGCCTACTCAGAGCTAGAATATTTTCAAAATATAGGCTCAAAACATGCTAAAATCGATATTTTAGGTGCCAAAAAGTCGATATCTCAAATTCAGTCCCAAAACACCCGAAACTTCGATATTTTGGGGTCCCAGAAGCGATCTGTACATGCCTACTCCGTGTTAGAGTATTTTCAAAATTCAGGCCAAAAACATACTGAAAATCGATCTTTTAGGTGCCCAAAAGTCGATATATGCATGCATCTTCTGTACCCGTTTATATCTCAAATTCTGGCTCTAAACACCCGAAAATTCAATATTTTGGGGTCCCAGAAGCAATCTGTACATGCCTACTCAGTGCTAGAATGTTTTAAAAATATTGGCTCAAAACATGCTAAAAATCGGTATTTTAGGTGTGTAAAGGCGATATCTCAAATTCAGGCCCAAAACAACTGAAAATTCGATATTTTGGGGTCCCAGAAGCGATCTGTACATGCCTACACCGTGTTAGAGTATTTTCAAAATACAGGCCCAAAACATGCTCAAAATCGATGTTTTAGGCTCCAAAAAGTTGATATGTGCATGCATCTTCAGTACCCGTTTATATCTCAAATTCAGGCTCAAAACACCCGAAAATTCAACATTTTGGGGTCCAAGAAGCAATCTGTACATGCCTACTCCGTGTTAGAGTATTTTCAAAATACAGGCCAAAAACATACTGAAAATCGATCTTTTAGGTGCTCAAAAGTCGATATGTGCATGCATCTTCTGTACCCGTTTATATCTCAAATTCAGGCTCAAAACACCCAAAAATTTGATATTTTGGGGTCCCAGAAGCGACCTGTACATGCCTACTCAGTGCTAGAATGTTTTTAAAATATATTCTCAAAACATGCTCAAAATCGATATTTTAGGTGCCCAAAAGTCGATATGTGCATGCATCTTCTGTACCCGTTTATATCTCAAATTCTGGCTCAAAACACCCGAAAATTCAATATTTTGGGGTCCCAGAAGCGACCTGTACATGCCTACTCAGTGCTAGAATGTTTTTAAAATATATTCTCAAAACATGCTCAAAATCGATATTTTAGGTGCCCAAAAGTCGATATGTGCATGCATCTTCTGTACCCGTTTATATCTCAAATTCTGGCTCAAAACACCCGAAAATTCAATATTTTGGGATCCCAGAAGCAATCTGTACATGCCTACTAAGTGCTAGAATATTTTCAAAATATAGGCTAAAAACATGCTAAAAATCGATCTTTTAGGTGCCAAAAAGTCGATATCTCAAATTCAGTCCCAAAACACCCGAAAATTCGATATTTAGGGGTTCCAGAAGGGATCTGTACGTGCCTACTCCGTGTTAGAGTATTTTCAAAATATAGGCTCAAAACATGCTAAAAATTGATATTTTAGGTGCGTAAAGGCGATATCTCTAATTCAGGCCCAAAACACCCGAAAATTCGATATTTTGGGGTCCCAGAAGCGATGTGTACATGCCTACTCCGTGTTAGAGTATTTTCAAAATACAGTCCCAAAACAGGCTCAAAATCGATGTTTTAGGTTCCCAAAAGTCGATATGTTCATGCATCTTCAGTACCCGTTTATATCTCAAATTCAGGCTCAAAACACCCGAAAATTCGATATTTTGGGGTCCCAGAAGCGATCTGTACATGCCTACTCCGTGTTAGAGTATTTTCAAAATTCAGGCCCAAAACATGCTAAAAATCGATATTTTAGGTGCAAAAAGTCGATATGTGCATGCATCTTCTGTACTCTTTTATAGCTCAAATTCAGGCTAAAAACACCCGAAATTTCGATATTTTGGGGTCGCAGAAGCGATCTGTACATGCCTACTCAGAGCTATAATATTTTCAAAATATAGGCTTAAAACATGTTAAAAATCGATATATTAGGTGCGAAAAGGCGATATCTTAAATTCAGGCCCAAAACACCCGAAAAATCGATATTTTGGGGTCCCAAAAGCGATCTCTACATGCCTACTCAGTGCTAGAATGTTTTCAAAATATAGGCTCAAAACATTCTCAAAATCGATATTTTAGGTGCCCAAAAGTCGATATGTGCATGCATCTTCTGTACTCGTTTATATCTCAAATTCAGGCTCAAAACACCCGAAAATTCGATATTTTGGGGTCCCAGTAGCGATCTGTACATGCCTACTCAGTGCTAGAATATTTTCAAAATATAGGCTCAAAACAAGCTAAAAATCGATATTTTAGGTGCGTAAAGGCGATATCTCAAATTAAGGCCCAAAACAACCGAAAACTCTATATTTAGGGGTACCAGAAGCGATCTGTACATGCCTACTCCGTGTTAGAATATTTTCAAAATACAGGCCAAAAACATACTGAAAATCGATATTTTAGGTGCCCAAAAGTCGATATGTGCATGCATCTTCTGTACCCGTTTATATCTCAAATTCTGGCCCTAAACACCCGAAAATTCGATATTTTAGGGTCCCAGAAGCGATCTGTACATGCCTACTCAGTGCTAGAATATTTTCAAAATATAGGCTAAAAACATGCTATAAAACGATATTTTAGGTGCGTAATATCGATATCTCAAATTCAGGCCCAAAACACCCGAAAATTCGATATTATGGGGTCCCAGAAGCGATCTGTACATGCCTACTCCGTGTTAGAGTATTAACAAAATACAGGCCAAAAACATGCTCAAAATCGATATTTTAGGTGCCCAAAAGTCGATATGTGCATGCATCTTCAGTACCCGTTTATATCTCAAATTCAGGAAAAAACACCCGAAAATTCGATATTTTGGGGTCCCAGAAGCGATCTGTACATGCCTACTCCGTGTTAGAGTATTTTCAAAATACATGCCCAGAAAATGTTAAAAATTGATATTTTAGATGCCCAAAGTCAATATATGCATGTATCTTCTGTACCCGTTTATATCTCAAATTCAGGCTCAAAACACCCGAAAATTCGATATTTAGGGGTCCCAAAAGTGATCTGTACATGCCAACTCAGTGCTAGAATATTTTCAAAATATAGGCTCAAAACATGCTAAAAATTGATATTTTAGGTGCGTAAAGGCGATATCTCAAATTCAGGCCCAAAACACCCGAAAATTCGATATTTTGGGGTCCCAGAAGCGATGTGTACATGCCTACTCCGTGTTAGAGTATTTTCAAAATACAGTCCCAAAACAGGCTCAAAATCGATGTTTTAGGTGCCCAAAAGTCGATATGTGCATGCATCTTCAGTACCCGTTTATATCTCAAATTCAGGCTCAAAACACCCGAAAATTCGATATTTTGGGGTCCCAGAAGCGATCTGTACATGCCTACTCCGTGTTAGAGTATTTTCAAAATTCAGGCCCAAAACATGCTAAAAATCGATATTTTAGGTGCAAAAAGTCGATATGTGCATGCATCTTCTGTACTCGTTTATAGCTCAAATTCAGGCTAAAAACACCCGAAATTTCGATATTTTGGGGTCGCAGAAGCGATCTGTACATGCCTACTCAGAGCTATAATATTTTCAAAATATAGGCTTAAAACATGTTAAAAATCGATATTTTAGGTGCGAAAAGGCGATATCTTAAATTCAGGCCCAAAACACCCGAAAAATCGCTATTTTGGGGTCACAAAAGCGATCTCTACATGCCTACTCAGTGCTAGAATGTTTTCAAAATATAGGCTCAAAACATTCTCAAAATCGATATTTTAGGTGCCCAAAAGTCGATATGTGCATGCATCTTCTGTACTCGTTTATATCTCAAATTCAGGCTCAAAACACCCGAAAATTCGATATTTTGGGGTCCCAGTAGCGATCTGTACATGCCTACTCAGTGCTAGAATATTTTCAAAATATAGGCTCAAAACAAGCTAAAAATCGATATTTTAGGTGCGTAAAGGCGATATCTCAAATTAAGGCCCAAAACACCCTAAAACTCTATATTTAGGGGTACCAGAAGCGATCTGTACATGCCTACTCCGTGTTAGAATATTTTCAAAATACAGGCCAAAAACATACTGAAAATCGATATTTTAGGTGCCCAAAAGTCGATATGTGCATGCATCTTCTGTACCCGTTTATATCTCAAATTCTGGCCCTAAACACCCGAAAATTCGATATTTTAGGGTCCCAGAAACGATCTGTACATGCCTACTCAGTGCTAGAATATTTTCAAAATATAGGCTAAAAACATGCTAAAAAACGATATTTTAGGTGCGTAATGGCGATATCTCAAATTCAGGCCCAAAACACCCGAAAATTCGATATTATGGGGTCCCAGAAGCGATCTGTACATGCCTACTCCGTGTTAGAGTATTAACAAAATACAGGCCAAAAACATGCTCAAAATCGATGTTTTAGGTGCCCAAAAGTCGATATGTGCATGCATCTTCAGTACCCGTTTATATCTCAAATTCAGGAAAAAACACCCGAAAATTCGATATTTTGGGGTCCCAGAAGCGATCTGTACATGCCTACTCCGTGTTAGAGTATTTTCAAAATACATGCCCAGAAAATGCTCAAAATTGATATTTTAGATGCCCAAAGTCAATATATGCATGTATCTTCTGTACCCGTTTATATCTCAAATTCAGGCTCAAAACACCCGAAAATTCGATATTTAGGGGTCCCAAAAGTGATCTGTACATGCCAACTCAGTGCTAGAATATTTTCAAAATATAGGCTCAAAACATGCTAAAAATTGATATTTTAGGTGCGTAAAGGCGATATCTCAAATTCAGGCCCAAAACACCCGAAAATTCGATATTTTGGGGTCCCAGAAGCGATGTGTACATGCCTACTCCGTGTTAGAGTATTTTCAAAATACAGTACCAAAACAGGCTCAAAATCGATGTTTTAGGTGCCCAAAAGTCGATATGTGCATGCATCTTCAGTACCCGTTTATATCTCAAATTCAGGCTCAAAACACCCGAAAATTCGATATTTTGGGGTCCCAGAAGCGATCTGTACATGCCTACTCCGTGTTAGAGTATTTTCAAAATTCAGGCCCAAAACATGCTAAAAATCGATATTTTAGGTGCAAAAAGTCGATATGTGCATGCATCTTCTGTACTCGTTTATAGCTCAAATTCAGGCTAAAAACACCCTAAATTTCGATATTTTGGGGTCGCAGAAGCGATCTGTACATGCCTACTCAGTGCTAGAATATTTTCAAAATATAGGCTCAAAACATGTTAAAAATCGATATTTAAGTGCGAAAAGGCGATATCTTAAATTCAGGCCCAAAGCACCCGAAAATTCGATATTTTGGGGTCCCAGAAGCGATCTGTACATGCATACTCCGTGTTAGAGTATTTTCAAATTTCAGGCTCAAAACATGCTGAAAATCGATATTTTTGGGACCCAAAGTCAATATGTGTATGCATCTTCTATACTCGTTTATATCTCAAATTCAGGCTCAAAACACCCGAAAATTCGATATTTTGGGGTCCCAAAAGCGATCTCTACATGCCTACTCAGTGCTAGAATGTTTTCAAAATATAGGCTCAAAACATTCTCAAAATCGATATTTTAGGTGCCCAAAAGTCGATATATGCATGCATCTTCTGTACTCGTTTATATCTCAAATTCAGGCTCAAAACACCCGAAAATTCGATATTTTGGGGTCCCAGTAGCGATCTGTACATGCCTACTCAGTGCTAGAATATTTTCAAAATATAGGCTCAAAACAAGCTAAAAATCGATATTTTAGGTGCGTAAAGGCGATATCTCAAATTAAGGCCCAAAACACCCGAAAACTCTATATTTAGGGGTACCAGAAGCGATCTGTACATGCCTACTCCGTGTTAGAATATTTTCAAAATACAGGCCAAAAACATACTGAAAATCGATATTTTAGGTGCCCAAAAGTCGATATGTGCATGCATCTTCTGTACCCGTTTATATCTCAAATTCTGGCCCTAAACACCCGAAAATTCGATATTTTAGGGTCCCAGAAGCGATCTGTACATGCCTACTCAGTGCTAGAATATTTTCAAAATATAGGCTAAAAACATGCTAAAAAACGATATTTTAGGTGCGTAATGGCGATATCTCAAATTCAGGCTCAAAACACCCGAAAATTCGATATTATGGGGTCCCAGAAGCGATCTGTACATGCCTACTCCGTGTTAGAGTATTAACAAAATACAGGCCAAAAACATGCTCAAAATCGATGTTTTAGGTGCCCAAAAGTCGATATGTGCATGCATCTTCAGTACCCGTTTATATCTCAAATTCAGGGTAAAACACCCGAAAATTCGATATTTTGGGGTCCCAGAAGCGATCTGTACATGCCTACTCCGTGTTAGAGTATTTTCAAAATACATGCCCAGAAAATGCTCAAAATTGATATTTTAGATGCCTAAAGTCAATATATGCATGTATCTTCTGTACCCGTTTATATCTCAAATTCAGGCTCAAAACACCCGAAAATTCGATATTTAGGGGTCCCAAAAGTGATCTGTACATGCCAACTCAGTGCTAGAATATTTTCAAAATATAGGCTCAAAACATGCTAAAAATTGATATTTTAGGTGCGTAAAGGCGATATCTCAAATTCAGGCCCAAAACACCCGAAAATTCGATATTTTGGGGTCCCAGAAGCGATGTGTACATGCCTACTCCGTGTTAGAGTATTTTCAAAATACATGGCCAAAACAAGCTGAAAATCGATATTTTAGATGCCCAAAGTCAACATGTGCATGTATCTTCTGTACCCGTTTATATCTCAAATTCAGGCTCAAAACACCCGAAAATTCAATATTTTGGGGTTTCAGAAGCAATCTGTACATGCCTACTCAGTGCTAGAATATTATCAAAATATAGGCTAAAAACATGCTAAAATCGATATTTTAGGTGCCAAAAAGTCAATATCTCAAATTCAGTCCCAAAACACCCGAAAATTCGATATTTAGGGGTTCCAGAAGGGATCTGTACATGCCTACTCCGTGTTAGAGTATTTTTTTTTAAATACAGGCCAAAAACATGCTCAAAATCGATGTTTTAGGTGCCCAAAAGTCGATATGTGCATGCATCTTCAATACCCGTTTATATCTTAAATTCAGGCTCAAAACACCCGAAAATTCTATATTTAGGGGTCCCAGAAGTGATCTGTACATGCCTACTCCGTGTTAGAGTATTTTCAAAATACAGGCCAAAAACATACTGAAAATCGATCTTTTAGGTGCCCAAAAGTCGATATGTGCATGCATCTTCTGTACCCGTTTATATTTCAAATTCTGGCCCTAAACACCCGAAAATTCGATATTTTTTGGTCCCAGAAGCGATCTGTACATGCCTACTCAGTGCTAGAATGTTTTCAAAACATAGGCTCAAAACATGCTCAAAATCGATATTTTAGGTGCCCAAAAGTCGATATGTGCATGCATCTTCTGTACTCGTTTATATCTCAAATTCAAGCTCAAAACACCTGCAAATTCGATATTTTGGGGTCCCAGAAGCGATCTGTACATGCCTACTCAGTGCTAGAATATTTTCAAAATATAGGCTCAAAACATGCTAAAAATCGACAATTTAGGTGCGTAAAGGCGATATCTCAAATTCAGGCCCAAAACACCCGAAACTTTGATATTTAGGCGTCCCAGAAGCGATCTGTACATGCCTACTCCGTGTCAGAGTATTTTCAAAATACAGGCCAAAAACATACTGAAAATCGATCTTTTAGGTGCCCAAAAGTCGATATGTGCATGCATTTTCTGTACCCGTTTATATCTCAAATTCTGGCCCTAAACACCCGAAAATTCGATATTTTGGGGTCCCAGAAGCGATCTGTACATGCCTACTCCGTGTTAGAGTATTTTCAAAATTCAGGCCCAAAACATGCTGAAAATCGATATTTTTGTTGCCCAAAGTCAATATGTGTATGCATCTTCTATTCTCGTTTATATCTCAAATTCAGGCTCAAAACACCCGAAAATTCGATATTTTGGGGTCCCAGAAGCGATCTGTACATGCCTACTCAGTGCTAGAATATTATCAAAATATAGGCTAAAAACATGCTAAAATCGATATTTTAGGTGCCAAAAAGTCAATATCTCAAATTCAGTCCCAAAACACCCGAAAATTCGATATTTAGGGGTTCCAGAAGGGATCTGTACATGCCTACACCGTGTTAGAGTATTTTCAAAATTCAGGCCCAAAACATGCTGAAAATCGATATTTTTGTTGCCCAAAGTCAATATGTGTATGCATCTTCTATTCTCGTTTATATCTCAAATTCAGGCTCAAAACACCCGAAAATTCGATATTTTGGGGTCCCAGAAGCGATCTGTACATGCCTACTCAGTGCTAGAATATTATCAAAATATAGGCTAAAAACATGCTAAAATCGATATTTTAGGTGCCAAAAAGTCAATATCTCAAATTCAGTCCCAAAACACCCGAAAATTCGATATTTAAGGGTTCCAGAAGGGATCTGTACATGCCTACTCCGTGTTAGAGTATTTTTTTTTAAATACAGGCCAAAAACATGCTCAAAATCGATGTTTTAGGTGCCCAAAAGTCGATATGTGCATGCATCTTCAATACCCGTTTATATCTTAAATTCAGGCTCAAAACACCCGAAAATTCTATATTTAGGGGTCCCAGAAGCGATCTGTACATGCCTACTCCGTGTTAGAGTATTTTCAAAATACAGGCCAAAAACATACTGAAAATCGATCTTTTAGGTGCCCAAAAGTCGATATGTGCATGCATCTTCTGTACCCGTTTATATTTCAAATTCTGGCCCTAAACACCCGAAAATTCGATATTTTTTGGTCCCAGAAGCGATCTGTACATGCCTACTCAGTGCTAGAATGTTTTCAAAACATAGGCTCAAAACATGCTCAAAATCGATATTTTAGGTGCCCAAAAGTCGATATGTGCATGCATCTTCTGTACTCGTTTATATCTCAAATTCAAGCTCAAAACACCCGCAAATTCGATATTTTGGGGTCCCAGAAGCGATCTGTACATGCCTACTCAGTGCTAGAATATTTTCAAAATATAGGCTCAAAACATGCTAAAAATCGACAATTTAGGTGCGTAAAGGCGATATCTCAAATTCAGGCCCAAAACACCCGAAACTTTGATATTTAGGCGTCCCAGAAGCGATCTGTACATGCCTACTCCGTGTCAGAGTATTTTCAAAATACAGGCCAAAAAACATACTGAAAATCGATCTTTTAGGTGCCCAAAAGTCGATATGTGCATGCATTTTCTGTACCCGTTTATATCTCAAATTCTGGCCCTAAACACCCGAAAATTTGATATTTTGGGGTCCCAAAAGCGATCTCTACATGCCTACTCAGTGCTAGAATGTTTTCAAAATATAGGCTCAAAACATGCTCAAAATCGATATTTTAGGTGCCCAATCGTCGATATGTGCATGCATCTTCTGTACTCGTTTATATCTCAAATTCATTCCCAAAACACCCGAAAATTCGATATTTTGGGGTCCCAGAAGCGATCTGTACATGCCTACTCCGTGTTAGAGTATTTTCAAAATACAGGCCCAAAACATGCTCAAAATCGATGTTTTAGGTGCCCAAAAGTCGATATGTGCATGCATCTTCAGTACCCGTTTATATCTCAAATTTAGGCTCAAAACACCCGAAAATTCGATATTTTGGGGTCCCAGAAGCGATCTGTACATGCCTACTCCGTGTTAGAGTATTTTCAAAACACAGGCCCAAAACATGCTCAAAATCGATAATTTAGATGCCCAAAGTCAATCTGTACCCGTTTATATTTCAAATTCAGGCTCAAAACACCCGAAAATTCAATATTTTGGGGTCCCAGAAGCAATCTGTACATGCCTTCTCAGTGCTAGAATATTTTCAAAATATAGGCTAAAAACATGCTAATAATCGATATTTTAGGTGCCAAAAAGTCGATATCTCAAATTAAGGCCCAAAACACCCGAAACTTCGATATTTAGGGGTCCCAGAAGCGATCTGTACATGCCTACTTCGTGTTAGAGTATTTTCAAAATACAGGCCAAAAACATACTGAAAATCGTTCTTTTAGGTGCCCAAAAATCGATATCTGCATGCATTTTCTGTACCCGTTTATATCTCAAATTCTGGCCCTAAACACCCGAAAATTCGATATTTTGGGGTCCCAGAAGCGATCTGTACATGCCTACTCCGTGTTAGAGTATTTTCAAAATTCAGGCCCAAAACATGCTGAAAATCGATATTTTTGGTGCCCAAAGTCAATATCTGTATGCATCTTCTATACTCGTTTATATCTCAAATTCAGGCTCAAAACACCCGAAAATTTGATATTTTGGGGTCCCAAAAGCGATCTCTACATGCCTACTCAGTGCTAGAATGTTTTCAAAATATAGGCTCAAAACATGCTCAAAATCGATATTTTAGGTGCCCAATCGTCGATATGTGCATGCATCTTCTGTACTCGTTTATATCTCAAATTCAGGCCCAAAACACCCGAAAATTCGATATTTTGGGGTCCCAGAAGCGATCTGTACATGCCTACTCCGTGTTAGAGTATTTTCAAAATTCAGGCCCAAAACATGCTGAAAATCGATATTTTTGGTGCCCAAAGTCAATATGTGTATGCATCTTCTATACTCGTTTATATCTCAAATTCAGGCTCAAAACACCCGAAAATTTGATATTTTGGGGTCCCAAAAGCGATCTCTACATGCCTACTCAGTGCTAGAATGTTTTCAAAATATAGGCTCAAAACATGCTCAAAATCGATATTTTAGGTGCCCAATCGTCGATATGTGCATGCATCTTCTGTACTCGTTTATATCTCAAATTCAGGCCCAAAACACCCGAAAATTCGATATTTTGGGGTCCCAGAAGCGATCTGTACATGCCTACTCCGTGTTAGAGTATTTTCAAAATACAGGCCCAAAACAGGCTCAAAATCGATGTTTTAGGTGCCCAAAAGTCGATATGTGCATGCATCTTCAGTACCCGTTTATATCTCAAATTCAGGCTCAAAATACCCGAAAATTCGATATTTTGGGGTCCCAGAAGCGATCTGTACATGCCTACTCCGTGTCAGAGTATTTTCAAAATACATGCCCAAAACATGCTAAAAATCGATATTTTAGATGCCCAAAGTCAATATGTGCATGTATCTTCTGTACCCGTTTATATCTCAAATTCAGGCTCAAAACACCCGAAAATTCGATATTTAGGGGTCCCAAAAGCGATCTGTACATGCCAACTCAGTGCTAGAATATTTTTAAAATATAGGCTCAAAACATGCTAAAAATCGATATTTTAGGTGCGTAAAGGCGATATCTCAAATTCAGGCCCAAAACATCCGAATATTCGATATTTTGGGGTCCCAGAAGCGATCTGTACATGCCTACTCCGTGTTAGAGTATTTTCAAAATACAGGCCCAAAACAGGCTCAAAATCGATGTTTTAGGTGCCCAAAAGTCGATATGTGCATGCATCTTCAGTACCCGTTTATATCTCAAATTCAGGCTCAAAATACCCGAAAATTCGATATTTTGGGGTCCCAGAAGCGATCTGTACATGCCTACTCCGTGTCAGAGTATTTTCAAAATACATGCCCAAAACATGCTAAAAATCGATATTTTAGATGCCCAAAGTCAATATGTGCATGTATCTTCTGTACCCGTTTATATCTCAAATTCAGGCTCAAAACACCCGAATATTCAATATTTTGGGGTCCCAGAAGCAATCTATACATGCCTACTCAGTGCTAGAATATTATCAAAATATAGGCTAAAAACATGCTAAAAATCGATATTTTAGGTGCCAAAAAGACGATATCTCAAATTCAGTAACAAAACACCCTAGAATTCGATATTTAGGGGTTCCAGAAGGGATCTGTTCATGCCTACTCCGTGTTAGAGTATTTTTATTTAAATACAGGCCAAAAACATGCTCAAAATCGATGTTTTAGGTGCCCAAAAGTCGATATGTGCATGCATCTTTAGTACCCGTTTATATCTCAAATTCAGACTCAAAACACCCGAAAATTCTATATTTAGGGGTCCCAGAAGCGATCTGTACATGCCTACTCCGTGTTAGAGTATTTTCAAAATACAGGCCAAAAACATACTGAAAATCGATCTTTTAGGTGCCCAAAAGTCGATATGTGCATGCATCTTCTGTACCCGTTTATATCTCAAATTCTGGCCCTAAACACCCGAAAATTCGATATTTTTTGGTCCCAGAAGCGATCTGTACATGCCTACTCAGTGCTAGAATGTTTTCAAAATATAGGCTCAAAACATGCTCAAAATCGATATTTTAGGTGCCCAAAAGTCGATATGTGCATGCATCTTCTGTACTCGTTTATATCTCAAATTCAGGCTCAAAACACCCGAAAATTCGATATTTTGGGGTCCCAGAAGCGATCTGTACATGCCTACTCAGTGCTAGAATATTTTCAAAATATAGGCTCAAAACATGCTAAAAATCGATATTTTAGGTGCGTATAGGCGATATCTCAAATTCAGGCCCAAAACACCCGAAAACTCGATATTATGGGGTCCCAGAAGCGATCTGTAAATGCCTACTCCGTGTTAGAGTATTTACAAAATACAGGCCCAAAACATGCTCAAAATCGATGTTTTAGGTGCCCAAAAGTCGATATGTGCATGCATCTTCAGTACCCGTTTATATCTCAAATTCAGGCTCAAAACACCCGAAAATTCGATATTTTGGGGTCCCAGAAGCGATCTGTACATGCCTACTCCGTGTTAGAGTATTTTCAAAATACATGCCCAAAACATGCTGAAAATCGATAATTTAGATGCCCAAAGTTAATATGTGCATGTATCTTCTGTACCCGTTTATATCTCAAATTCAGGCTCAAAACACCCTAAAATTCAATATTTTGGGGTCCCAGAAGCAATCTGTACATGCCTACTCAGTGCTAGAATATTTTCAAAATATAGGCTCAAAACATGCTAAAAATCGATCTTTTAGGTGCCAAAAAGTCGATATCTCAAATTCAGTCCCAAAACACCCGAAAATTCGATATTTAGGGGTCCCAGAAGCGATCTGTACATGCCTACTCCGTGTTAGAGTAGTTTAAAAATACAAGCCAAAAACATACTGAAAATCGATCTATTAGGTGCTTAAAAGTCGATATGTGCATGTATCTTCTTTACCCGTTTATAACTCAAATTCTGGCCCTAAACACCCGAAATTCAATATTTTGGGGTCCCAGAAGCAATCTTTACATGCCTACTCAGAGCTAGAATATTTTCAAAATATAGGCTCAAAACATGCTAAAATCGATATTTTAGGTGCCAAAAAGTCGATATCTCAAATTCAGTCCCAAAACACCCGAAACTTCGATATTTTGGGGTCCCAGAAGCGATCTGTACATGCCTACTCCGTGTTAGAGTATTTTCAAAATTCAGGCCAAAAACATACTGAAAATCGATCTTTTAGGTGCCCAAAAGTCGATATATGCATGCATCTTCTGTACCCGTTTATATCTCAAATTCTGGCTCTAAACACCCGAAAATTCAATATTTTGGGGTCCCAGAAGCAATCTGTACATGCCTACTCAGTGCTAGAATGTTTTAAAAATATTGGCTCAAAACATGCTAAAAATCGGTATTTTAGGTGTGTAAAGGCGATATCTCAAATTCAGGCCCAAAACACCTGAAAATTCGATATTTTGGGGTCCCAGAAGCGATCTGTACATCCCTACACCGTGTTAGAGTATTTTCAAAATACAGGCCCAAAACATGCTCAAAATCGATGTTTTAGGCTCCAAAAAGTTGATATGTGCATGCATCTTCAGTACCCGTTTATATCTCAAATTCAGGCTCAAAACACCCGAAAATTCAACATTTTGGGGTCCAAGAAGCAATCTGTACATGCCTACTCCGTGTTAGAGTATTTTCAAAATACAGGCCAAAAACATACTGAAAATCGATCTTTTAGGTGCTCAAAAGTCGATATGTGCATGCATCTTCTGTACCCGTTTATATCTCAAATTCAGGCTCAAAACACCCAAAAATTTGATATTTTGGGGTCCCAGAAGCGACCTGTACATGCCTACTCAGTGCTAGAATGTTTTTAAAATATATTCTCAAAACATGCTCAAAATCGATATTTTAGGTGCCCAAAAGTCGATATGTGCATGCATCTTCTGTACCCGTTTATATCTCAAATTCTGGCTCAAAACACCCGAAAATTCAATATTTTGGGGTCCCAGAAGCGACCTGTACATGCCTACTCAGTGCTAGAATGTTTTTAAAATATATTCTCAAAACATGCTCAAAATCGATATTTTAGGTGCCCAAAAGTCGATATGTGCATGCATCTTCTGTACCCGTTTATATCTCAAATTCTGGCTCAAAACACTCGAAAATTCAATATTTTGGGATCCCAGAAGCAATCTGTACATGCCTACTAAGTGCTAGAATATTTTCAAAATATAGGCTAAAAACATGCTAAAAATCGATCTTTTAGGTGCCAAAAAGTCGATATCTCAAATTCAGTCCCAAAACACCCGAAAATTCGATATTTAGGGGTTCCAGAAGGGATCTGTACGTGCCTACTCCGTGTTAGAGTATTTTCAAAATATAGGCTCAAAACATGCTAAAAATTGATATTTTAGGTGCGTAAAGGCGATATCTCTAATTCAGGCCCAAAACACCCGAAAATTCGATATTTTGGGGTCCCAGAAGCGATGTGTACATGCCTACTCCGTGTTAGAGTATTTTCAAAATACAGTCCCAAAACAGGCTCAAAATCGATGTTTTAGGTTCCCAAAAGTCGATATGTTCATGCATCTTCAGTACCCGTTTATATCTCAAATTCAGGCTCAAAACACCCGAAAATTCGATATTTTGGGGTCCCAGAAGCGATCTGTACATGCCTACTCCGTGTTAGAGTATTTTCAAAATTCAGGCCCAAAACATGCTAAAAATCGATATTTTAGGTGCAAAAAGTCGATATGTGCATGCATCTTCTGTACTCTTTTATAGCTCAAATTCAGGCTAAAAACACCCGAAATTTCGATATTTTGGGGTCGCAGAAGCGATCTGTACATGCCTACTCAGAGCTATAATATTTTCAAAATATAGGCTTAAAACATGTTAAAAATCGATATATTAGGTGCGAAAAGGCGATATCTTAAATTCAGGCCCAAAACACCCGAAAAATCGATATTTTGGGGTCCCAAAAGCGATCTCTACATGCCTACTCAGTGCTAGAATGTTTTCAAAATATAGGCTCAAAACATTCTCAAAATCGATATTTTAGGTGCCCAAAAGTCGATATGTGCATGCATCTTCTGTACTCGTTTATATCTCAAATTCAGGCTCAAAACACCCGAAAATTCGATATTTTGGGGTCCCAGTAGCGATCTGTACATGCCTACTCAGTGCTAGAATATTTTCAAAATATAGGCTCAAAACAAGCTAAAAATCGATATTTTAGGTGCGTAAAGGCGATATCTCAAATTAAGGCCCAAAACAACCGAAAACTCTATATTTAGGGGTACCAGAAGCGATCTGTACATGCCTACTCCGTGTTAGAATATTTTCAAAATACAGGCCAAAAACATACTGAAAATCGATATTTTAGGTGCCCAAAAGTCGATATGTGCATGCATCTTCTGTACCCGTTTATATCTCAAATTCTGGCCCTAAACACCCGAAAATTCGATATTTTAGGGTCCCAGAAGCGATCTGTACATGCCTACTCAGTGCTAGAATATTTTCAAAATATAGGCTAAAAACATGCTATAAAACGATATTTTAGGTGCGTAATGGCGATATCTCAAATTCAGGCCCAAAACACCCGAAAATTCGATATTATGGGGTCCCAGAAGCGATCTGTACATGCCTACTCCGTGTTAGAGTATTAACAAAATACAGGCCAAAAACATGCTCAAAATCGATGTTTTAGGTGCCCAAAAGTCGATATGTGCATGCATCTTCAGTACCCGTTTATATCTCAAATTCAGGAAAAAACACCCGAAAATTCGATATTTTGGGGTCCCAGAAGCGATCTGTACATGCCTACTCCGTGTTAGAGTATTTTCAAAATACAGTCCCAAAACAGGCTCAAAATCGATGTTTTAGGTGCCCAAAAGTCGATATGTGCATGCATCTTCAGTACCCGTTTATATCTCAAATTCAGGCTCAAAACACCCGAAAATTCGATATTTTGGGGTCCCAGAAGCGATCTGTACATGCCTACTCCGTGTTAGAGTATTTTCAAAATTCAGGCCCAAAACATGCTAAAAATCGATATTTTAGGTGCAAAAAGTCGATATGTGCATGCATCTTCTGTACTCGTTTATAGCTCAAATTCAGGCTAAAAACACCCGAAATTTCGATATTTTGGGGTCGCAGAAGCGATCTGTACATGCCTACTCAGAGCTATAATATTTTCAAAATATAGGCTTAAAACATGTTAAAAATCGATATTTTAGGTGCGAAAAGGCGATATCTTAAATTCAGGCCCAAAACACCCGAAAAATCGCTATTTTGGGGTCCCAAAAGCGATCTCTACATGCCTACTCAGTGCTAGAATGTTTTCAAAATATAGGCTCAAAACATTCTCAAAATCGATATTTTAGGTGCCCAAAAGTCGATATGTGCATGCATCTTCTGTACTCGTTTATATCTCAAATTCAGGCTCAAAACACCCGAAAATTCGATATTTTGGGGTCCCAGTAGCGATCTGTACATGCCTACTCAGTGCTAGAATATTTTCAAAATATAGGCTCAAAACAAGCTAAAAATCGATATTTTAGGTGCGTAAAGGCGATATCTCAAATTAAGGCCCAAAACACCCTAAAACTCTATATTTAGGGGTACCAGAAGCGATCTGTACATGCCTACTCCGTGTTAGAATATTTTCAAAATACAGGCCAAAAACATACTGAAAATCGATATTTTAGGTGCCCAAAAGTCGATATGTGCATGCATCTTCTGTACCCGTTTATATCTCAAATTCTGGCCCTAAACACCCGAAAATTCGATATTTTAGGGTCCCAGAAACGATCTGTACATGCCTACTCAGTGCTAGAATATTTTCAAAATATAGGCTAAAAACATGCTAAAAAACGATATTTTAGGTGCGTAATGGCGATATCTCAAATTCAGGCCCAAAACACCCGAAAATTCGATATTATGGGGTCCCAGAAGCGATCTGTACATGCCTACTCCGTGTTAGAGTATTAACAAAATACAGGCCAAAAACATGCTCAAAATCGATGTTTTAGGTGCCCAAAAGTCGATATGTGCATGCATCTTCAGTACCCGTTTATATCTCAAATTCAGGAAAAAACACCCGAAAATTCGATATTTTGGGGTCCCAGAAGCGATCTGTACATGCCTACTCCGTGTTAGAGTATTTTCAAAATACATGCCCAGAAAATGCTCAAAATTGATATTTTAGATGCCCAAAGTCAATATATGCATGTATCTTCTGTACCCGTTTATATCTCAAATTCAGGCTCAAAACACCCGAAAATTCGATATTTAGGGGTCCCAAAAGTGATCTGTACATGCCAACTCAGTGCTAGAATATTTTCAAAATATAGGCTCAAAACATGCTAAAAATTGATATTTTAGGTGCGTAAAGGCGATATCTCAAATTCAGGCCCAAAACACCCGAAAATTCGATATTTTGGGGTCCCAGAAGCGATGTGTACATGCCTACTCCGTGTTAGAGTATTTTCAAAATACAGTCCCAAAACAGGCTCAAAATCGATGTTTTAGGTGCCCAAAAGTCGATATGTGCATGCATCTTCAGTACCCGTTTATATCTCAAATTCAGGCTCAAAACACCCGAAAATTCGATATTTTGGGGTCCCAGAAGCGATCTGTACATGCCTACTCCGTGTTAGAGTATTTTCAAAATTCAGGCCCAAAACATGCTAAAAATCGATATTTTAGGTGCAAAAAGTCGATATGTGCATGCATCTTCTGTACTCGTTTATAGCTCAAATTCAGGCTAAAAACACCCTAAATTTCGATATTTTGGGGTCGCAGAAGCGATCTGTACATGCCTACTCAGTGCTAGAATATTTTCAAAATATAGGCTCAAAACATGTTAAAAATCGATATTTAAGTGCGAAAAGGCGATATCTTAAATTCAGGCCCAAAGCACCCGAAAATTCGATATTTTGGGGTCCCAGAAGCGATCTGTACATGCATACTCCGTGTTAGAGTATTTTCAAATTTCAGGCTCAAAACATGCTGAAAATCGATATTTTTGGGACCCAAAGTCAATATGTGTATGCATCTTCTATACTCGTTTATATCTCAAATTCAGGCTCAAAACACCCGAAAATTCGATATTTTGGGGTCCCAAAAGCGATCTCTACATGCCTACTCAGTGCTAGAATGTTTTCAAAATATAGGCTCAAAACATTCTCAAAATCGATATTTTAGGTGCCCAAAAGTCGATATATGCATGCATCTTCTGTACTCGTTTATATCTCAAATTCAGGCTCAAAACACCCGAAAATTCGATATTTTGGGGTCCCAGTAGCGATCTGTACATGCCTACTCAGTGCTAGAATATTTTCAAAATATAGGCTCAAAACAAGCTAAAAATCGATATTTTAGGTGCGTAAAGGCGATATCTCAAATTAAGGCCCAAAACACCCGAAAACTCTATATTTAGGGGTACCAGAAGCGATCTGTACATGCCTACTCCGTGTTAGAATATTTTCAAAATACAGGCCAAAAACATACTGAAAATCGATATTTTAGGTGCCCAAAAGTCGATATGTGCATGCATCTTCTGTACCCGTTTATATCTCAAATTCTGGCCCTAAACACCCGAAAATTCGATATTTTAGGGTCCCAGAAGCGATCTGTACATGCCTACTCAGTGCTAGAATATTTTCAAAATATAGGCTAAAAACATGCTAAAAAACGATATTTTAGGTGCGTAATGGCGATATCTCAAATTCAGGCTCAAAACACCCGAAAATTCGATATTATGGGGTCCCAGAAGCGATCTGTACATGCCTACTCCGTGTTAGAGTATTAACAAAATACAGGCCAAAAACATGCTCAAAATCGATGTTTTAGGTGCCCAAAAGTCGATATGTGCATGCATCTTCAGTACCCGTTTATATCTCAAATTCAGGGTAAAACACCCGAAAATTCGATATTTTGGGGTCCCAGAAGCGATCTGTACATGCCTACTCCGTGTTAGAGTATTTTCAAAATACATGCCCAGAAAATGCTCAAAATTGATATTTTAGATGCCTAAAGTCAATATATGCATGTATCTTCTGTACCCGTTTATATCTCAAATTCAGGCTCAAAACACCCGAAAATTCGATATTTAGGGGTCCCAAAAGTGATCTGTACATGCCAACTCAGTGCTAGAATATTTTCAAAATATAGGCTCAAAACATGCTAAAAATTGATATTTTAGGTGCGTAAAGGCGATATCTCAAATTCAGGCCCAAAACACCCGAAAATTCGATATTTTGGGGTCCCAGAAGCGATGTGTACATGCCTACTCCGTGTTAGAGTATTTTCAAAATACATGGCCAAAACAAGCTGAAAATCGATATTTTAGATGCCCAAAGTCAACATGTGCATGTATCTTCTGTACCCGTTTATATCTCAAATTCAGGCTCAAAACACCCGAAAATTCAATATTTTGGGGTTTCAGAAGCAATCTGTACATGCCTACTCAGTGCTAGAATATTATCAAAATATAGGCTAAAAACATGCTAAAATCGATATTTTAGGTGCCAAAAAGTCAATATCTCAAATTCAGTCCCAAAACACCCGAAAATTCGATATTTAGGGGTTCCAGAAGGGATCTGTACATGCCTACTCCGTGTTAGAGTATTTTTTTTTAAATACAGGCCAAAAACATGCTCAAAATCGATGTTTTAGGTGCCCAAAAGTCGATATGTGCATGCATCTTCAATACCCGTTTATATCTTAAATTCAGGCTCAAAACACCCGAAAATTCTATATTTAGGGGTCCCAGAAGTGATCTGTACATGCCTACTCCGTGTTAGAGTATTTTCAAAATACAGGCCAAAAACATACTGAAAATCGATCTTTTAGGTGCCCAAAAGTCGATATGTGCATGCATCTTCTGTACCCGTTTATATTTCAAATTCTGGCCCTAAACACCCGAAAATTCGATATTTTTTGGTCCCAGAAGCGATCTGTACATGCCTACTCAGTGCTAGAATGTTTTCAAAACATAGGCTCAAAACATGCTCAAAATCGATATTTTAGGTGCCCAAAAGTCGATATGTGCATGCATCTTCTGTACTCGTTTATATCTCAAATTCAAGCTCAAAACACCTGCAAATTCGATATTTTGGGGTCCCAGAAGCGATCTGTACATGCCTACTCAGTGCTAGAATATTTTCAAAATATAGGCTCAAAACATGCTAAAAATCGACAATTTAGGTGCGTAAAGGCGATATCTCAAATTCAGGCCCAAAACACCCGAAACTTTGATATTTAGGCGTCCCAGAAGCGATCTGTACATGCCTACTCCGTGTCAGAGTATTTTCAAAATACAGGCCAAAAACATACTGAAAATCGATCTTTTAGGTGCCCAAAAGTCGATATGTGCATGCATTTTCTGTACCCGTTTATATCTCAAATTCTGGCCCTAAACACCCGAAAATTCGATATTTTGGGGTCCCAGAAGCGATCTGTACATGCCTACTCCGTGTTAGAGTATTTTCAAAATTCAGGCCCAAAACATGCTGAAAATCGATATTTTTGTTGCCCAAAGTCAATATGTGTATGCATCTTCTATTCTCGTTTATATCTCAAATTCAGGCTCAAAACACCCGAAAATTCGATATTTTGGGGTCCCAGAAGCGATCTGTACATGCCTACTCAGTGCTAGAATATTATCAAAATATAGGCTAAAAACATGCTAAAATCGATATTTTAGGTGCCAAAAAGTCAATATCTCAAATTCAGTCCCAAAACACCCGAAAATTCGATATTTAGGGGTTCCAGAAGGGATCTGTACATGCCTACTCCGTGTTAGAGTATTTTCAAAATTCAGGCCCAAAACATGCTGAAAATCGATATTTTTGTTGCCCAAAGTCAATATGTGTATGCATCTTCTATTCTCGTTTATATCTCAAATTCAGGCTCAAAACACCCGAAAATTCGATATTTTGGGGTCCCAGAAGCGATCTGTACATGCCTACTCAGTGCTAGAATATTATCAAAATATAGGCTAAAAACATGCTAAAATCGATATTTTAGGTGCCAAAAAGTCAATATCTCAAATTCAGTCCCAAAACACCCGAAAATTCGATATTTAAGGGTTCCAGAAGGGATCTGTACATGCCTACTCCGTGTTAGAGTATTTTTTTTTAAATACAGGCCAAAAACATGCTCAAAATCGATGTTTTAGGTGCCCAAAAGTCGATATGTGCATGCATCTTCAATACCCGTTTATATCTTAAATTCAGGCTCAAAACACCCGAAAATTCTATATTTAGGGGTCCCAGAAGCGATCTGTACATGCCTACTCCGTGTTAGAGTATTTTCAAAATACAGGCCAAAAACATACTGAAAATCGATCTTTTAGGTGCCCAAAAGTCGATATGTGCATGCATCTTCTGTACCCGTTTATATTTCAAATTCTGGCCCTAAACACCCGAAAATTCGATATTTTTTGGTCCCAGAAGCGATCTGTACATGCCTACTCAGTGCTAGAATGTTTTCAAAACATAGGCTCAAAACATGCTCAAAATCGATATTTTAGGTGCCCAAAAGTCGATATGTGCATGCATCTTCTGTACTCGTTTATATCTCAAATTCAAGCTCAAAACACCCGCAAATTCGATATTTTGGGGTCCCAGAAGCGATCTGTACATGCCTACTCAGTGCTAGAATATTTTCAAAATATAGGCTCAAAACATGCTAAAAATCGACAATTTAGGTGCGTAAAGGCGATATCTCAAATTCAGGCCCAAAACACCCGAAACTTTGATATTTAGGCGTCCCAGAAGCGATCTGTACATGCCTACTCCGTGTCAGAGTATTTTCAAAATACAGGCCAAAAAACATACTGAAAATCGATCTTTTAGGTGCCCAAAAGTCGATATGTGCATGCATTTTCTGTACCCGTTTATATCTCAAATTCTGGCCCTAAACACCCGAAAATTTGATATTTTGGGGTCCCAAAAGCGATCTCTACATGCCTACTCAGTGCTAGAATGTTTTCAAAATATAGGCTCAAAACATGCTCAAAATCGATATTTTAGGTGCCCAATCGTCGATATGTGCATGCATCTTCTGTACTCGTTTATATCTCAAATTCATTCCCAAAACACCCGAAAATTCGATATTTTGGGGTCCCAGAAGCGATCTGTACATGCCTACTCCGTGTTAGAGTATTTTCAAAACACAGGCCCAAAACATGCTCAAAATCGATAATTTAGATGCCCAAAGTCAATCTGTACCCGTTTATATTTCAAATTCAGGCTCAAAACACCCGAAAATTCAATATTTTGGGGTCCCAGAAGCAATCTGTACATGCCTTCTCAGTGCTAGAATATTTTCAAAATATAGGCTAAAAACATGCTAATAATCGATATTTTAGGTGCCAAAAAGTCGATATCTCAAATTAAGGCCCAAAACACCCGAAACTTCGATATTTAGGGGTCCCAGAAGCGATCTGTACATGCCTACTTCGTGTTAGAGTATTTTCAAAATACAGGCCAAAAACATACTGAAAATCGTTCTTTTAGGTGCCCAAAAATCGATATCTGCATGCATTTTCTGTACCCGTTTATATCTCAAATTCTGGCCCTAAACACCCGAAAATTCGATATTTTGGGGTCCCAGAAGCGATCTGTACATGCCTACTCCGTGTTAGAGTATTTTCAAAATTCAGGCCCAAAACATGCTGAAAATCGATATTTTTGGTGCCCAAAGTCAATATCTGTATGCATCTTCTATACTCGTTTATATCTCAAATTCAGGCTCAAAACACCCGAAAATTTGATATTTTGGGGTCCCAAAAGCGATCTCTACATGCCTACTCAGTGCTAGAATGTTTTCAAAATATAGGCTCAAAACATGCTCAAAATCGATATTTTAGGTGCCCAATCGTCGATATGTGCATGCATCTTCTGTACTCGTTTATATCTCAAATTCAGGCATAAAAACACCCGAAAATTCGATATTTTGGGGTCCCAGAAGCGATCTGTACATGCCTACTCCGTGTTAGAGTATTTTCAAAATTCAGGCCCAAAACATGCTGAAAATCGATATTTTTGGTGCCCAAAGTCAATATGTGTATGCATCTTCTATACTCGTTTATATCTCAAATTCAGGCTCAAAACACCCGAAAATTTGATATTTTGGGGTCCCAAAAGCGATCTCTACATGCCTACTCAGTGCTAGAATGTTTTCAAAATATAGGCTCAAAACATGCTCAAAATCGATATTTTAGGTGCCCAATCGTCGATATGTGCATGCATCTTCTGTACTCGTTTATATCTCAAATTCAGGCCCAAAACACCCGAAAATTCGATATTTTGGGGTCCCAGAAGCGATCTGTACATGCCTACTCCGTGTTAGAGTATTTTCAAAATACAGGCCCAAAACATGCTCAAAATCGATGTTTTAGGTGCCCAAAAGACGATATGTGCATGCATCTTCAGTACCCGTTTATATCTCAAATTTAGGCTCAAAACACCCGAAAATTCGATATTTTGGGGTCCCAGAAGCGATCTGTACATGCCTACTCCGTGTTAGAGTATTTTCAAAAACACAGGCCCAAAACATGCTGAAAATCGATAATTTAGATGCCCAAAGTCAATCTGTACCCGTTTATATTTCAAATTCAGGCTCAAAACACCCGAAAATTCAATATTTTGGGGTCCCAGAAGCAATCTGTACATGCCTTCTCAGTGCTAGAATATTTTCAAAATATAGGCTAAAAACATGCTAATAATCGATATTTTAGGTGCCAAAAAGTCGATATCTCAAATTAAGGCCCAAAACACCCGAAACTTCGATATTTAGGGGTCCCAGAAGCGATCTGTACATGCCTACTTCGTGTTAGAGTATTTTCAAAATACAGGCCAAAAACATACTGAAAATCGATCTTTTAGGTGCCCAAAAATCGATATCTGCATGCATTTTCTGTACCCGTTTATATCTCAAATTCTGGCCCTAAACACCCGAAAATTCGATATTTTGGGGTCCCAGAAGCGATCTGTACATGCCTACTCCGTGTTAGAGTATTTTCAAAATTCAGGCCCAAAACATGCTGAAAATCGATATTTTTGGTGCCCAAAGTCAATATGTGTATGCATCTTCTATACTCGTTTATATCTCAAATTCAGGCTCAAAACACCCGAAAATTCGATATTTTGGGGTCCCAGAAGCGATCTGTACATGCCTACTCAGTACTAGAATGTTTTCAAAATATAGGCTCAAAACATGCTCAAAATCGATATTTTAGGTGGCCAAAAGTCGATATGTGCATGCGCATCTTCTGTACCCGTTTATATCTCAAATTCTTGCCCTAAACACCCGAAAATTCGATATTTTGGGGTCCCAGAAGCGATCTGTACATGCCTACTCCGTGTTAGAGTATTTTCAAAATTCAGGCCCAAAACATACTCAAAATCGATATTTATTTGTGCATAAAGTCAATATGTCTATGCATCTTCTATACTCGTTTATTTCTCAAATTCAGGCTCAAAACACCCGAAAATTCGATATTTTGGGGTCCCAGAAGCGATCTGTACATGCCTACTCCGTGTTAGAGTATTTTCAAAATACATGCCCAAAACATGCTCAAAATTGATATTTTAGATGCCCAAAGTCAATATATGCATGTATCTTCTGTACCCGTTTATATCTCAAATTCAGGCTCAAAACACCCGAAAATTCGATATTTAGGGGTCCCAAAAGCGATCTGTACATGCCAACTCAGTGCTAGAATATTTTTAAAATATAGGCTCAAAACATGCTAAAAATCGATATTTTAGGTGCGTAAAGGCGATATCTCAAATTCAGGCCCAAAACATCCGAATATTCGATATTTTGGGGTCCCAGAAGCGATCTGTACATGCCTACTCCGTGTTAGAGTATTTTCAAAATACAGGCCCAAAACAGGCTCAAAATCGATGTTTTAGGTGCCCAAAAGTCGATATGTGCATGCATCTTCAGTACCCGTTTATATCTCAAATTCAGGCTCAAAATACCCGAAAATTCGATATTTTGGGGTCCCAGAAGCGATCTGTACATGCCTACTCCGTGTCAGAGTATTTTCAAAATACATGCCCAAAACATGCTAAAAATCGATATTTTAGATGCCCAAAGTCAATATGTGCATGTATCTTCTGTACCCGTTTATATCTCAAATTCAGGCTCAAAACACCCGAATATTCAATATTTTGGGGTCCCAGAAGCAATCTATACATGCCTACTCAGTGCTAGAATATTATCAAAATATAGGCTAAAAACATGCTAAAAATCGATATTTTAGGTGCCAAAAAGACGATATCTCAAATTCAGTAACAAAACACCCTAGAATTCGATAATTAGGGGTTCCAGAAGGGATCTGTTCATGCCTACTCCGTGTTAGAGTATTTTTATTTAAATACAGGCCAAAAACATGCTCAAAATCGATGTTTTAGGTGCCCAAAAGTCGATATGTGCATGCATCTTTAGTACCCGTTTATATCTCAAATTCAGACTCAAAACACCCGAAAATTCTATATTTAGGGGTCCCAGAAGCGATCTGTACATGCCTACTCCGTGTTAGAGTATTTTCAAAATACAGGCCAAAAACATACTGAAAATCGATCTTTTAGGTGCCCAAAAGTCGATATGTGCATGCATCTTCTGTACCCGTTTATATCTCAAATTGTGGCCCTAAACACCCGAAAATTCGATATTTTTTGGTCCCAGAAGCGATCTGTACATGCCTACTCAGTGCTAGAATGTTTTCAAAATATAGGCTCAAAACATGCTCAAAATCGATATTTTAGGTGCCCAAAAGTCGATATGTGCATGCATCTTCTGTACTCGTTTATATCTCAATTTCAAGGTCAAAACACCCGAAAATTCGATATTTTGGAGTCCCAGAAGCGATCTGTACATGCCTACTCAGTGCTAGAATATTTTCAAAATATAGGCTCAAAACATGCTAAAAATCGATATTTTAGGTGCCCAAAAGTCGATATGTGCATGCATCTTCTGTACTCGTTTATAGCTCAAATTCAGGCTAAAAACACCCGAAAGGTCGATATTTTGGGGTCCCAAAAGCGACCTCTACATGCCTACTCAGTGCTAGAATGTTTTCAAAATATAGGCTCAAAACATGCTCAAAATCGATATTTTAGGTGCCCAAAAGTCGATATGTGCATGCATCTTCTGTACTCGTTTATATCTCAAATTCAGCTCAAAACACCCGAAAATTCGAAATTTTAGGGTCCCAGAAGCGATCTGTACATGCCTACTCAGTGCTAGAATATTTTCAAAATATATGCTCAAAACATGGTAAAAATCGATATTTTAGGTGCGTAAAGGCGATATCTCAAATTCAGGCCCAAAACACCCGAAAATTCGATATTTTGGGGTCCCAGAAGCGATCTGTACATGCCTACTCCGTGTTAGAGTATTTTCAAAATACAGGCCCAAAACATGCTGAAAATCGATAATTTAGATGCCCAAAGTCAATATGTGCATGTATCCTCTGTACCCGTTTTTATCTCAAATTCAAGCTCAAAACACCCGAAAATTCAATATTTTGGGGTCCCAGAAGCAATCTGTACATGCCTACTCAGTGCTAGAATATTTTTAAAATATAGGCCAAAAACATGCTCAAAATCGATGTTTTAGGTGCCCAAAAGTCGATATGTGCATGCATCTTCTGTACCCGTTTATATCTCAAATTCAGGCTCAAAAAACCCGAAAATTCTATATTTAGGGGTCCCAGAAGCGATCTATACATGCCTACTCCGTGTCAGAGTATTTTCAATATACAGGCCAAAAACATACTGAAAATCGATCTTTTAGGTGCCCAAAAGTCGATATGAGCATGCATCTTCTGTACCCGTTTATATCTCAAATTCTGGCCCTAAACACCCGAAAATTCAATATTTTGGGGTCCCAGAAGCGATCTGTACATGCCTACTCCGTGTTAGAGTATTTTCAAAATTCAGCCCCAAAACATGCTGAAAATCGATATTTTTGTTGCCCAAAGTCAATATGTGTATGCATCTTCTATACTCGTTTATATCTCAAATTCAGGCTCAAAACACCCGGAAATTCGATATTTTGTTGACCCAGAAGCGATCTGTACATGCCTACTCAGTGCTAGAATATTTTCAAAATATAGGCTCAAAACATGCTAAAAATCGATATTTTAGGTGCGTAAAGGCGATATCTTAAATTCAGGCCCAAAACACCCGAAAATTCGATATTTTGGGGTCCCAAAAGCGATCTGTACATGCCTACTCCGTGTTAGAGTATTTTCAAAATTCAGGCCCAAAACATGCTGAAAATCGATATTTTTGGGGCCCAAAGTCAATATGTGTATGCATCTTCTATACTCGTTTATATCTCAAATTCTGGCCCTAAACACCCGAAAATTCGATATTATGGGGTCCCATAAGCGATCTGTACATGCCTACTCCGTGTTAGAGTATTTACAAAATACAGGCCAAAAACATGCTCAAAATCGATGTTTTAGGTGCCCAAAAGTCGATATGTGCATGCATCTTCAGTACCCGTTTATATCTCAAATTCAGGCCAAAACAACCGAAAATTCGATATTTTGGGGTCCCAGAAGCGATCTGTACATGCCTACTCCGTGTTAGAGTATTTTCAAAATACATGCCCAAAACATGCTCAAAATTGATATTTTAGATGCCCAAAGTCAATATATGCATGTATCTTCTGTATCCGTTTATATCTCAAATTCAGGCTCAAAACACCCGAAAATTCGATATTTAGGGGTCCCAAAAGCGATCTGTACATGCCAACTCAGTGCTAGAATATTTTCAAAATATAGGCTCAAAACATGCTAAAAATCGATATTTTAGGTGCGTAAAGGCGATATCTCAAATTCAGGCCCAAAACACCCGAAAATTCGATATTTTGGGGTCCCAGAAGCGATCTGTACATGCCTACTCCGTGTTAGAGTATTTTCAAAATACAGGCCCAAAACATGCTCAAAATCGATGTTTTAGGTGCCCAAAAGTCGATATGTGCATGTATCTTCAGTACCCGTTTATATCTCAAATTTAGGCTCAAAACACCCGAAAATTCGATATTTTGGGGTCCCAGAAGCGATCTGTACATGCCTACTCCGTGTTAGAGTATTTTCAAAATACAGGCTTAAAACATGCTGAAAATCGATAATTTAGATGCTCAAAGTCACTATGAGCATGTATCATCTGTACCCGTTTATATCTCAAATTCAGGCTCAAAACACCCGAAAATTCAATATTTTTGGGTCCCAGAAGCAATCTGTACATGCCTACTCAGTGCTAGAATATTTTCAAAATATAGTCTAAAAACATGCTAAAAATCGATATTTTAGGTGCCAAAAAGTCGATATCTCAAATTAAGGCCCAAAACACCCGAAACTTCGATATTTACGGGTCCCAGAAGCGATCTGTACATGCCTACTCCGTGTTAGAGTATTTTCAAAATTCAGGCCCAAAACATGCTGAAAATCGATATTTTTGGTGCCCAAAGTCAATATGTGTATGCATCTTCTATACTCGTTTATATCTCAAATTCAGGCTCAAAACACCCGAAAATTCGATATTTTGGGGTCCCATAAGTGATCTGTACATGCCTACTCAGTGCTAGAATGTTTTCAAAATATAGGCTCAAAACATGCTCAAAATCGATATTTTAGGTGCCCAAAAGTCGATATGTGCATGCATCTTCTGTACCCGTTTATATCTCAAATTCTGGCCCTAAACACCCGAAAATTCGATATTTTGGGATACCAAAAGCGATCTGTACATGCCTACTCTGTGTTAGAGTATTTTCAAAATTCAGGCCCAAAACATGCTGAAAATCGATATTTTTGGTGCCCAAAGTCAATATGTGTATGCATCTTCTATACTCGTTTATATCTGAAATTCAGGCTCAAAACACCCGAAAATTCGATATTTTGGGCTCCCAGAAGCGATCTGAACATGCCTACTCAGTGCTAGTATGTTTTAAAAATATAGGCTCAAAACATGCTAAAAATCGATATTTTAGGTGCGTAAAGGCGATATCTCAAATTCAGGCCCAAAACACCCGAAAATTCGATATTATGGGGTCCCATAAGCGCTCTGTACATGCCTACTCCGTGTTAGAGTATTTACAAAATACAGGCCAAAAACATGCTCAAAATCGATGTTTTAGGTGCCCAAAAGTCGATATGTGCATGCATCTTCAGTACCCGTTTATATCTCAAATTCAGGCCAAAACAACCGAAAATTCGATATTTTGGGGTCCCAGAAGCGATCTGTACATGCCTACTCCGTGTTAGAGTATTTTCAAAATACATGCCCAAAACATGCTCAAAATTGATATTTTAGATGCCCAAAGTCAATATATGCATGTATCTTCTGTATCCGTTTATATCTCAAATTCAGGCTCAAAACACCCGAAAATTCGATATTTAGGGGTCCCAAAAGCGATCTGTACATGCCAACTCAGTGCTAGAATATTTTCAAAATATAGGCTCAAAACATGCTAAAAATCGATATTTTAGGTGCGTAAAGGCGATATCTCAAATTCAGGCCCAAAACACCCGAAAATTCGATATTGTGGGGTCCCAGAAGCGATCTGGACATGCCTACTCCGTGTTAGAGTATTTTCAAAATACAGGCCCAAAACATGCTCAAAATCGATGTTTTAGGTGCCCAAAAGTCGATATGTGCATGTATCTTCAGTACCCGTTTATATCTCAAATTTAGGCTCAAAACACCCGAAAATTCGATATTTTGGGGTCCCAGAAGCGATCTGTACATGCCTACTCCGTGTTAGAGTATTTTCAAAATACAGGCTTAAAACATGCTGAAAATCGATAATTTAGATGCTCAAAGTCAATATGAGCATGTATCATCTGTACCCGTTTATATCTCAAATTCAGGCTCAAAACACCCGAAAATTCAATATTTTTGGGTCCCAGAAGCAATCTGTACATGCCTACTCAGTGCTAGAATATTTTCAAAATATAGGCTAAAAACATGCTAAAAATCGATATTTTAGGTGTCAAAAAGTCGATATCTCAAATTAAGGCCCAAAACACCCGAAACTTCGATATTTAGGGGTCCCAGAAGCGATCTGTACATGCCTACTCCGTGTTAGAGTATTTTCAAAATTCAGGCCCAAAACATGCTGAAAATCGATATTTTTGGTGCCCAAAGTCAATATGTGTATGCATCTTCTATACTCGTTTATATCTCAAATTCAGGCTCAAAACACCCGAAAATTCGATATTTTGGGGTCCCATAAGCGATCTGTACATGCCTACTCAGTGCTAGAATGTTTTCAAAATATAGGCTCAAAACATGCTCAAAATCGATATTTTAGGTGCCCAAAAGTCGATATGTGCATGCATCTTCTGTACCCGTTTATATCTCAAATTCTGGCCCTAAACACCCGAAAATTCGATATTTTGGGATACCAAAAGCGATCTGTACATGCCTACTCCGTGTTAGAGTATTTTCAAAATTCAGGCCCAAAACATGCTGAAAATCGATATTTTTGGTGCCCAAAGTCAATATGTGTATGCATCTTCTATACTCGTTTATATCTCAAATTCAGGCTCAAAACACCCGAAAATTCGATATTTTGGGGTCCCATAAGCGATCTGTACATGCCTACTAAGTGCTAGAATGTTTTCAAAATATAGGCTCAAAACATGCTCAAAATCGATATTTTAGGTGCCCAAAAGTCGATATGTGCATGCATCTTCCGTACCCGTTTATATCTCAAATTCTGGCCCTAAACACCCGAAAATTCGATATTTTGGGATACCAAAAGCGATCTGTACATGCCTACTCCGTGTTAGAGTATTTTCAAAATTCAGGCCCAAAACATGCTGAAAATCGATATTTTTGGTGCCCAAAGTCAATATGTGTATGCATCTTCTATACTCGTTTATATCTGAAATTCAGGCTCAAAACACCCGAAAATTCGATATTTTGGGCTCCCAGAAGCGATCTGAACATGCCTACTCAGTGCTAGTATGTTTTCAAAATATAGGCTCAAAACATGCTAAAAATCGATATTTTAGGTGCGTAAAGGCGATATCTCAAATTCAGGCCCAAAACACCCGAAAATTTGATATTATGGGGTCCCATAAGCGATCTGTACATGCCTACTCCGTGTTAGAGTATTTACAAAATACAGGCCAAAAACATGCTCAAAATCGATGTTTTAGGTGCCCAAAAGTCGATATGTGCATGCATCTTCAGTACCCGTTTATATCTCAAATTCAGGCCAAAACAACCGAAAAAACGATATTTTGGGGTCCCAGAAGCGATCTGTACATGCCAACTCAGTGCTAGAATATTTTCAAAATATAGGCTCAAAACATGCTAAAAATCGATATTTTAGGTGCGTAAAGGCGATATCTCAAATTCAGGCCCAAAACACCCGAAAATTCGATATTTTGGGGTCCCAGAAGCGATCTGTACATGCCTACTCCGTGTTAGAGTATTTTCAAAATACAGGCCCAAAACATGCTCAAAATCGATGTTTTAGGTGCCCAAAAGTCGATATGTGCATGCATCTTCAGTACCCGTTTATATCTCAAATTTAGGCTCAAAAAACCCGAAAATTCGATATTTTGGGGTCCCAGAAGCGATCTGTACATGCCTACTCCGTGTTAGAGTATTTTCAAAATACATGCCCAAAACATGCTCAAAATTGATATTTTAGATGCCCAAAGTCAATATATGCATGTATCTTCTGTATCCGTTTATATCTCAAATTCAGGCTCAAAACACCCGAAAATTCGATATTTAGGGGTCCCAAAAGCGATCTGTACATGCCAACTCAGTGCTAGAATATTTTCAAAATATAGGCTCAAAACATGCTAAAAATCGATATTTTAGGTGCGTAAAGGCGATATCTCAAATTCAGGCCCAAAACACCCGAAAATTCGATATTGTGGGGTCCCAGAAGCGATCTGTACATGCCTACTCCGTGTTAGAGTATTTTCAAAATACAGGCCCAAAACATGCTCAAAATCGATGTTTTATGTGCCCAAAAGTCGATATGTGCATGTATCTTCAGTACCCGTTTATATCTCAAATTTAGGCTCAAAACACCCGAAAATTCGATATTTTGGGGTCCCAGAAGCGATCTGTACATGCCTACTCCGTGTTAGAGTATTTTCAAAATACAGGCTTAAAACATGCTGAAAATCGATAATTTAGATGCTCAAAGTCAATATGAGCATGTATCATCTGTACCCGTTTATATCTCAAATTCAGGCTCAAAACACCCGAAAATTCAATATTTTTGGGTCCCAGAAGCAATCTGTACATGCCTACTCAGTGCTAGAATATTTTCAAAATATAGGCTAAAAACATGCTAAAAATCGATATTTTAGGTGTCAAAAAGTCGATATCTCAAATTAAGGCCCAAAACACCCGAAACTTCGATATTTAGGGGTCCCAGAAGCGATCTGTACATGCCTACTCCGTGTTAGAGTATTTTCAAAATTCAGGCCCAAAACATGCTGAAAATCGATATTTTTGGTGCCCAAAGTCAATATGTGTATGCATCTTCTATACTCGTTTATATCTCAAATTCAGGCTCAAAACACCCGAAAATTCGATATTTTGGGGTCCCATAAGCGATCTGTACATGCCTACTCAGTGCTAGAATGTTTTCAAAATATAGGCTCAAAACATGCTCAAAATCGATATTTTAGGTGCCCAAAAGTCGATATGTGCATGCATCTTCTGTACCCGTTTATATCTCAAATTCTGGCCCTAAACACCCGAAAATTCGATATTTTGGGATACCAAAAGCGATCTGTACATGCCTACTCCGTGTTAGAGTATTTTCAAAATTCAGGCCCAAAACATGCTGAAAATCGATATTTTTGGTGCCCAAAGTCAATATGTGTATGCATCTTCTATACTCGTTTATATCTGAAATTCAGGCTCAAAACACCCGAAAATTCGATATTTTGGGCTCCCAGAAGCGATCTGAACATGCCTACTCAGTGCTAGTATGTTTTCAAAATATAGGCTCAAAACATGCTAAAAATCGATATTTTAGGTGCGTAAAGGCGATATCTCAAATTCAGGCCCAAAACACCCGAAAATTCGATATTATGGGGTCACATAAGCGATCTGTACATGCCTACTCCGTGTTAGAGTATTTACAAAATACAGGCCAAAAACATGCTCAAAATCGATGTTTTAGGTGCCCAAAAGTCGATATGTGCATGCATCTTCAGTACCCGTTTATATCTCAAATTCAGGCCAAAACAACCGAAAATTCGATATTTTGGGGTCCCAGAAGCGATCTGTACATGCCTACTCCGTGTTAGAGTATTTTCAAAATACATGCCCAAAACATGCTCAAAATTGATATTTTAGATGCCCAAAGTCAATATATGCATGTATCTTCTGTACCCGTTTATATCTCAAATTCAGGCTCAAAACACCCGAAAATTCGATATTTAGGGGTCCCAAAAGCGATCTGTACATGCCAACTCAGTGCTAGAATATTTTCAAAATATAGGCTCAAAACATGCTAAAAATCGATATTTTAGGTGCGTAAAGGCGATATCTCAAATTCAGGCCCAAAACACCCGAAAATTCGATATTTTGGGGTCCCAGAAGCGATCTGTACATGCCTACTCCGTGTTAGAGTATTTTCAAAATACAGGCCCAAAACATGCTCAAAATCGATGTTTTAGGTGCCCAAAAGTCGATATGTGCATGCATCTTCAGTACCCGTTTATATCTCAAATTTAGGCTCAAAACACCCGAAAATTCGATATTTTGGGGTCCCAGAAGCGATCTGTACATGCCTACTCCGTGTTAGAGTATTTTCAAAATACAGGCTTAAAACATGCTGAAAATCGATAATTTAGATGCTCAAAGTCAATATGAGCATGTATCATCTGTACCCGTTTATATCTCAAATTCAGGCTCAAAACACCCGAAAATTCAATATTTTTGGGTCCCAGAAGCAATCTGTACATGCCTACTCAGTGCTAGAATATTTTCAAAATATAGGCTAAAAACATGCTAAAAATCGATATTTTAGGTGCCAAAAAGTCGATATCTCAAATTAAGGCCCAAAACACCCGAAACTTCGATATTTAGGGGTCCCAGAAGCGATCTGTACATGCCTACTCCGTGTTAGAGTATTTTCAAAATTCAGGCCCAAAACATGCTGAAAATCGATATTTTTGGTGCCCAAAGTCAATATGTGTATGCATCTTCTATACTCGTTTATATCTCAAATTCAGGCTCAAAACACCCGAAAATTCGATATTTTGGGGTCCCATAAGCGATCTGTACATGCCTACTCAGTGCTAGAATGTTTTCAAAATATAGGCTCAAAACATGCTCAAAATCGATATTTTAGGTGCCCAAAAGTCGATATGTGCATGCATCTTCTGTACCCGTTTATATCTCAAATTCTGGCCCTAAACACCCGAAAATTCGATATTTTGGGATCCCAAAAGCGATCTGTACATGCCTACTCCGTGTTAGAGTATTTTCAAAATTCAGGCCCAAAACATGCTGAAAACCGATATTTTTGGTGCCCAAAGTCAATATGTGTATGCATCTTCTATACTCGTTTATATCTCAAATTCAGGCTCAAAACACCCGAAAATTCGATATTTTGGGCTCCCAGAAGCGATCTGAACATGCCTACTCAGTGCTAGTATGTTTTCAAAATATAGGCTCAAAACATGCTAAAAATCGATATTTTAGGTGCGTAAAGGCGATATCTCAAATTCAGGCCCAAAACACCCGAAAATTCGATATTATGGGGTCCCATAAGCGATCTGTACATGCCTACTCCGTGTTAGAGTATTTACAAAATACAGGCCAAAAACATGCTCAAAATCGATGTTTTAGGTGCCCAAAAGTCGATATGTGCATGCATCTTCTGTACCCGTTTATATCTCAAATTCAGGCCAAAACAACCGAAAATTCGATATTTTGGGCTCCCAGAAGCGATCTGTACATGCCTACTCCGTGTTAGAGTATTTTCAAAATACATGCCCAAAAACATGCTCAAAATTGATATTTTAGATGCCCAAAGTCAATATATGCATGTATCTTCTGTACCCGTTTATATCTCAAATTCAGGCTCAAAACACCCGAAAATTCGATATTTAGGGGTCCCAAAAGCGATCTGTACATGCCAACTCAGTGCTAGAATATTTTCAAAATATAGGCTCAAAACATGCTAAAAATCGATATTTTAGGTGCGTAAAGGCGATATCTCAAATTCAGGCCCAAAACACCCGAAAATTCGATATTATGGGGTCCCAGATGCGATCTGTACATGCCTACTCCGTGTTAGAGTATTTTCAAAATACAGGCCCAAAACATGCTCAAAATCGATGTTTTAGGTGCCCAAAAGTCGATATGTGCATGCATCTTCAGTACCCGTTTATATCTCAAATTTAGGCTCAAAACACCCGAAAATTCGATATTTTGGGGTCCCAGAAGCGATATGTACATGCCTACTCCGTGTTAGAGTATTTTCAAAATACAGGCTTAAAACATGCTGAAAATCGATAATTTAGATGCTCAAAGTCAATATGAGCATGTATCATCTGTACCCGTTTATATCTCAAATTCAGGCTCAAAACACCCGAAAATTCAATATTTTTGGGTCCCAGAAGCAATCTGTACATGCCTACTCAGTGCTAGAATATTTTCAAAATATAGGCTAGAAACATGCTAAAAATCGATATTTTAGGTGCCAAAAAGTCGATATCTCAAATTAAGGCCCAAAACACCCGAAACTTCGATATTTAGGGGTCCCAGAAGCGATCTGTACATGCCTACTCCGTGTTAGAGTATTTTCAAAATTCAGGCCCAAAACATGCTGAAAATCGATATTTTTGGTGCCCAAAGCCAATATGTGTATGCATCTTCTATACTCGTTTATATCTCAAATTCAGGCTCAAAACACCCGAAAATTCGATATTTTGGGGTCCCATAAGCGATCTGTACATGCCTACTCAGTGCTAGAATGTTTTCAAAATATAGGCTCAAAACATGCTCAAAATCGATATTTTAGGTGCCCAAAAGTCGATATGTGCATGCATCTTCTGTACCCGTTTATATCTCAAATTCTGGCCCTAAACACCCGAAAATTCGATATTTATGGGTCCCAGAAGCGATCTGTTCATGCCTACTCCGTGTTAGATTATTTTCAAAATTCAAGCCCAAAACATGCTGAAAAACGATATTTTTGGTGCCCAAAGTCAATATGTGTATGCATCTTCTACACCCGTTTATATCCCAAATTCAACCTCAAAACACCTAAAAACTCGATATTTATGGGTCTCAGAAGCGATCTGTACATGCCTACTCAGTGCTAGAATGTTTTTAAAATAAAGGCTAAAAACATGCTGAAAATCGATGTTTTAGATGCCCAAAAGTCGATATGTGAATGCATCTTCAGTACCCGTTTATATCTCAAATTCAGGCTCAAAACACCCGAAAATTCGATATTTTGGGGTCCCAGAAGCGATCTGCACATGCCTAATCTGTTTTAGAGTATTTTTAAATTACAGGACCAAAACATGCTGAAAATCGATATTTTAGATGCCCAAAGTCAATATGAGCATGTATCTTCTGTACCAGTTTTTATCTCAAATTCAAGCCCAAAACACCCGAAAATTCGATATTTTGGGGTCCCAGAAGCGATCTGTACATGCCTACTCCGTGGTAGAGTATTTTCAAAATACAGGCCGAAAACATGCTCAAAATCGATGTTTTAGATGCCTAAAAGTCGATATGTGAATGCATCTTCAGTACCCGTTTATATCTCAAATTCTGGCCCTAAACACCCGAAAATTCGATATTTATGGGTCCCAGAAGCGATCTGTTCATGCCTACTCCGTGTTAGATTATTTTCAAAATTCAAGCCCAAAACATGCTGAAAAACGATATTTTTGGTGCCCAAAGTCAATATGTGTATGCATCTTCTACACCCGTTTATATCCCAAATTCAACCTCAAAACACCTAAAAACTCGATATTTATGGGTCTCAGAAGCGATCTGTACATGCCTACTCAGTGCTAGAATGTTTTTAAAATAAAGGCTAAAAACATGCTGAAAATCGATGTTTTAGATGCCCAAAAGTCGATATGTGAATGCATCTTCAGTACCCGTTTATATCTCAAATTCAGGCTCAAAACACCCGAAAATTCGATATTTTGGGGTCCCAGAAGCGATCTGCACATGCCTAATCTGTGTTAGAGTATTTTTAAATTACAGGACCAAAACATGCTGAAAATCGATATTTTAGATGCCCAAAGTCAATATGAGCATGTATCTTCTGTACCAGTTTTTATCTCAAATTCAAGCCCAAAACACCCGAAAATTCGATATTTTGGGGTCCCAGAAGCGATCTGTACATGCCTACTCCGTGGTAGAGTATTTTCAAAATACAGGCCGAAAACATGCTCAAAATCGATGTTTTAGATGCCTAAAAGTCGATATGTGAATGCATCTTCAGTACCCGTTTATATCTCAAATTCAGGCTCACAACACCCGAAAATTCGATATTTTTGGGTCCCAGAAGCGATCTGCACATGCCTAATCCGTGTTAGAGTATTTTCAAAATACAGGACCAAAACATGCTAAAAATCGATATTTTAGATGCCCAAAGTCAATATGTGCATGTATCTTCTGTACCCGTTTATATCTCAAATTCAGCCTCAAAACTCCCGAAAATTCAATATTTTGGGGTCCCAGAAGCAATCTGTACATGCCTACTCAGTGCTAGAATGTTTTCAAAATTTAGGCTCACAACATGCTCAAAATCGATATTTTAGGTGCCCAAAAGTCGATATGTGCATGCATCTTTTGTACTCGTTTATATCTCAAATTCAAGCTCAAAACACCCGAAAATTCGATATTTAGGTGTCCCAGAAGAGATCTGTACATGCCTACTCAGTGCTAGAATATTTTCAAAATATAGGCTCAAAACATGCTAAAAATCGATATTTTAGGTGCGTAAAGGCGATATCTCAAATTCAGGCCCAAAACACCCGAAAATTCGATATTTTCGGTTCCCAGAAGCGATCTGTACATGCCTACTCCGTGTTAGAGTATTTACAAAATACAGGCCCAAAACATGCTCAAAATCGATGTTTTAGGTGCCCAAAAGTCGATATGTGCATGCATCTTCATTACCCGTTTATATCTCAAATTCAGGCCAAAACAACCGAAAATTCGATATTTTGGGGTCCCAGAAGCGATCTGTACATGCCTACTCCGTGTTAGAGTATTTTCAAAATACATGCCCAAAACATGCTCAAAATTGATATTTTAGATGCCCAAAGTCAATATATGCATGTACCTTCTGTACCCGTTTATATCTCAAATTCAGGCTCAAAACACCCGAAAATTCGATATTTAGGGGTCCCAAAAGCGATCTGTACATGCCAACTCAGTGCTAGAATATTTTCAAAATATAGGCTCAAAACATGCTAAAAATCGATATTTTAGGTGCGTAAAGGCGATATCTCAAATTCAGGCCCAAAACACCCGAAAATTCGATATTTTTGGGTTCCAGAAGCAATCTGTACATGCCTACTCAGTGCTAGAATATTTTCAAAATATAGGCTAAAAACATGCTAAAAATCGATATTTTAGGTGCCAAAAAGTCGATATCTCAAATTAAGGCCCAAAACACCCGAAACTTCGATATTTAGGGGTCCCAGAAGCGATCTGTACATGCCTACTCCGTGTTAGAGTATTTTCAAAATTCAGGCCCAAAACATGCTAAAAATCGATATTTTTGGTGCCCAAAGTCAATATGTGTATGCATCTTCTATACTCGTTTATATCTCAAATTCAGGCTCAAAACACCCGAAAATTCGATATTTTGGGGTCCCATAAGCGATCTGTACATGCCTACTCAGTGCTAGAATGTTTTCAAAATATAGGCTCAAAACATGCTCAAAATCGATATTTTAGGTGCCCAAAAGTCGATATGTGCATGCATCTTCTGTACCCGTTTATATCTCAAATTCTGGCCCTAAACACCCGAAAATTCGATATTTAGGGGTCCCAGAAGCGATCTGTTCATGCCTACTCCGTGTTAGATTATTTTCAAAATTCAGGCCCAAAACATGCTGAAAAACGATATTTTTGGTGCCCAAAGTCAATATGTGTATGCATCTTCTACACCCGTTTATATCCCAAATTCAACCTCAAAACACCTAAAAACTCGATATTTATGGGTCTCAGAAGCGATCTGTACATGCCTACTCAGTGCTAGAATGTTTTTAAAATATAGGCTAAAAACATGCTGAAAATCGATGTTTTAGATGCCCAAAAGTCGATATGTGAATGCATCTTCAGTACCCGTTTATATCTCAAATTCAGGCTCAAAACACCCGAAAATTCGATATTTTGGGGTCCCAGAAGCGATCTGCACATGCCTAATCTGTGTTAGAGTATTTTCAAAATACAGGACCAAAACATGCTGAAAATCGATATTTTAGATTCCCAAAGTCAATATGTGCATGTATCTTCTGTACCCGTTTATATCTCAAATTCAGCCTCAAAACTCCCGAAAATTCAATATTTTGGGGTCCCAGAAACAATCTTTACATGCCTACTCAGTGCTAGAATGTTTTCAAAATATAGGCTCACAACATGCTCAAAATCGATATTTTAGGTGCCCAATCGTCGATATGTGGATGCATCTTCTGTACTCGTTTATATCTCAAATTCAGGCTCAAAACACCCGAAAATTCGATATTTTGGGGTCCCTGTAGCGATCTGTACATGCCTACTCATTGCTAGAGTATTTTTAAAATATAGGCTCAAAACAAGCTAAAAATCGATATTTTAGGTGCGTAAAGGCGATATCTCAAATTAAGGCCCAAAACAGCCGAAAATTCTATATTTAGGGGTCCAGGAAGTGATCTGTACATGCCTACTCCGTGTTAGAGTATTTTCAAAATACAGGCCAAAAACATACTAAAAATCGATCTTTTAGGTGCCCAAAAGTCGATATGTACATGCATCTTCTGTACCCGTTTATATCTCAAATTTAGGCTCAAAACACCCGAAAATTCGATATTTTGGGGTCCCAGAAGGGATCTGTACATGCCTACTCCGTGTTAGAGTATTTTTTTTTAAATACAGGCCAAAAACATGCTCAAAATCGATGTTTTAGGTGCCCAGAAGTCGATATGTGCATGCATCTTCAGTACCCGTTTATATCTCAAATTCTGGCCCTAAACACCCGAAAATTCGATATTTTCGGGTCCCAGAAGCGATCGGTACATGCCTACTCCGTGTTAGAGTATTTTCAAAATACAGGCCCAAAACATGCTCAAAATCGATGTTTTAGGTGCCCAAAAGTCGATATGTGCATGCATCTTCAGTACCCGTTTATATCTCAAATTTAGGCTCAAAACACTCGAAAATTCGATATTTTGGGGTCCCAGAAGCGATCTGTACATGCCTACTCCGTGTTAGAGTATTTTCAAAAATACAGGCTTAAAACATGCTGAAAATCGATAATTTAGATGCTCAAAGTCAATATGTGCATGTATCATCTGTACCCGTTTATATCTCAAATTCAGGCTCAAAACACCTGAAAATTCAATATTTTTGGGTCCCAGAAGCAATCTGTACATGCCTACTCAATGCTAGAATATTTTCAAAATATAGGCTAAAAACATGCTAAAAATCGATATCTTAGGTGCCAAAAAGTCGATATCTCAAATTAAGGCCCAAAACACCCGAAACTTCGATATTTAGGGGTCCCAGAAGCGATCTGTTCATGCCTAATCCGTGTTAGAGTATTTTCAAAATACAGGACCAAAACATGCTGAAAATCGATATTTTAGATGCCCAAAGTCAATATGTGTATGCATCTTCTACACCCGTTTATATCCCAAATTCAACCTCAAAACACCCAAAAACTCGATATTTATGGGTCTCAGAAGCGATCTGTACATGCCTACTCAGTGCTAGAATGTTTTTAAAATATAGGCTAAAAACATGCTGAAAATCGATATTTTTGGTGCCCAAAAGTCGATATGTGCATGCATCTTCAGTACTCGTTTACATCTCAAATTCAGGCTAAAAACACCCTAATATTCGATATTTTGGGGTCCCAGAAGCGATCTGTACATGCCTACTCAGTGTTAGAGTTTTTTCAAAATACAGTTCTAAAACATGCTGAAAATCGATATTTTAGATGCCCAAAGTCAATATGTGAATGAATCTTCAGTACCCGTTTATATCTCAAATTCAGGCTCAAAACACCCGAAAATTCGATATTTTGGGGTCCCAGAAGCGATCTGCACATGCCTAATCCGTGTTAGAGTATTTTCAAAATACAGGACCAAAACATGCTGAAAATCGATATTTTAGATGCCCAAAGTCAATATGTGCATGTATCTTCTGTACCCGTTTATATCTCAAATTCAGCCTCAAAACTCCCGAAAATTCAATATTTTGGGGTCCCAGAAGCAATCTGTACATGCCTACTCAGTGCTAGAATGTTTTCAAAATATAGGCTCAAAACATGCTCAAAATCGATATTTTAGGTGCCTAAAAGTCGATATGTGCATGCATCTTCTGTACTCGTTTATATCTCAAATTCAAGCTCAAAACACCCAAAAATTCTATATTTAGGTGTCCCAGAAGCGATCTGTACATGCCTACTCAGTGCTAGAATATTTTCAAAATATAGGCTCAAAACATGCTAAAAATCGATATTTTAGGTGCGTAAAGGCGATATCTCAAATTCAGGCCCAAAACACCCGAAAATTCGATATTTTCGGTTCCCAGAAGCGATCTGTACATGCCTACTCCGTGTTAGAGTATTTACAAAATACAGGCCCAAAACATGCTCAAAATCGATGTTTTAGGTGCCCAAAAGTCGATATGTGCATGCATCTTCAGTACCCGTTTATATCTCAAATTCAGGCTCAAAACACCGGAAAATTCGATATTTTGGGGTCCCAGAAGCGATCTGTACATGCCTACTCCGTGTTAGAGTATTTTCAAAATATAGGCTCAAAACATGCTCAAAATCGATATTTTAGGTGCCTAAAAGTCGATATGTGCATGCATCTTCTGTACTCGTTTATATCTCAAATTCAAGCTCAAAACACCCGAAAATTCTATATTTAGGTGTCCCAGAAGCGATCTGTACATGCCTACTCAGTGCTAGAATATTTTCAAAATATAGGCTCAAAACATGCTAAAAATCGATATTTTAGGTGCGTAAAGGCGATATCTCAAATTCAGGCCCAAAACACCCGAAAATTCGATATTTTCGGTTCCCAGAAGCGATCTGTACATGCCTACTCCGTGTTAGAGTATTTACAAAATACAGGCCCAAAACATGCTCAAAATCGATGTTTTAGGTGCCCAAAAGTCGATATGTGCATGCATCTTCAGTACCCGTTTATATCTCAAATTCAGGCTCAAAACACCGGAAAATTCGATATTTTGGGGTCCCAGAAGCGATCTGTACATGCCTACTCCGTGTTAGAGTATTTTCAAAATACAGTCCCAAAACATGCTGAAAATCGATATTTTATATGCCCAAAGTCAATTAGTGCATGTATCTTCTGTACCCGTTTATATCTCAAATTCAGTCTCAAAACACCCGAAAATTCGATATTTTGGGGTCCCAGAAGCGATCTGTACATGCCTACTCAGTGCTAGAATGTTTTCAAAATATAGGCTCAAAACATGCTCAAAATCGATATTTTAGGTGCCTAAAAGTCGATATATGCATGCATCTTCAGTACCCGTTTATATCTCAAATTCAGGCCCAAAACACCCGAAAATTCGATATTTTCGGTTCCCAGAAGCGATCTGTACATGCCTACTCCGTGTTAAAGTATTTACAAAATACAGGCCCAAAACATGCTCAAAATCGATGTTTTAGGTGCCCAAAAGTCGATATGTGCATGCATCTTCAGTACCCGTTTATATCTCAAATTCAGGCTCAAAACACCGGAAAATTCGATATTTTGGGGTCCCAGAAGCGATCTGTACATGCCTACTCCGTGTTAGAGTATTTTCAAAATACAGTCCCAAAACATGCTGAAAATCGATATTTTATATGCCCAAAGTCAATTAGTGCATGTATCTTCTGTACCCGTTTATATCTCAAATTCAGGCTCAAAACACCCGAAAATTCGATATTTTGGGGTCCCAGAAGCGATCTGTACATGCCTACTCAGTGCTAGAATGTTTTCAAAATATAGGCTCAAAACATGCTCAAAATCGATATTTTAGGTGCCTAAAAGTCGATATATGCATGCATCTTCAGTACCCGTTTATATCTCAAATTCAGGCTCAAAAAACCCGAAAATTCGATATTTTGGGGTCCCAGAAGCGATCTGTACATGCCTACTCCGTGTTAGAGTATTTTCAAAATACAGGCCAAAAACATACTGAAAATCGATCTTTTAGGTGCCCAAAAGTCGATATGTGCATGCATCTTCTGTACTCGTTTATATCTCAAATTCTGGCTCAAAACATCCGAAAATTCGATATTTTGGGGTCGCAGAAGCGATCTGTACATGCCTACTCAGTGCTAGAATATTTTTAAAATATAGGCTCAAAACATGCTAAATATTCGATATTTTAGGTGCGTAAAGGCTATATCTTAAATTCAGGCCCAAAACACCCGAAAATTCGATATTTTGGGGTCCCAGAAGCGATCTGTACATGCCTACTCCATGTTAGAGTATTTTCAAAATTCAGGCCCAAAACATGAGGAAATCGATATTTTTGGGGCCCAAAGTCAATATGTGTATGCATCTTCTATACTCGTTTATATCTCAAATATAGGCTCAAAACACCCGAAAATTCGACATTTTGGGGTCCCAAAAGCGATCTCTACATGCCTACTCAGTGCTAGAATGTTTTCAAAATATAGGCTCAAAACATGCTCAAAATCGATATTTTAGGTACCCAATCGTCGATATGTGGATGCATCTTCTGTACTCGTTTATATCTCAAATTCAGGCTCAAAACACCCGAAAATTCGATATTTTGGGGTCACAGTAGCGATCTGTACATGCCTACTCATTGCTAGAGTATTTTTAAAATATAGGCTCAAAACAAGCTAAAAATCGATATTTAAGGTGCTTAAAGGCGATATCTCAAATTAAGGCCCAAAACAGCCGAAAATTCTTTATTTAGGGGTCCAGGAAGTGATCTGTACATGCCTACTCCGTGTTAGAGTATTTTCAAATACAGGCCAAAAACATACTGAAAATCGATCTTTTAGGTGCCCAAAAGTCGATATGTGCATACATCTTCTGTACCCGTTTATATCTCAAATTTAGGCTCAAAACACCCGAAAATTCGATATTTAAGGGTCCCAAAAGCGATCTGTACATGCCTACTCCGTGGTAGAGTATTTTCAAAATACAGGCCGAAAACATGCTCAAAATCGATGTTTTAGATGCCTAAAAGTCGATATGTGAATGCATCTTCAGTACCCGTTTATATCTCAAATTCAGGCTCACAACACCCGAAAATTCGATATTTTTGGGTCCCAGAAGCGATCTGCACATGCCTAATCCGTGTTAGAGTATTTTCAAAATACAGGACCAAAACATGCTAAAAATCGATATTTTAGATGCCCAAAGTCAATATGTGCATGTATCTTCTGTACCCGTTTATATCTCAAATTCAGCCTCAAAACTCCCGAAAATTCAATATTTTGGGGTCCCAGAAGCAATCTGTACATGCCTACTCAGTGCTAGAATGTTTTCAAAATTTAGGCTCACAACATGCTCAAAATCGATATTTTAGGTGCCCAAAAGTCGATATGTGCATGCATCTTTTGTACTCGTTTATATCTCAAATTCAAGCTCAAAACACCCGAAAATTCGATATTTAGGTGTCCCAGAAGAGATCTGTACATGCCTACTCAGTGCTAGAATATTTTCAAAATATAGGCTCAAAACATGCTAAAAATCGATATTTTAGGTGCGTAAAGGCGATATCTCAAATTCAGGCCCAAAACACCCGAAAATTCGATATTTTCGGTTCCCAGAAGCGATCTGTACATGCCTACTCCGTGTTAGAGTATTTACAAAATACAGGCCCAAAACATGCTCAAAATCGATGTTTTAGGTGCCCAAAAGTCGATATGTGCATGCATCTTCATTACCCGTTTATATCTCAAATTCAGGCCAAAACAACCGAAAATTCGATATTTTGGGGTCCCAGAAGCGATCTGTACATGCCTACTCCGTGTTAGAGTATTTTCAAAATACATGCCCAAAACATGCTCAAAATTGATATTTTAGATGCCCAAAGTCAATATATGCATGTACCTTCTGTACCCGTTTATATCTCAAATTCAGGCTCAAAACACCCGAAAATTCGATATTTAGGGGTCCCAAAAGCGATCTGTACATGCCAACTCAGTGCTAGAATATTTTCAAAATATAGGCTCAAAACATGCTAAAAATCGATATTTTAGGTGCGTAAAGGCGATATCTCAAATTCAGGCCCAAAACACCCGAAAATTCGATATTTTTGGGTTCCAGAAGCAATCTGTACATGCCTACTCAGTGCTAGAATATTTTCAAAATATAGGCTAAAAACATGCTAAAAATCGATATTTTAGGTGCCAAAAAGTCGATATCTCAAATTAAGGCCCAAAACACCCGAAACTTCGATATTTAGGGGTCCCAGAAGCGATCTGTACATGCCTACTCCGTGTTAGAGTATTTTCAAAATTCAGGCCCAAAACATGCTAAAAATCGATATTTTTGGTGCCCAAAGTCAATATGTGTATGCATCTTCTATACTCGTTTATATCTCAAATTCAGGCTCAAAACACCCGAAAATTCGATATTTTGGGGTCCCATAAGCGATCTGTACATGCCTACTCAGTGCTAGAATGTTTTCAAAATATAGGCTCAAAACATGCTCAAAATCGATATTTTAGGTGCCCAAAAGTCGATATGTGCATGCATCTTCTGTACCCGTTTATATCTCAAATTCTGGCCCTAAACACCCGAAAATTCGATATTTAGGGGTCCCAGAAGCGATCTGTTCATGCCTACTCCGTGTTAGATTATTTTCAAAATTCAGGCCCAAAACATGCTGAAAAACGATATTTTTGGTGCCCAAAGTCAATATGTGTATGCATCTTCTACACCCGTTTATATCCCAAATTCAACCTCAAAACACCTAAAAACTCGATATTTATGGGTCTCAGAAGCGATCTGTACATGCCTACTCAGTGCTAGAATGTTTTTAAAATATAGGCTAAAAACATGCTGAAAATCGATGTTTTAGATGCCCAAAAGTCGATATGTGAATGCATCTTCAGTACCCGTTTATATCTCAAATTCAGGCTCAAAACACCCGAAAATTCGATATTTTGGGGTCCCAGAAGCGATCTGCACATGCCTAATCTGTGTTAGAGTATTTTCAAAATACAGGACCAAAACATGCTGAAAATCGATATTTTAGATTCCCAAAGTCAATATGTGCATGTATCTTCTGTACCCGTTTATATCTCAAATTCAGCCTCAAAACTCCCGAAAATTCAATATTTTGGGGTCCCAGAAACAATCTTTACATGCCTACTCAGTGCTAGAATGTTTTCAAAATATAGGCTCACAACATGCTCAAAATCGATATTTTAGGTGCCCAATCGTCGATATGTGGATGCATCTTCTGTACTCGTTTATATCTCAAATTCAGGCTCAAAACACCCGAAAATTCGATATTTTGGGGTCCCTGTAGCGATCTGTACATGCCTACTCATTGCTAGAGTATTTTTAAAATATAGGCTCAAAACAAGCTAAAAATCGATATTTTAGGTGCGTAAAGGCGATATCTCAAATTAAGGCCCAAAACAGCCGAAAATTCTATATTTAGGGGTCCAGGAAGTGATCTGTACATGCCTACTCCGTGTTAGAGTATTTTCAAAATACAGGCCAAAAACATACTAAAAATCGATCTTTTAGGTGCCCAAAAGTCGATATGTACATGCATCTTCTGTACCCGTTTATATCTCAAATTTAGGCTCAAAACACCCGAAAATTCGATATTTTGGGGTCCCAGAAGGGATCTGTACATGCCTACTCCGTGTTAGAGTATTTTTTTTTAAATACAGGCCAAAAACATGCTCAAAATCGATGTTTTAGGTGCCCAGAAGTCGATATGTGCATGCATCTTCAGTACCCGTTTATATCTCAAATTCTGGCCCTAAACACCCGAAAATTCGATATTTTCGGGTCCCAGAAGCGATCGGTACATGCCTACTCCGTGTTAGAGTATTTTCAAAATACAGGCCCAAAACATGCTCAAAATCGATGTTTTAGGTGCCCAAAAGTCGATATGTGCATGCATCTTCAGTACCCGTTTATATCTCAAATTTAGGCTCAAAACACTCGAAAATTCGATATTTTGGGGTCCCAGAAGCGATCTGTACATGCCTACTCCGTGTTAGAGTATTTTCAAAAATACAGGCTTAAAACATGCTGAAAATCGATAATTTTAGATGCTCAAAGTCAATATGTGCATGTATCATCTGTACCCGTTTATATCTCAAATTCAGGCTCAAAACACCTGAAAATTCAATATTTTTGGGTCCCAGAAGCAATCTGTACATGCCTACTCAATGCTAGAATATTTTCAAAAATATAGGCTAAAAACATGCTAAAAATCGATATCTTAGGTGCCAAAAAGTCGATATCTCAAATTAAGGCCCAAAACACCCGAAACTTCGATATTTAGGGGTCCCAGAAGCGATCTGTTCATGCCTAATCCGTGTTAGAGTATTTTCAAAATACAGGACCAAAACATGCTGAAAATCGATATTTTAGATGCCCAAAGTCAATATGTGTATGCATCTTCTACACCCGTTTATATCCCAAATTCACCTCAAAACACCCAAAAACTCGATATTTATGGGTCTCAGAAGCGATCTGTACATGCCTACTCAGTGCTAGAATGTTTTTAAATATAGGCTAAAAACATGCTGAAAATCGATATTTTTGGTGCCCAAAAGTCGATATGTGCATGCATCTTCAGTACTCGTTTACATCTCAAATTCAGGCTAAAAACACCCTAATATTCGATATTTTGGGGTCCCAGAAGCGATCTGTACATGCCTACTCAGTGTTAGAGTTTTTTCAAAATACAGTTCTAAAACATGCTGAAAATCGATATTTTAGATGCCCAAAGTCAATATGTGAATGAATCTTCAGTACCCGTTTATATCTCAAATTCAGGCTCAAAACACCGAAAATTCGATATTTTGGGGTCCCAGAAGCGATCTGCACATGCCTAATCCGTGTTAGAGTATTTTCAAAATACAGGACCAAAACATGCTGAAAATCGATATTTTAGATGCCCAAAGTCAATATGTGCATGTATCTTCTGTACCCGTTT